>OX578140.1:37224408-37661908 GCA_951213105.1 Amaurobius ferox | reverse complement strand
ATAAAACAACTCTAACAATTTAGAAACAGTTTTTGCACTTTTATGCAAATATTCATAAAGGAATATTTTGCTATGCAAAAATCTTTTCTACTATTTTTTTTTTTCATTTTGCAATGAAACTGAAAAAAATTACAAAATTATGATCATTTTACACCATTGCTTAATTATTTGCCTCTGAAATTCCTCATAGAACAGCCATGGAGCCTATAAGTATTATTTTAGATAAAAACGTGAAAAAAATTCTTTTATCAGTATTATTCTGAGGTTAATGTCATAGACTAAATTCAGCATCATATTTATTATATTTGTTAAAACACATTAAAAATCAACAAAAAGACATAGTCAATTAAAAAATTTTATGAAAATATTTTAAATAATTGAAAAAGAAGTTACCCGAATGCTTAAAGGAAGCCATATTTGACGAAGATGAATTTGTGAATCTTGCACAGCAGCATAACACAACACTCTGAACAAGAGTTATGTTAAATTGAACATTGTGAATGGGGACCATATATCAAATTAGAAATGTAAATTTGCGACATGTCACAAAAAAGATAAAACTGGATGATAATACATAAGATACCCAACCGCATAGTGAGTACCATTGCTTTATATGGTCTCTGTCTGTGTAACTAATGCTTTATTTAGATGCATTTGGATAAAAAAGTTTGGCATGTATTAACGTATTTTTGATCTAAACAATTTCCATCATCAATTTGTTTATGATCTCTATTTTCACTGATGAAACAGCCTTTCACATGGTACAGAAAAATGGCATAAATCAGATTTTTTCCTTTATCATAATTCAGTTGATTTTAAAGATACAGATATACGTGGTTTTTTTAATGATCTTGTTGTATTAAAAATAAAAAATTTCTGATTGACCAAACTTGTGTAAGGGGGTCGTATAAAAATTGAAAAAATATAACTTTTTAAAAATTAATGGGAGGACTATTTCATTAATGTTGTCTTATTTCTTACCTTACTTTCAACATTTTTGCAATTTACATTGCCCACTTATCTCCAACAGGTAAAGAATTAAAGCATGTTTCAATCTTTTGGGGATACCTTATATACTGCTACAATGCAATTACAATATTTGTGAGTTTAAATGATCATCAAACTTTGATTATTTCTACAACAAAGCCTAGTTTTTACTTATGGAGAATATAAACAACATTAAGATGTAGAATGAGTTGTATAAGACTTGCTGAATTTCTTTAACGCAAAATTATTTAGTTCTGGAATCTGCAATATCGTTGATATGAATGAAATATTCTTGGATTTTACAGACAATTAGCACATTTTCGATGAAGTTTTAGGTATAGAGTTAAATTACTTTTACCTCTATAGTTTTAAGTTTTTAAGTAAAATAAATTATTGCAGTACTGTTATGAGTGAAATAAAAATGTATGAATGAAATATTTACTGCTTTTACATAGAGAGCCAGGCGATTTATATTTTGATGATGTCATTTGAATAAAGTTCATTTTTTTTTCGATGAAGTTTTAAGTTTTCAAATATAATAAATTATTGTAGTATTGTGATAATTTAAAAAATATTCCCACTGAATGTATCACATTTTAAAGATGTTTAAATAAAATTGCATTGCAGTTGGAAAGTGTTTCATAATCAATGCTTTATGTATGATTGATCTTTCTTGTTTAAATTTGTAATACTTATGTCTCAACTAAAAGAGCTAGCTTTGAACAATAAGTAAGAATTTAAAGCCCTTTGAAAACCTTATTAGTGTATATAATTGGATTTTGGATTGAGCTCTATTTTTTTTTTAACTTAAAAAAGCATCTCAGAGCGAGGTTTTTATTTTTATTGTTTTGTTTTGTTTTCATACTTTCACTTAAAATATCTTCGAAACTATAAAAAATAGATATAAATATTAAGTCACAAAAATACGTATAAAATATGTAGAAAATTTAGTTTCTAAATCTATATTTATTGTTAAAATAAAGCTCTTATAGTTTTCGACTAATCGTCTTGTCAAGTTAAAGAAGCATAGAAATTTTACTTTTTTGAAGTTTGTAATGTTTATATCTTAAAAATTAAAAGTGATAACTATATACAATAAGCAAGAATTTGTAGCAATTTGAAATCCTTATAAGTATTTTTTTTTTTTTTTTTTTTTCGATATTGCAAAAGTTGTTTTATTTTACAAAATGTTATTTATGCAAAACCATTTTCACTCTATTGGACTTGCGCCACTGCTGATTTTTTTCTTATAGTTCTTGAAAAACCCTAAAAAGTTCTTAATCCTTTATTCACGTAAGAGTCATTTTTCCTAAAAATAATAACGATTTCAGCAAAAATCATAATTTTTTCCCCCATGGAAAAATTACAATTAAAAAAAAGAATTGGCTGTTTAAAACAAATCCAATCACTAAATAAGGTGAATTGCTGCCTATTGCTCTTAGTTCAAGCATTTTTGTAAATGGCAATGTTGTTTTGTTACTATGCTAAAATTTTTAATAAAAATGAAAATTTAGTATGGAAACTATGAACATTTAGTAAATTCCATATTTTTATTGTTTTTGTTGTATAAAATATTACTTTAACAATGTTAAAATATGCAGGTGTAAATGCATTTTGGGTCCTTAAAATGTCCTTTCTCTTTTTTACTTGTAAAGTGTGATAAGTTTGTTTTTTGGGAAATAACTTCGGTATGAAGAATTTGGTGCATCTGCCTCTTTTTTTTTTTTTACACAAGACTGTGCTTAGAAAGTCCTAACGAATGCCCTGTTAGGCTTTGTGCATAACAAATATAAAAATATATAATTAAAATTCAAAAATGCATAAAAACATAATACATAAATAAGTATAAAATAATGTATAAGTATAAAAAAGGACGATACTTAGAAAAAAGATTGTGCTTTAATGAAATTTTAAAAAATGATACTTCGAAAAAATATTGTACTTTTAACAATTTAAAAAATAATGATACTTAGAAAAAAGATTGTACTTTAACGAAATTTTAAAAATACAATACTTAGAAAAAAGATTACACTTTAACAAAATTTTAAAAAACAATATTTAGAAAAAAGATTGTACTTTAACAAAATTTTAAAAAAAACGATATTTAAAAAATATTGTTACTTTAACAGAATTAAAAAAAAAGCGATAAAAAGGATTGTACTTTAACAAAATTTCAAAGATGAAACTTAGAAAAAAGATTGTACTTCAAAGAAATTTCAAAAAACTATACATTGCATGTAGCAATGACTGTTTGTGTGACAAGTGTTCCGAAGCCTAAGTCAAATACTTGTGTTGGGGGGGGGGGGGGGGGGCGAAATCTAACATTATGACTTTATGATATACTAAAAACATTCTATCATATATTCCAAAGTTCTTAAACTTGTAAAACCTAAAAGTCATTCTTCTGAAAACACTCAAAAATATCTGAAATTTGCAAAGTTCATCTAACATACATCTGAAAACACTGAAATACACTCTGAAAAAGTTTCTAAAGTTCCTCAAACCTGAAAACATTCTAAAAATATAACTGAATTCTTAAATAAACAGAAAGTGGACCTATTGACCAGTTTCCCTACGTGTACAAATATGTACTCTACATGTAATTAAATGGAACTTACCTAAAAATAAAAACATGCATTAAAGTAAAATAAAAGAGAGAACACAGAATTTAGGTTTTCAAAATCTAACGTTTATTAAAATTTTAAACTTCACTTTTAAAATAATTTTCAAAATATTTTACATCTCATTAACTAACAAATCCAATAAACAACTTAAATAAATAAATAGAATGGCCGGTCGTATAGTGGTAGGAAAAAACGTTAGAATATTAAATTTTAAAGTTAACAATATTAAACTTATACAACTATTTATCAAAACTAAAATTTTAGATAAAAAAAACATCAGTTAGCCAAAAAGGGAATTTAGAACAAAATTTAAAAAGATAACCACAGGATTCGCAACTTAAAATATATAAGTCTAAAGGGGTCTTATTTCTGTGCTAACTCAAAACAATTGGAATAAAGACATATTTTAACTATTGAGAAATATTAGAATTTGGAGGAAAAGGAATAATATCACCAAGGCTCCAAGAAAAACGGCGGAAATCGGCGGGAGGCAGAATCACCAAACGTGCAGCAGATCCAGAGAACACCAGAAGAGGAAAATCCATGGCACAGGGTCACAATATGTCCAGCAGAAAATCCGGAAAAGGCCGTTCCACGGGATTCAACTCCAAAGAGATTCTCCACACCAGCTGGACGTCGAGTAATAAAAAAATCATTTCTCTCAACAGCCGCACCGGACTACTGACATCAAAATGGAGAACTTAACATGTGTCCGTCAATTGGGCTCGGAAATGCGAACTCCATTCATCATAAAATAGAACTGGCAGCTTGTCAAGATAAACATATTTCTAATTGGCCGGTAAGACTTCCTCGGCCGACATCACATAAATCGTGAAACAGCTGGGAACACGGTGGATTGCTAATTAAATGACTGAAGAGACAAGAAACCAAAACATCCTGTCTTTATAGACATAACAATTCTCAGCCATCAGACGCAACATTTTCAACAGCTCTTGAATGTTTAGATTAAAACTCGAATAATAAATAAACAGAGCACAATTACTGGGCCGGGAATAAAAAAAAAGAACTTTCGTTCCTCAGAGCGCTCGCCGGATTCGAACCGCGGCTCGCGCCGAAGCGCTGAAAACAACAACTTTGACAGATCACATCTTAGGTTCTAATCAATTGCAAAAAAGCAAAGAGCAAAGAGCAAAGAGCAAAAAACGCGCGATTTTGCTTATATACTGCGAAACATCGCTGCCACAGACTGTCAACAAAATTATCGATGAACGATAAAATAATTAATGACAGACGATTTTAATATTACGATCAACCAATTAAAAACTCGAAACTTTAAAGAAGAGAAATGGAATTTTAGAGCAGACGAAAATTAAAAAGAAATGAAGTGAAACGATTTGGAAAATACGAATTCGGCAACAATTTAAATATGGACGATTCTGAAATATTTAAAAAGCTGAAAATAGAATAAAACTGTAAAATTGCGGTGAATTAACCAATTTTTAACCGAGAGCAATAAATTTGGAATCAAATTAAAGGGAATAAAAAGGGCAATAAATGGAATTGCAAATTAGCAAATTTAAATAAATTTAAATTGCTAAAACCTAAAAAGAACGAACTTTTGCCGTTTTTAACACAAAACCTATGGAATACAATATATTTGAACAGAAGAATATCAAAACCTAAACAATTGGAAAATGGATAACTAAAAGAGAATGGCTATGTAAACAAGACCCCTGAACACATTTAAACTAAAAACAAAATACCTAAAATTGTTAAATATCCAAAAGTATAACCCAACAACTCCTTCGAACGTCCCAAAAAAATTTTTCATTTGAAAAATGAAAAATTTTAGCTAACACATTACAAAATTCCGCGAAACGAAGGAGAGAAAAAAAAAATCAAAATCTCAACTACAGCTGTAACATGAGCCATAAAAAATCACATAAAAATCAAATTCCTTTTAAATAAATCAAAAATCAAATAATCACTTCACTAAACACTTTCATAATAACAATTATCATATTTCTCAACATTTCGTCTAAACTCTTAAACATACATATGGATTCAACATTAAATACTTCAACTTCATTGTAACTCTATATTATGAAAAGTTCATCAATGCATTTTAAAATGCTCCAACAAATACGTCATCAAAGAGAAGCAGTAGAAAAATAATAAACAGATCTCTATATCATTAGCTGTCATGAATAAACATAAATTTTAACGAAAACTTTGGACCAGCCAAAGAATTCCAATAATCTAAACAATAAATTTTGAAATGGTACCTTCAACATAACAACCAATAAATACAATCATCAAATTCATCACCATCTCCTCCTCTACAAAGAAAACAAATATTCGAAGCATATTACTCTATTTAAATAATATCAATTTTGGCTCAAGTTACAAACAAAAAAATTGTGGAATATTTACCCCCAAAATAACAAACTCAATTCCCTAACAATTTGGAACTGAACACAAATTTAACCGACTTGTTTACAAATTATACTATAAACTGATTACTTGGCAAATTAGATCGTTCAAAATACAAATATACATAAAAATGACCTTATGCATCATTTTACACCAATATCAATAAACGCGATTCTACTAATTATTGTGCAACATCTTGCACTCTCAACAACAATAAACTCAAATATCATATCTGTAACTCTGGAAATCTCAAAAAATTCTCATAAAAATAAAAAAAAATTAAGACAAGGGGCCGAGGGTTGTGAGTCCTCTCAAAGGTTGTGAATCTTTTTTGAACCCAAAAAAATAGCACAAAAATATCCATCAAGTATAAGTAGTACATTTAAATTCACTAACAGCCAAGTGTATCACATTACTTTAACCAAAATACCAAAGAAAAATCAAATTACAAATCCCCATTTAAATTTTTAAAACCAAAAGAACTCAAATTGCATTGCACAATTTTAAATATTCCACTTAAAAAAAATTTAATTCTCCTATAAATAAAATAAATTTTTCCACTTTAACGACCCAAAAAATTTTTAAAGACAGTATTAAAATATCAATATCAGATTCAGAATTAAGAACAAACAAACTGATTTTATCACCACTCTATTTGAGTGTGAAAACCAAACACATGATCAATGTGAAGAACAAGATAACTCAAGTTGATATTTATGTCACACTCATATTGGAGTGTAAAAAACACCTGCATTACCCAATTTTTCAATAAATCAACAGCATTTCATCATCTACATTCACATATCAGTGAGCATTTAAATCTCAATTCCAAATCAGAACATAAAAAATTCTAAGTCGAAAAACTACTGCTTTAATTCTATACAATTTAACTTAATAAAAAAAAATATTCGCATTAAATTTACTCAATTAATTTCATTCTATTTCATCAAAACAATTTTAAGTGCTGCTGGGAGCGTGGGTTACAGGAACAACAAAATAAAAAAAATTTGTTAATGAGATGGGATTAGAACAAAAAATGTAAATACTATAAAGTGCGTTCTTCAAATACTTATAATCTCTTAAATTTATGAATTAAATGCAATTTCACACTACTTCAAATAATAAAATTCAAATCAAATTAATTTACATTAAGGAATGCTTAAATAAAAATTCTAAATGAAAAAGTCAAACTCAAAAATTCTTAAGTTTCCTCAAAAAAATTCTAAATGAAAATATTTAAATTAATCCTAAAATTTTAATTTTAATCAAAATATTAAAATAAATTCCTCTAATTTAAATCAAGAACATTCTAAAATATCCAGCCTTAGTTTAAAATCTTATCAAAATCTCAATAGTAATTACTTTTAGAATAAACAAGTATGGAATCAGTTTACGGAAATTTCATTTTTAAGAACATATATTACAGTTAGCATGAATAAGCCCCTAGACTGGTCAAACGGCGCCAATTGTCCGGTAGTTTTTGTTCATTTTATGACACACTAAAAGCATTTCTAAATATTCCAAATTCTCAAAGTTTTTAAACCTAAACATCATCAAAATTACATATGAAAATGCACCATTTGACCAGTTTCTCCCTAAATTTACAAATATGTAACTAAATATGTAATTAAATGGAACTTTCCTAAAAATAAAAACATTAAAATAAAAGAGAGAACACAGATTTTAGGTTTTCAAAATCTAACGTTTATTAAAATTTTAAACTTCATTTTTAAAATAATTTTCAAAATATTTTACATCTCATTAACTCAACAAATCAAATAAACAACTTAAATAATAAATGGAATGGCCGGTCGTATAGTGGTAGGAAAAAACGTTAGAATATTAAATTTTAAAGTTAACAATATTAAACTTATTCAATTATTTATCTAAACTAAAATTTGGGATAAAAGAACATCAGTAAGCCAAAAGGGAATTTAGAACATAATTTAAAAGATAACCACAGGTTCAGGTGACCTAAAATATATAAGTCTAAAGGGGTCTTATTCTACTAACACAATTAAACTGAAAACAATTGGAATATAAACATATTTTAACTATTGAGAAATATTAGAATTTGGAGGAAAAGGAATAATATCACCAAGGCTCCAAGAAAAACGGCGGAAATCGGCGGGAGGCAGAATCACCAAACGTGCAGCAGATCCAGAGAACACCAGAAGAGGAAAATCCATGGCACAGGGTCACAATATGTCCAGCAGAAAATCCGGAAAAGGCCGTTCCACGGGATTCAACTCCAAAGAGATTCTCCACACCAGCTGGACGTCGAGTAATAAAAAAATCATTTCTCTCAACAGCCGCACCGGACTACTGACATCAAAATGGAGAACTTAACATGTGTCCGTCAATTGGGCTCGGAAATGCGAACTCCATTCATCATAAAATAGAACTGGCAGCTTGTCAAGATAAACATATTTCTAATTGGCCGGTAAGACTTCCTCGGCCGACATCACATAAATCGTGAAACATCTTGGATCATTATTTAAATGATATGAAACTAATTAGCATGACTCTTCATTCCGTCGCAGCTTCCAGACATAAACAACATCAGAGAGCACAGCGGCAAAGGACTGCTGATTGATTATAAACTAAACAAATCAATCCACATCTTGAAAAACAAAACACACATCACAGCCGGGAATAATGAGACATTTCAAGCCGAATTCGAACTACGGCTCGCGCCGAAGCGCTGAAAACAACAACTTTATGAGACTACATTTTAGTTCCAATCAAAAGAGCAAAAGAGCAAAGAGCAAAAAACGCGCGATTTTGCTTATATACTGCGAAACATCGCTGCCACAGACTGTCAACAGAAGAAACCAAAACATCCTGTCTTTATAGACATAACAATTCTCAGCCATCAGACGCAACATTTTCAACAGCTCTTGAATGTTTAGATTAAAACTCGAATAATAAATAAACAGAGCACAATTACTGGGCCGGGAATAAAAAAAAAGAACTTTCGTTCCTCAGAGCGCTCGCCGGATTCGAACCGCGGCTCGCGCCGAAGCGCTGAAAACAACAACTTTGACAGATCACATCTTAGGTTCTAATCAATTGCAAAAAAGCAAAGAGCAAAGAGCAAAGAGCAAAGAGCAAAAAACGCGCGATTTTGCTTATATACTGCGAAACATCGCTGCCACAGACTGTCAACAAAATTATCGATGAACGATAAAATAATTAATGACAGACGATTTTAATATTACGATCAACCAATTAAAAACTCGAAACTTTAAAGAAGAGAAATGGAATTTTAGAGCAGACGAAAATTAAAAAGAAATGAAGTGAAACGATTTGGAAAATACGAATTCGGCAACAATTTAAATATGGACGATTCTGAAATATTTAAAAAGCTGAAAATAGAATAAAACTGTAAAATTGCGGTGAATTAACCAATTTTTAACCGAGAGCAATAAATTTGGAATCAAATTAAAGGGAATAAAAAGGGCAATAAATGGAATTGCAAATTAGCAAATTTAAATAAATTTAAATTGCTAAAACCTAAAAAGAACGAACTTTTGCCGTTTTTAACACAAAACCTATGGAATACAATATATTTGAACAGAAGAATATCAAAACCTAAACAATTGGAAAATGGATAACTAAAAGAGAATGGCTATGTAAACAAGACCCCTGAACACATTTAAACTAAAAACAAAATACCTAAAATTGTTAAATATCCAAAAGTATAACCCAACACTTGGATGTAACATGAAAATCATAAAATTTAATACAGTCGATAAATTAAACTTTAAATTACCTGCTAAAACAAAGCAGAAGCCATGCTTAAATCAAAAAACAGTACCTGGTTGAAATCCAAAACTTTTCAAGGAAAAGCACTTGTAAAAATCCAAATTGCACAAACAGATGTTTCCACATTGTGGCCTTCAGAAAATGATCATTCCTATATAAGTTTTCTGCTTCTACATTATTTTATCCATTGACATCTGCTAGTTTTCATTTTTGTATGATATTCATGTTTTTTATGTATTTTTACATACTAAGCAACAACACAACTAAAATAGAATTACTGAAGATAATAAAAAGCTAAAAAGGGTTGCCAGGAAAACATCCCAGGATGGGATGCTACTTCATACCAAGGGATTACCACATTTGGCAATTTATTCCTCTAAAAAATATTGACATCCAAATTCTTTATATCAAAGCTGCACCCTTTTTTGTTCCTCATGCAGTCAACAAATTTTCACTGATATGAGCTAACAAAAGAAGAACCAGTACATTGATACCAATGCTTCCATTTGAACTATGTTTATATACTATTTGTGATTGCTTTCTGCCCTAAATTCTCATGAATTATCACTATTATTACAAAATTCATATTTTGTTCTAATCTAAATGCAGCATAATCACAAAAGCATTTCAATTACTTGAAATCATACTCCTACTGCAGTAAACAGTATTGGTGGACCAATTTGGCACTTCTTAGCCATGAATAGTTATCATCAGCCCTGAATAGTTATTTCTGTAGTGGTAGCAAGAAAACTTATTATGAGCTAAAATTTTAAAAATTTTTGTTGTATACTAAAACATATGGCGACACTTCTGAAATATTAAATTTTAGCAAATAACATTCGTTAATAAAAGTCTTTATTTGATCACATAAGACATTAAAATCCCATTAAAACCAGAGTTGCAATTTTAAAAAAAGAGGGAATATACATAGTTTCTTATACTCAGTCAAAAATTGCAAACAAAATTTGCATACGAATGGTCAGATTACACAAGCGAAAATTTTTCAATGAAAAACATTTAATTATTTTTAATTTAATTTTAAATTCACATGGTAGAAGTAAAATACAAATAACTGCTTTGAAAGTCAAAGTAACAGAAGTACATGTTTAAAAATTCAGACAAAGTTTTAACTCTCAAGGAGTCAAGAATGAGACACCAAGCAAAACTGAGGTTTTTGAACAGGGTCGAAAGTACAAATGGAGTCCAGATAACCATAAATAAAGAGGGATTCAAAACGCAATATTTGATAAAACTTTTGTATTAACTAATTCTAATAATTCACACAATATATTGCATTTGATAAAACTTTTGTGTTAACTAATTGTAATAATCCACATAATATATTGCTTTTCGAATCCTTCTTTATTTATATTTATTGGGATGCCATCTGTAATTTTGACCCTGTTCAAAACCTCAGTTTTGTGTGGCATCTCAGTTTTGACTCCTTGAGAGTTTAATCTTATTCTATATTTTTAGACATCTCATTTTGTTATTTTGACTTCCAAAGTCATAATTTGTATTGTGAATTTAATAATGTGTGAATTTAATAATGAAAAGTATTTCATTCAACATTTTCCCTTATGTAATCTGACCATTCATATGCAAATTTTGAGCATGGTTTTTGACTAAATATAAGAGCCTTTTGAGTATAAGCCCCTGTCCACCTTTTCTTTCTTTCTATTTTTTTCTTTTTTTTTTTTGCAATTGCCACTGATGATGGACGTTTGACATCTGCAGTGAAAGCATGATTCTAAAGAAATTAATGGTATAGTTTCTATTTAGGGTTTTCAGTGAAACTAGATTTGATACTCAATAAATAAAGAACAAAAAATGCATGAAATATCAGGTATTGCAAAACATGGGGATTTACTGTAGTTGAGTCTGCTCTACTTAGATAATGTAATTAAGATATATTAAAATTTTGGGTAATTTTTCAAGGTATTTACAAAAATTTCTACTTTTGTTTATCTATTAATACTTATTTTCTTAGTTTCAAATGCAAATAAAACATAAATAAAATTTTTATTTGATGTATTCCACTATTCCATAGTTTAATGCAAATGTGTGAACGTGATACAATTTTATCACCTTGAAATAGGATTGCAAGTATTTCTAAATCCTATCTATTTTTATTTTAAGCTTGGAATTTTAAGTTTTTGTTAAAAGAAGTACACATCTCTTGAAATACTATTAGATGTGTTGCATTGTAAAAAGAAAATTGTAATTAATTGAAAAAAAAATGGCAAGCAGAAAATCTTTCAAAATTTCATTTGAAATGTTTCACTGCCTTTATTACCTGCAATTTATCATGGCAAGTGTTATACATATGGCTTTTTTTACATTGTTATGAGATAGTTAAATGATGCTGTCATATATTTTCATACGTAATATTTTGAAATAATCATAAAAATAAGATTTGCATTTGTTTGCTTTTTGTGTGAATAATTTCTATAAAATTCATTCTGTAGGTTCTCCTATTGTACCTGGACATACTTGTACATTTTCTTCCCAACCTGGGATGCTCTACTCTGGAGATGACTTTTACTTGATTTCTTCAGGTTTGGTAAGTCAACATTTCGTAATCTAAATAATTGCTGCAGAATTCCAATATGCAAAAAGTTCATAAAAGCGCTTTCATTTCAAGTGTCCTTGCCCCCTTCTTTAATCATTATTATGTGTGGGAGAGAGGAGATTATTACTTCCTGTCTTTTCAAAACAGTTTAAACAAATCCAATGAAATGGTTGTGTACCCCTCTTATAACACATTTCTTTGTTCTAAAGCTTATATTTATTTCACTTAATGTTAACTACGATATTTTCAAATAATTAATCACGCACATCAGATGAGATTTGAATTTCATTTCTTAAAGTTTGTGATTTTTTTTCAGGCCACTATGGAAACTACCATTGGTAATGGTAATGCTAGTTTGTGGCAATATGTGAAAGCTCAAGGAACCATCCTGGAATGGCAAAGGAATATTGTTGCCAATAGGTTAGCCAAGAATGGGGACCAATGGACTAAGTTGTTTGGAATTATGAACAGTGGAACGTAAGTTAACTAGAGTTTTAATTATTTAAAATTGTATTCTTGAGTATGCACAATGAAGCCAATGTTCAGTTTTCTTATATAGTGGCTGCCTTCAAAAACCAGCCTCCTGCTACATGTGCATAACAGGGGAAACTGGAGCAATACCACTACCCCTATTTTGCACCTTCCTATGTACATTAGAAATATGCGAAGAATAGTGACATATAGCCATTTTGAAAAGAAATATACCACAATGGTGTTAATCTATACAGTATGCTGCATTTTTTTCAATGATAGAATTGCATAGTTTTCCCATTTTCATCTTTTGTGGAGCTCTAGTTATTCTGTGGTAAATTTACTTTAATCGTTTGTTGCATGAAGTTCTATTTATAGTTATAAAGTATGCATATTTATCTTTCTCTCTATGAAGTTACATTAGTTGATAGTGTTTAGGTAGGAAGTGAAAATAGCATATCCACAATTTGTTCCTTCCGGGTAATATTTTTATCACTTTACCGGAAGTGGCTGTATGATCAGGAGGCAGAGGTGTAGCAAGGTCAGGTGGTACCCGGAGCAGAAAATTTCTTGTCCCCCCCCCCCCATTGAAATTATTAAAAGAAGGAAAAATAAGATACTTACAGTTGCAAGTGTTATTTTCTGGTTTATTTACTGTGAGCACTTTGTGCTTGATTGTGTGTGTGTGATTTTTTACACTGAGCATAAGCATTTAAAACCTTTTTTTCCTAACTTTGCTCTCTGCAACTTTTGAAATCACATCATCAAAATCAATTCCTTTCGCTACATTGTTTTCAATTGACATAGCTAAGCCAGAGAGCCGAGCTTGACTCATGGGGGACCTAAGATAACTCTTCATTAATTTTAGTTTTGAAAAACTCCTCTCACATGATGCTACTGAAACACTTAACAAGAATCTTAAGGCTAAAGTCAGATTTGGTACAGAATCTGAAAGTTCATATTCAACAACAAACTCTAAACATCTTAAAGAAGACCATTCCAGATAATCTTCTTTTGAAACTTCGTCAGCTTGTAGATGTCTTCTTAGTCGTGGAATCTCTCTTAAGAATTCCATCTTCAGAAAGTTCATCATAGTTTACGACTAAGTTTTGTATTAACTGTGGAAGTTCGTTTTCTGAAGTTGTGATCAGATTCTTGGGTTCGAGAACTGCAAACCGAGCTGATATACTTTCCATGTCTTTACAGCGATTGTCGATTTCTTGATAAAACCTGTCAATGCACTCCAACATTGATCTTTTCAATTCTTCATTCAACGTGAGTGGTTCCTCTTCAGCCTTTTCTCCAGGCATCATTTTCTTCTTTCTGACGGTTCTTCTTTTCATTAAAGGAATGTCCATCTCTTCACAAGTGTTTGTTGCAAACTGCAGTGCTATCTCCACAATCTCATTTCTTTTGTCTTTGAAAAAGGTCTTAACACTTCTCATTTTGATAATACACTTCTCAAAACTGATTCCAACGATCTGTAGGTATTTTTGAGTGTTACTTTTTGAGGTTTACTTTTTCTAAGACATTACACCAGAAATACAAAAAATATAAAAAAGAAAAATCACATATTGCTGGCAAAAGCATTTGCGCTGCTCCTCTGGTTTCAACAGTTTCTGTGGGATCGCAAAGTTCTTTTTTAGCATCAACAATTTTCTTGAAATTAACATATACAGGTTTTACAGCTTCGTAGTGAGCACTCCATCTTGCATCTGAAAGTCTCTTACACTAGTTACAAGGATCGTCCATCTCTGTGCGAAAACCGAGAAAAAGCAGTACAGACTTTCTAAGGTCCTAAAAAAGGTTACACACTGTGAAACGGTTGCAAAAAAATGCACTCCATACAGATTAAGAGAGTGATTTGTACAAGGAACAAATAATGCTTTAGGATTAAGTTTCCGAATCCTCGCTTGGACTCCAGAGCGCACTCCAGTCATTGTAGAGGCATTGTCACCTGACCTCAACACAATGTGATATCTCGCCCGTCCTGTTCAATTGCCTTTATAATGTATTCTATTATGTCAAAGTCTTTCTTTCCAGTTAGCTGAAAATAGCCTAGAAATGACAACTTTATTTCTACTTTTTTATTCTAGATATGAACATATCGAACTATTTCAGAAAGTATTGTGAGTCCCCCCCCCCCCCCCCCCCCAATTTTTTTTTAATTTTAAAAACACATATTTTTGCCATTTTGTCACCCCCCTCAGTGATGACACCTGGGGCGGTCCACACCCACCGCACCCCCCTTCCTACGCCACTGTCAGGAGGGATTCTTTCATTGTAAAGCTTGAAAAAATTTTCCATAATTTTTTTTCTACTAAAATTTTTTATAAAGCTCTAAAAAGTGTCAGATTTTGAGTCTTGCATTCTGAATAATAGGTCCAGTACTATATAGAGTCTTATAATAAATAATAAAAGAATTTTGTGCAAAATATAAGAAAAAAAATCCAGCAACATAATTATCTACAAATTATGATACAATGCAGCATATAGCTGTTTCAGGAATATATTGGATCCTCTTTGTCAATACTAAACTGATGTTGGGTTATACTTTTGGATATTTAATAATTTTAGGAATTTTGTTTTTAATCCAAACGTGTTTAGCGGTCTTATTTATATAGTCATTCTCTTTTAGTTATTCATTTTCCAATTGTTTAGGTTTTGATATTCTTCAGTTCCAAATATATTCTATTCCATAGGTTTTGTGTTAAAAACGGCGAAAGTTCGCTTTTTTTAGGTTTTGGCAATTTAAATTCATTTAAATTAGATAATTTGGAATTCCATTTATTGCCCTTTTTATTCCCTTTGATTTGATTCCAGATTTATTGTTCTCGGTTAAAAATTCCTTAATTTATCGCAATTTTTCAGTTTTATTCTATTTTCAGCTTTTTAAATATTTCAGAATCGTTCATATTTAAATTGTTGCCGAATTCATATATTCCCAATAGTTTCACTTCATTTCTTTTTAATTTTCATCTGCTTTTAAAATTCCAATTCTCTTCTTTAAAATTTCGAGTTTTTAATTGGTTGACCGTAATATTAAAATCGTCTGTCATTAATTATTTTATCATTCATCGATAATATTGTTTACAATCTGTGGCAGCGATGTTTCGCAGTATATAAATAAAATCGCGTGCTTTTTTGCTCTCTTCTGTTTTTTTTTTCTCTTCTGCTCTTCCCTTTTGATTAGAATTTGATATGTGATACTTTCAAGTGTTAATTGCGCTACGGCGCGCACGCGATTCATAATGGAACGAAATTTGTTCAGTTTTTCAAATATTCTCTTTTGGAATGCACTGGTATTTTGTCTACGTTCAGAGAACAAAAAAATCATTTTTAACGAGCCTCTGAAAATGTTGCATCTTCCATGACTGAATGGAGATGTTTGGATGTTTGGAACACCTGTCTTCCATTTCCTGTCTTCTAAATGTTGATCCAAGATGTTCTGCGATGTCTGCGGAGGAAGTTTTGTGGCAATTTGTTTATTTACCCGAGTTGTGCAGCTCTTTACATGAGGAATGGAATCAACATTTCCGTGCCCAATAGACAGACATATGTTTTTGGTTTTCTTTCTGTTGTCAGAAGTCTGGTGCTGCAGCTTGGAGAAATGATTTTTATTGCTGGACGTCAGCTGATTTGGAGAATCCCGCTTGGAGTCAGAATGTAGTTTCCAATTTGTTGGGAGGAAAAAGAAGCTTTATGATATACTAAAATAATATTATATTAAATATTTCTAATCATTCTGACTACTTGAAAAACTATCTCTGAAAGTTGCAAAAGTTCTAAAACTTGTAAAAGTCATCTGAAATATATATGAAAATGTGCCGATTGACCAGTGACCCTAAATGCATAAAAATATGCTAATCATGTAAAATATTAAAAAAAATGAGCACTTTCCTAAAAATAAAAATACATTAAAGTAAAAGAAAGAACACAGAATTTAGGTTTTCAAAAATCAAACGTTTATTAAAATGCACTTTTAAAGAACTATTAAAATTTACATCTCATTAACTAAGCAAATCAAATTAAACATCTTAAATAAATAAATAAATTGAATGACCGGTCCTAAAGTGGTAGCAAAAACATTAGAATATTAAATTTAAGGTTAACAATATTAAAATTATACAATTATTTGCCAAAACTAGAATTTAGAATAAAAAGAACATAAATTAGCCAAAAGGGAATTTCAATAAAATTTAAAGATAACCTCAGGTTCAGGTGACCTAAAATATATAGGTCAAGGGGGTCTTATTCTAGCCAACTTAATTTAAACTTTAAAACGAATGTCAAACTGACAGAAACAATTAAAAATTAGAATTTAAACATATCACCAAGGGTCCAAGAAGAACGGCAGAATCACCAAACGTGCTGCAGATCCAGGGAAAACCAGAAGAGGAAAATCCATGGCACAGGATCTTATTTCTGTCCAGTAGAAATCTGGAAAAACGATCGCTCCACGAATTCCGACTCCAAGGGGGATTCTCCAAATCAGCCGGATGTCCAGCAATAAAAATCATTTCTCCAAGCTGGAGCACCGGACTTCTGACATCAGAACGAAAACCAAAAACATATGTCCATCTATTAGGCACGGAAATGTTGATTCCATTCCTCATGTAAAAAGCTGCACAACTCGGGTAAATAAACAAATTGCCGGCAAAACTTCCTCGGCAGACATCACATAAATTGCGGAACATCTTGGATCAACATTTAGAAGACAGGAAATGGAAAACAGATGTTCCAAACATCTCCATTCAGTCATGGAAGATGCAACATTTTCAGAGGCTCGTTAAAAATGATTTTTTTGTTCTCTGGACGTAGACAAAATACCGGTGCATTCCAAAAAAGAATATTTGAAAAACTGAACAAATTTCGTTCCATTATGAACTACGCACGCGCCGTAGCGCAATTACTACTTGAAAGTATCACATATCAAATTCTAATCAAAAGGGAAGAGCAGAAGAGAAAAAAAAACAGAAGAGAGCAAAAAAGCATGCGATTTTATTTATATACTGCGAAACATCGCTGCCACAGATTGTAAACAAAATTATCGATGAACGATAAAATAATTAATGACAGACGATTTTAATATTACTGTCAACCAATTAAAAACTCGAAATTTTAAAGAAGAGAATTGGAATTTTAAAAGCAGACGAAAATTAGAAAGAAATGAAGTGAAACGATTGGGAATATACGAATTTGGCAACAATTTAAATATGAACGATTCTGAAATATTTAAAAAGCTGAAAATAGAATAAAACTGAAAAATTGTAATGAATTAACGAATTTTTAACCGAGAACAACAATAAATCTGGAATCAAATCAAAGGGAATAAAAAGGGCAATAAATGGAATTCCAAATTAGCCAATTTAAATAAATTTAAATTGCTAAAACCTAAAAGGAACGAACTTTCGCCGTTTTTAACACAAAACCTATGGAATAGAATATATTTGGAACAGAAGAATATCAAAACCTAAACAATTGGAAAATGAATAACTAAAAGAGAATGACTATGTAAATAAGTCCCCTAAACACCTTTAGATTAAAAACAAAATTCCTAAAATTATTAAATATCCAAAAGTGTAACCCAACACTGATAGCAAAAGAAAGAATGCACATACACCTCCATCAGAAATCTCCGTTGGGGGAGGATTTCTCCTTGGCCAATTCACCACTTCCTGCTCTTATCTCTCTATTGATTCTTATCTCTGAGGCTGTCATACTGCTAGTAGCTTGTTTTTAGAATACAATGTTATTTTATCTTGCGTTACTGAACACATGTTTATTTTCGTTCATTGGGTTAATCGGTTTCTTTAGAATTACTGTCAAGGTCGCACTTTTTAAGTCCTTAATTGAGGTGGACAATGCAATGTTCTTCTCCAGCGGAGATTTTTAATTCCTTTTTTAACTACAGTTGAGGTTAGAGATTGGTTGAATATTCTATTATGGTATCTGAATGTAAAAGATTAATGTTAAAAGGAAAAATTGAAGTAATCGACGCTGCAGAAAAAGATAAAGTCAGTTTGCGAACACTTTCAGTACATTTTGGACTTGGATAGACACAGATTGGAGAATTACTCAAAAACAAGAAGGAAATAAGAAATCTTTGGATCTGCAACAGCAACGAAAATACAAAAACAACGAAACTGATAACGATAAACGATATTGATTCAATTGTCTTCGATTGGTTTTGTGCTATACGTGCAAAAAATATTCCAGTCAGCGAACCTTTATTGCAGAAAAAAGCTAAAGTTGCGAATCACTAGAAAAAACAGATTTCAAAGCTTCGAATGGCTGGTTCGAAAAATTTCGAGTTAGACATAATGTGTCATTTAAATCAATTTGTGATGAAGCTAAATCAGTGAACCCTGAGGTGGTGACAGACTAGATTGAAAAACTGGAAAGCTTGTGTGCAAATTTTCAACCCAAGGACATTTACAATTTGGATGAAACTGGCCTATTTTTCAGAGTTTTGTTTGCCAAAACAATGTATTTAAAAAAAGATAAATGCGGTGGAGGCAAGGCATCAAAAGAAAGATTGACAGTTATGTTGTGCTGCAATACGGTTGGTGAATTTGTAACATCACTTGTTATAGCGAAATCAAAGAAGCCAAGGTATTTTAAGAATATGGATCCTAGTAAGCTAGGTGTGCAGTGGGAAGCCAACAAGTCAGCCTGGATGATGTCCAAAATTATGGTGAAATGGCTGACCAAATTGGACACAAAATTGATGAAAAAGAGATGAAAAATTTTGCTCTTCATGGACAATGTTCCATCTCATACAGAGTTAAACTGAAAAATGTAAAATTAATTTTTTTCCATCGAACACTACATCAGTTTGCCAACCCTTAAATAAAGGAATAATTCGAGCATTAAAAGTCGTATACAAAAATTTACTATTGCGCTATACCTTGTCAAAAACTTCAACCTGCCCGAATAATGAGGAATCGGCGAAATCAGTGACAGTTTTAGATGCAACCTGTTGGATATCAGAAGCTGTTAAAGGTGTCAGTTCAAACTGTGTAAAAAACTGCTCCAGAAAGGCTGAGTTCCTCAAAACGGCTGAAACAGAGGACAAAAATGATGATACAGAAAATCAAATTAATGAAGAATATTCTTCTTTAGTTGGAAGTTTTAGTGATGAAGCAAGTGTAGAAGAGGACATCACCATTGATGACGAATTATGCACAGAGGAGTCTGGCCTGGAAATAGGAGATTTCATGAACAAAAATGAAATTGAAGAAAGTGAAGATGGCATCAAAGAAAGTACAGAAATCGAAGCTGATGATTCAAGTAATGTGCTAAATAGTCAAGATGTACTGAAATACACTGAGGCACTTCAAAAGTACTTCTTAAACAATGGGAACAGTGATGGACTTATTATAATTAACAAACTTAAAATGCATGTAGAGAAAACTGTAGTGCCAAGAAAGTATAAAAAACAAACTGTGTTAACGGATTTCGTTAAATAATTTCAATACAACAGAATTTTGCTGCATCTGTATTTACATTATTCCCGTATTAAAGCAATAATGTAAGTTATTTTTCATTTACTAGTATTTTTAATTTTACCATATTTATTTTCATATTTATTTTCAATTTATTTTCACTTACTATTTTGAATTAGTAATTACCGTATCTTTAATTTTAATTAATTTTATGCCGAAAGCAGTTTATGTTGCTTATGTTAAAATATTTTTATTAGAATATATTACCTGTAGTTCAAAAATCGCCTGTGTGTGAAATAAATTCATTTTGGTACACCACACTCCTTAATAAAGGGCGCGGTAGCCCATTGGTTAGCGCGTTGGAGTTGCATTCGGTAGGCCCGGGTTCGATTCCAGCCACTGCCAAAACTGCCGCCGTGTTCATGCGGAGTACGATCACGTTAAACATGTGGGTCCGAAAGTCCTTCCGAGAGGTTGGTGGTAGGGGAAAGAGGGTACGGTCCCTGTGGATGTCTCCCCCACTGGGTTCCGGTCTAAATTGGGTGGCACTTCCCGACCGTCCAAACAGTTACCTTACACCTTTCTGGTAGGTCGGACGGTCTGGGTTTCAACAACAACACTCCTTAATAACCTTTCCCGGCCGTCCAAATAGATGCTCAAGTCCTTGGTGACGAGTCGGACGGTCTGGGTCTTCAACACTCCTTAATAACGGACACTTCCCATTAATGGGCAAATGCTTTGGTCCCGTGAGTGTCTGCTATCGAGAGGTTCAACTGTATATTGAACAGTTGTTGAAAAATCAGCGTTTTTATGCATGTAAAGATAATTATAGACACCAGTATATAATAATGACCAACCTCTTTTCCTAAATAACAGAAAAGTACCTTCTGTAATTCTTTTTGTGGCTGAATATCTGATAATTGTCAATTTTGTGTCCCTTCAGCTCTAAAAAGATAATAATAAATAAAGTAGATATTTTTTTCTTTGCCATATTTATTTAGAATACAATTTGTTCTATATAGTTTTCAACAAAAAGTAAATTTCAATAATATTAATGTAGTTTTGAATTCATAAAAATGCAAATTTGTCATTTCTGTTACTGTCCCCCAGTGAGTTTTTATCTCCTAATTACATTAGTAAAACATTTAAATAATGGAAAGAAATGGGTGAAGCTTAATAAATTCAGATTTTGTGAAAAAATAACTTTTTTTATAAAAATTTTAATGATATTATTTTGTGAATTTCTAACATGTTTATCCTTGACAATCTGTGACATTATTATGTTCTCCAAAAAATTGTCCTTTTCATCCATTTGATGGCAACATCGATTATTTTAAGCCAGTTAATGAACACTATTTATATTTTGTTTCACATCTGTTTGAAATTTTGAAACTTTGATATTAACATGTAAGAAAAAAACATAATTTTCTTACTCATTTTTAATTAGTATATTTATATACATGAAAGCAAGTTATGCATGGTACATAATTTGTTTCCCAATGTAAGTTTCAATTTCTGTTTGAACAAAAACAAACCCATGTGTCATTCTTGCCATGGTCATTTTTGACATGAGAACACAATAAATACACTGCTTCTCATAATTGTAAGGACATTCGTTTTACAGAAAATTATATTAAAAATATTTGCGTAAGAACATTGTTAATTATATACAACAATTTAGTTATTAAAAACTTGTTACCATAATTTTCTACAGCATTGTGTAACAAATCATAGAATAATCTATAAAGCATTCAAATTCTGCATTTTTTCATAATTACACTTATTACACAAATGATTAACTTTAGTTTTGTATGAAAATTTTTATAGTTGCTGCGTGTATTTCACAATCAGTAGTTCTTCATTGGCAGACAATTGTAAAAAGGAGTTAAATCTATGTGCAAAAAGTGAGGAATATGTGCATCAGAGGTATGCCTATTCGAAATATTACCAAAATGATACAGTTAATAAAGTGATTCAAAGAATAGACTGTTTCATAAGGAAAAGAACAAGTGCCAAAAGGAAGGTGTCCGAACAAAATGAGAAACATGTAGTGTGTATAGCGGTTCTGTAAAAAATGTCAGAAAAATTACAATTAATTTAAACATATGTTTTCCACTCAACTGTTACACATGTTCTGAATAAATGAGATATCACAACATCATCACAATAATTAAGAAGATATAACATGCATTGGAGGTAGCTGCAAGTCGAATGGGATTGATTGTAAATGTTTCTAAAACCAAATATATACCAGTACAGAAAACACCAACGGGTGATACGGCCAACTTTCTGAAAATTGGCCCACATGAGTTTGAAACTGTTTCTGGTTTTAAATACCTGGGATCTTTTGTTACTGCAAAAAATGATATTATCCCTGAAGTTCAAAATCGTATTTCACTGGCCAACAAGGCATGTTTTGGACTTCACCCTGTTTTGAGGTCTTGTTTCCTCTCTAGAAAAACAAAGTTTCTTATCTATAAAACTATCATTAGGCCTGTCCTAATGTATGGTTCGGAAACATGGTCTTTAACAAAAAATGGAGAGGGTAGAGTTGCTGTTTTTGAGCGTAGGGTTCTCAGAGGCATACTTGGTGGAGTAAAGGAGAATAGCCTATGGCGGAGGCGTTTTAACTCAGAGATTTATAGATATTTTAAGGAACCTGATATTATTAAATATTTTAAAATTAAGCGAATGAACTGGGCCTCTCATATTGCTAGAATGGATGAAAGGGACCCGGTAAAGAAAATGTTTGCTGCAAGGCCCTTTACTAGTAGAAAAAGAGGAAGATCAAAGCTGAGATGACTTGACTCAGTTGATTCGGATTTTAGAGTGATTGGAGCAAGAGACTGGCAGACCAGGTCTAGAAATAGACAGTCCTGGAGGAATCTTCAGTGGAAGGCCATGACTCATCTTGGGCTTTCGTGCCAAATATGATGATGATGAACATCAGGCATAGAGAGGCTATACTCAGATCGATGCAGGACAGTGTCAACTAGAAATCTATTATATTTTCCTATGAAAAACATTTCAATCTCGATGCACCCGATGGTTCACAAAGATAATGCCATGATTTATGCTGAGAAAAAGACATGGGATTGAGCCGATGTTTCAAAGATGGTTCTTTGATATTCTCATGTGCTGTTTTTTCAAGTGGTAAGACTGCCTATTTTACAATGGACTCATAGCTATATATGCAGATAATAGATGTACAACTTTTGACATATGGATGGCCTTTAGGAGAGGTATTTCAGTTGTTGTATTGAATCTCACTTCCAAAGCTACTAAACGTTGATTTGAAGAAATACATATCAAACTATTGACCTGGCCACATGATTCCCCAGACCTTATCTCGAATGTGTGGGAGGTTCTTGTTAAAAAAATTTGTGCAAATAAGAGACACATTTTTTCCCTTTATAGAAATTAAAAGAAAAGTGTTTATGCTGCCCAAGGTAAACTTACCCCTAAGTATTTTCTAAATTTGGTGGAAAGTAAGCTACAAAGAATGACACAATGCCTAGTTAAGAAAAGTGACTCAACAAATTATCATTGTTTAAATGACTAAACTTACTAAAGAAAAAATTAAGGTATCATAATTATGCACATGAAAGAAATGTGATTTTTGTATTTTATTTCACGTTATAACTAATGTTTTGCCCATAATTAGCATATAATGTTCTTACGTAAATGTTTTCTATTTAATTTTTGGAAATATATACTATCCTTATAACAGACATGTGATTCTTCTGTGAATTAGCGGAAATCCGTGAATTTTATTTTATTGATTGTCAAAATTCGGTGAATAAATTTTTATTTTTTATTATCCGCAATTACAAAATTACAAAGAAATTTTCAAGGGTCAATTGATGATATTCTTTCAGTAACCACAGTGAAAATCCATTCCTCAAATTGGTATTTGCTATTTCTTTAATGACGTATCAATCGTAAAAATGGCCATCTGAAAGCAGATATAAAAAAAAAAAAAATGCTGTGTGCACAGAAACTCTTCTCCTTCCGCCAGCTGTGAGCTACAATATATAATTCCCAGACCCTTTTAACTGGGATAATGGCTGATGTATAGTTAATGCAGATTTTTCGGTGTGTGTTTTTTCCAATTTTATTGCGTTGCGATATACAAGTTAGAATAAAAAAGTTTGGAGACTGCTGATATCTCTAACCCTGTTTGGAGGAGAGGGGAACTATTTTAACAAGGCATAGAGGCACATGTGATGCAAGATGTGAAAAGGAGGAAGTAGGTTTGCAGTGCAGGGCTTTTTCAGACAATGTGTGTCAGTGAACTGTAGTCATTCACATTCATGGAAAATGGAAATGATGTTTGAAGAACAATGTGCGAATATCAAATTCTGCCAGCATTTGGGGAAATTGCTGACAGAAACATTGCACCTGCTGCCACCATTTCCATTTTTGACGAATGTGAACAACTACAGTTCATTGACATGCATTGTCTGGAAAAACACCTGCTTCTTCCTTTTCCTGCCTCTATGCCATGGTAAAATAGTTCCCCTCTCCTCTGATCAAGGTTGGAAATATCAGCACAGTCTCCGAACTTTATGATCCTACCTTGTATATCCGATCTCTAATGAAACATCAATTATGTAAACAGACGAAAAATCTAACCATCGCAGAAATGCACAACCTCACTTATTCGTTAGTGTTCACGGAAATTCAATACATTTCATTTCGGTTTTCAGTAGACTTGCTTCCGCGGATATCAATATATAATTGCAGTGTTTAATAATATGTTGTCTGACCCTCCCCTCCCCCCCCCCCCCCCACACACACACACTTCCTCACTCATTCTTTATCGGATTAATAAGAAATGATCGATAATCCCTGATAACCCACAAATTTCTGATGTTACTACGAAAATTAGACGAAACAGGAAAAGTTGGAAATACTACAAAAAGAAAAAGGAAGATTGACAAATCACTAATAAAGTTCAACATAATACATTATATAATAATATTTACACAGAAAATTAAATATTACTAAATTTGTCATGTTAATATGTAGACTAAGCACACTATGTAGACTGAACTTGCTTATTGTCATATTTTGATTAATTTTAAAGAAATATTTTGCATAATTAAATCAAATATTATGAGCGGGTTCTCAGATGGTTATTATATTGGTTCTAAGATATCAAGTTTATTCTGAGATATATGTTTTTATTAAACAATAAATAAAAAGGTAGAAATAAATTAATAAAAATTTTGTGAGAATATATTTAGTAATTCTCATACAGAAAAAAAATTAAATTGTCTTGATAATCAATTAAAAAAAATATGAATCTTAGTTTTACATGCTACTAATTACATTTATATGGTTAATATATAGCACTTAGTTGTATATTGGTATTATTTGAAGAAATTTGCAATTTTAAGAAGCTACATAATTGATATATTCGTATTTCATATAAAACATTTTTCTTCAGATTTGCTTAATATACGACCTGTATCAATATATTTGATAATTATATGTATACAGAACTTTTTTAACTTGAGAGTCCTAGGTAAATGTTAAATAATTCGAGTTATAGAAACATGTGATGCATGCAAACTGTCATTAGAAAAATTAATTTGAATTTGAATTATTGAAACTTCGAGTTATAGAAGTTCGACTGTATATGAATATGATTTCTCACATGAGATGAAAAACATTTTCAGCTAATTTCTTGCTTGGCCAATCACATGTCTGTTATAATGAACCAGTTTATGCATTGAAATTCCATTAAACACGTTAAATAGCTCTGCCATCCATTAGAAATGTTAAAAAGCATTTCTAAAAACTTATTTCAAGCAAAGTTTTCTAGAAACTATAAAATTTAAAAGAAAAAAAAAATTTTTTTGGAGCCTGAAAATTGCAAATTATCAGATATTCAGCCTCACGTCACCTGTTCTTCAAAATTGTGGATTTATTATTATTCTCATCATTTCTTGACCCTAACAATTGTTTCATCACTATTCCCGATTTATATTCAAACATAAATAATCATTGTATGAATTTGCATTTTTTGTTTTAGCTATAATAACCAGTGGATGATTTTGGATTACAATAAGTTTCAACCTGGAAAACCTCTACAGGATGGATTGTTATGGGTGCTGGAGCAATTGCCGTAAGTTTACTCTATATTCAAGATTATTTCATGTAGATTTATATCTTAGATGTTACTAATTGTGCCGAAGCTCGTATAAAAAGTAATAGATAAAAACTTTTTTCTAAGAAACTCCACATACTATTTTCAATGCTTGTAAACTCCCACGTTTTATTTATGCTTTTAAATATTAAAAGAAATAATTGCATAATTTCATTCCAACCAGATTTGTTTAAGGATGCCTGGTAAGGCAGAAAGATTGGCTGAAAATATTTATGCTTGCATGAAACTTAGTTATAAAAAATATATTATAAGGCAAATTTTTCATCTTTCCTTCAATATCATAAAAGATCAACATCCCCATCACTATGAAATTTATTGTGTAAATACATTATGTAAAGAATAGTATATATTGTTTTATAATTAACAAAATTTAGAACTCAGAAATATTTTTATAATTAATTTCTATAAGATTTTATTTATGCAAGCAATATATTTCATTATAAAATATCAAAATGAAATATCCTGAGTTTTATTGTTCATAATCTGGTTGTTTTCTATTGTGCAAAAGTCACACCCAAAAATGCACTTGGTTTGTCTAACCTACATACTGACCAACATTTTTGTATCTGTCCTATAACTGTGGCCCAAATGGCAAAAGAGTTAGAGGGTGGAAATTAATTTTGACCTATGGCCATTATTATACAGATTTGCACTCTTATATATGCTTTCATTGAACTTCTGCACAAACTATTTTCGATAAAAGATTTTCCTCATATTAGGCTTTATTGCTTCATTATTTTCAGTTTTTCTATTTTCGTAATCTCACCATTGATTTAATATTATTTTTCATTACTTGATGACTCATTGATTTGAACTGTATTAGTTTTGTTCTCCCCATTACTGCTTCTCTATTTTCTACAAATTGGAATGCCATAGTTTTGACTAACTTTCCTTTTCCGTATGAGTAGATGATAGGAATATGATGCAATTTTACTTCAATATTGTTTCAATTTTTCTTTATTATTTATTAGTAATGTATTTATACATGTGTTACCAAATTATCAGTAATGTTTTTATATGTTACATATTAACATGTTACATATAACATATTTACATATTACATATTTAATATATCTTTTGGTTTTTATAAACTATTTGTATTCTATATTATTTATGAATTAGCATGTAATTTGGCTTATATGCACTGTTTTCCTTTTCCGCAGTTATATATTTTTTATAGTCTTATATTTTTTATAGTTTACTAGCAGAATACCCGTTCTTCGTACGGAGTATATAATATAAAGAAAATTATAATTCGCAATCATGTGCAAATTCTGTTAAAATATTAAATTTATTGCTCCTAAAGAGAAGTTTAAGAATGTCTGTTCTCACTATGCAAAATTATCTTCACGGGCAGATCTGAAGAATAAAACATCCTGGCCCCTTTTGTAAGCAAATTTACAAAAAAATAAAGGAATTGAATCAATATATGCAACCCCGTACTACTTACATTGTCGCAGATTAGAAAATATGCCAGTGTGTTAGTAGAAGATTACCGGTATTGCAATATGAGTCTAAAAAATATTTGCCAAAATAAAAGAGATGACGTAATAAATTGAAAATATCAATAATCCCCGTACTCTTTACCAGAAGGTCGTAATTGATTCCAATATATGCCAATACATATCAAAACATATGCCAATATACCTGTACTACTTATATTCTTGTAGATTGGAAGATATACCCGTGTATATGTAGAAGATTATTCGTACAACGTACAATATGAGTTTAAACAATTTTCATCATAATAAAACAATTGTATAATAACATGAAAATATCAATAATCCCTGAAGCAATAATCCTCGAAAATATCAATAATAATAACGTTTAAACCTGAAGACTGTAATTGATATTATCCAGTCAAAAATGCTTTAAGAAAAATCAAATCGTTCTTTTCTAAAATATATTTTTATATCCATTTATTTATTATTCAAAACGAAAAAATAATAATTAAAATTAGCAAACAGATTTAATTTAATTGTATTTCTGAGCAACATGATGTAAGATAGAATCTTCCTCATAAACTGCGAAATTAAATAGCCATTTTGATTTCTTTATACTTTTCATTGTTCAGTAAAAGCTTGTGAAAATAAACCATGAAGATAGATTTCCCATTTAAATCATGTTTCAAACAATGCATGTTTTCAGAAAGGGACTAATTCGTGCAAAAAATCTCCCGTCAAATGCAGAGATAAGGTTTTAATTCACTTTCAAACGATTTTCAAGCTTTTCGTTTGGATAAACCACGGAGTTAGAGAGTAGAACTCCTAGGAAAATGTTTTGTTTTTCATTAATATCTCGACAACCCCTGATCTTAAATACTCGAAACTTGGGCTAAATTTATGGGGGGGGGGGGGGGGGGGCTATTTCAAGGCTATCCACAAAATTTCATCAAATTTGGTTCAGCCGATCTCCCGTGATGATGAGACAAATGAAAATGTTGTTTTTTACTAATATCTCGAGAACCACTAGAAACTCCAAAGACTAAATTTTAAGTGGGACTATTTCCAGGCTACCCACAAAATTTCATCAAATTCCATTCAGCCGTTCTCTGGTGATGACGGGACAAACAGACAGACAGATTTTCAATTTTATTTATATAGATTTGTGTTACAATTTATCTCTAATTTATCGCTGAAATTTCAAAAAATATACGTAGATATCCTAGATTTTTAAGTTATGGTTATATGAGCTACAACTTATCTTTAATCTGTCATTGGAATTTCATATAATATTTTTATTATATATATATAATCAAATCCACACCATTGATATTTGTTGATTATCTTAAGCTTGATGACTATAAGCATTTAATTTTTCTCATGATGGTTGTTGATTCTCTTAAGTTAGGGTTTTTGAGTTACAACATCTCTCTATTCTATCATTGGATTTTCATATTATATTTTTATTATATGTAAACAATTAACTTTTGGATTCATAAATTTGCTACTTAATTGCAATTGAAAAAAGATGTTTAATACTTTTGATATTTTGATGTGTACATATAAAAGATAATGGTTGGCACACAATGTACTCAGAGGAAAGTAATAAAATACCCCTGAATGTGATAAAAATAAATGTTTTTATTGATATGTATTTCATAATATATTTTAAAATGCTAATTAAATTTTGTTTTATTGCTAGTGGCTATATTCACAGTGAAGATACAACTGATGTTCTAAGAAAACAGTCTTATTGGCCTTCCTACAATACTGCGTGAGTATAATTATTGTAGTAATTATATATCTTGGTTTGAAAAAGTTTATAACATTCATTGATTCTGCTTTATGTGTAAATAATATGAAAATTAATTTAATATTGCATATTTTGTTAGTTGCACACTAGTTCTTCAGTTATGAATGAATCAGATTTTCTGTTTTCTTTAACAACTTTGAATTTAAGTAAATTTAATTCATATATTTTAATTTCATAAATTCAAATCTTTGGTACAAATGTATTATAGATTTAAAGAGTAGGTCAAAATCAGTGTTTGGAGAAGAAAGGGGGCTGTAACAACTAAGACTCTAAATTTAGTAGTGCAGTTCCTTTGAATCGTGCTTCTTGCATTGCAAAATGAATAAATGTATAGAATTTTTCTATCTTTAATAACAGCCATTAATGTAACTATATATGTATATTCCAGGATTTTTGTCAGAATGATTTTATGAATTTCAGTAATTAAGAATTATATATTAATATTAATTATGCAATTTATTGATTATTACATTTCTGGAGTACTAGGATTTACATCATATTATATTACTTAGATCATACCCAATCACTTCTGGTCAGAATAAAAAGGATTATACTGTATTTATATTCATCCCATTAATCATGTTATAATCTTTATGTTATAAGCCCAGTAGCAGAATTTTCTGTATCAATCTGCAACACCAATGACACAAGCAAATGTATTGTGTCACACAAGCAAATGTATTTTACCAGTTATGATAACACAAATGTATTTTACCAGTTATTATAACTATTAAAAATACATTTTTACATTAAATTAATCCATCGACGAGGGCTTTTGAATTTGTTTAAATGCAATAACTTACACATCAAAGGAAAATGTTAAAATAAAAACACTAGCATAGTGGTCCTTTAAAAAAGATGCATTTTATTTATTATTTATCACATCAATTGCCAATATTATACATTCATCAAATAATATCAATATATTACTGAAAGCATGGTAAACAGTTGCCTGACTCTTCTATAACTCTATTCACAACTTTTGATGTGACAGAATGCTTAAATTTGGTATCTATTGAAATATGCTTATATGCTTAAAATGTTGAAAGTATGTACTTTATTCGAAAGAGATTTATATTGAACTTTTATTGCCGGATGAATACGAAAATAATGAGTTTTTAAATTTTTTAAGAATACTTATTCATTACAATTAAAACACGACACTTTTTCAGACTGTACAGCCATTTTAGCCCAGCTCACTGTGGTAGTTATTCCCACAAGGCCACGCTCCATTTCAGTTATGTGCATGCACGTCCATTTTCTGGTCACTATTCTCAATGACATTCTTTCACACAATATAAACACGTGCAGGCGCAGGAGAGAAGTCTGGTCTCTCGAAAAAAGTGCAAGGTTGCATTTTGTCCTGCAGAAAATGTAAGACGAGGTACAATAATCTGCAAAACCGAAGTTCAAATAATTTTTTTTTTTTTTTTTTTTAAATACATATACATTTTAAACTGTCTGAAATTGATCTGCAAGAACAAAAGTAATCTGCGGCGCCCGCCGCCTTGTTTCTGCTACCGGGGTTATAAGTAGTTTGTTAAAGTGAAAGCTATAAAATAGAATAAGTCAGAATATTAAAGTTCTCAATACAATGAGGAACAGTGGCATAGGTGGATTTTTGAAAAGAAGGTAGGAGGTGTAGTAATAGGCACCTAGTGTACAATACAAATTACATGTTTTTCAAGGATTCTGGAGTTTGAGGGTAATTCATATGGCTTTTCCTCTAAGAAGATTAGCAAATAAAATAGTAAATTAGATATTTATATATCCTTTTCTGAAAACGTAACATTTTCTTTCAGCAGATTCCGAGAAGTTTCTGGATAATGCCACAATTCTGCATTTTCAATTTTTTTTTACATAGAGATTTAGATTTTATACCACTTTTTTATGTGCAGACAATTTTTCTTTAGCATTTTATTCTCTATTTTTATTTTTGTTTCAGAAAGTTTTCCAAAAAACTGATCTTCCTATTACTTTTTACACATAAAAATTTCCCAATATGTGATCTTCCTATTGCTTTGTACAAGCAGAATATTTCCAAATTTGCGATTTTATTTATATTTGTGGATCTTGGAGAATTTACTGTTTTTAGATCCCACTCCATTAAAATGTCCCATAATAGACAAAATTTCTAATTTATTGTCCCTTAATAAACTTTGTGCTTCTCAACCATAAAATTTCTCTGCAAAATCCTCCATAGTCCTCAATATGAAATCAATATATTAAATGATTATCATAAACAATTTAAAATTTGTTTTCAGAATTTTTCTTATATATATATATATATATATATATATATATATATATATATATTGTATTTGAATTAAGGTACATTCTTGGCTAAAGAGTCTCTTATTTTGAATACAAGTGCCTTTATTTTGGGGAAATAAAGGTTACTATCTTACCCTAATCAAATGATGTCTAATTATCAATATTTAGTGACGGCCAACTGAATGCTCTCTGACATTCAAGCTTGGTATTCAAGAACTTGTTGGAGTTTTCCTAGATTGACATCCCACTACTAAACAATATCCTTTTTCTTCAATGACTACTCCATCTTCATTTAGTACGGCCAGCCAACATTCCTTGTTCACTTCATATAACTATCAATTTTACAACCATGCATCACTAAATAACACTCTTAAATTTAAAACTTGTAATTCTAACAGATGTAAAACGTGTACGTTTGCTAATCGTAATCAGATCAATTGTAGCAATAATCTTGCCTTCTGTAAAACATATAATTGCATCTACCAAATTGTATGTAAAATATGTAATATGTCATATATAGGCCAAACCAGCAATCCTCTGCACCTCCGAATTAATATACACAAGAATCATATAAAAAAAATTTCAAATAATGCAACTACCCTTAATGAATCAAAATTCGAATACGAACATTTTTCTATACACGGGTTCAACAACATTGAAATTAGTATTCTATGTATTCAGAAAAATTATTATGACAGATTGTTTCTTGAAAATGAATTCATTTGTGCACACAAAACTATTTTTCCATATGGACTCAATCAACTATTTAATCATCATAACATTGTTAAAAAAATCCATTAATTATCCTAATGAAGACCATAATATCTATAATTTCTTTAACATTCCTAAAAGTAAATCAAAAAGAACTAAAAGATCAAGTAAATACAATAAAAAATTGTCATCTGAACTAAAAAATGCCATCCTACAGCAACATGCAAATTTCAAAATTACTTTTGATTGGAAATAATGTAAAAACTGGATTTTTGCAATTAAAAAACAGCATTTAAATATGGTATATAACCTTTTTATAAACTGCATATGATAACTTTCATTTTAAACATTTATTCTATGATTTGCTCATTACTAGAAGTAAAAATCTTAATGTTTATTTATACGTCACGGACTTAAATTTTAATGACGAATCAAAACAATAGACTAAAATAAATGAATATTGTACCTTAAATTTCACTAATTCTGTCTTAAATAATCCGAAGATAAATAATTTTTTAAAACCGGTTTCCAATTACTTTCCAGTCAAACATGTAAATCCTAAAATTGCATATAAATATGATAAACCGCTAGGATGTTATATTTTCAATTATAATCAAATTGCCAAATCAATAGATATTAATCAAAATTATGAATTGGATAAAGAGTCATACTGCCACTGTCATTTAGATAAATACAAAGACTTTGTAGATAAACACCATGGACATGTTATAACAGCAAATCTAAATATTATTAATTATGATGCACTGAGATGACTGATGTTACTTGGTACTAAGTACCGTATACCTACTAAATTTAAACATAAATTAATTTGTAAAGATTTATTTCTTGACTTAAATAAATTTATCTATAAAATCAGCTATAAATATCAAATCCCTGTAGAAGCCTTCAAACCCTGGAGTGTCTTAATAGAGCAATATCTAAATCACTACATATATAATCAGAAAATTAATAAATCATATAAACTGAATTTAATTAAAAAGGATATTAAAGAAATTCAAGATGATTTTGTCATTACATATGTCAATAAGGCAAGTAGTAACTACTCAATCATATGTAAATATTACTATATAAGTACCCTCCAGTTACACTTACTTAATAATCAAATCTATAATTTACATAATACTAACCTTAAAATCTTATAGAATATCAGCCAAAAATATAAGCAAATCCATCTAAAAAATAGTTGTAATAACATTCCATATCTTGTTTTAGTACCCAAGTTTCATAAATTCCCTGTTCCTTTTCTAACTATTACTAATGGGCATAATTCTTACATTACTAATGCTGGTAAATTATTATAAAAAATATTACATGAAGTATCCTTGTCAGATAAGATCTTTAATAATTGTTATATTGTGAAAAACAGTTTTGAATTAGTTAAGAAATTAAAAACTTTTACTAATATTCATAGTATTTATACTTATGATTTCAAAGATTTGTTTAATAATATTGATATAGATGTTCTGTATAGAATTATTTTAGGAATTTTTGAAAAATATAATATCAACCTAAAATATTCAAATTTTCTTTTAAAAAAATTACTAAATTTCACTCTGTATGAAAATTACATTCAACATGGTGGTTTAAAAGTATGTATGCACCTCTCCCCCTCTTGGCTATGCCAGCGATGAGGAACAGTATGGATAAAATATAGATACATCATTAAGCAGTACATATTAATATGCCATATCGATACACTGTATAAGTTTGCCCACCACTATTCTACTGTACTTAAATTATGTCTGACTGCTTGAAATGAAATGACTTTATTATACGAGGCATGTTTTTTATGTAAGTACCGTTTTGCGATTCCGCCGCCGCAGCGCTACGGTCGGCTTTCCGCGCATGCGCGCTGGTTACCTACATCTCTTGTCTACGCACTGACGCCATTACAGTCTGATTCTTCATTGTATACGTTGTTTACTGAGTGTTTAAGATGCCTCCGACAATCGTGAGTCCCGCCGATTGTGAAGTACGGGCTGTTATACGATTTCTTAGTGCTAAAGGCGTAAAACCGATCGATATTCATCGTGAGATCTGTGAAGTTTATGGACAAAACATTATGAGTGATGGAATGGTAAGGAAATGGGTGAGAGCATTTAAAGATGGCCGCACAAATGTGCATGATGAAGAACGGAGTGGGCGTCCTTCGGTCTTTAATGAAGATTTGGTGCAGAAAGTGGAAGAAAAGGTGAGAGAAAACAGACGCTTTACAATTTCATCAATGTGCGACTGGTTTCCTCAATATTCTCGTAGTGTTTTGTATCGCATTGTGACCGAGAACTTGAATTATCGGAAATTGTGTTCACGTTGGGTTCCAAAAATGTTGACGGATTTGCACAAAACCCAACGTTTAGGCAGTGCATTGACTTTCCTTGAGCGGTACCACAATGAAGGTGAAGATTTTTTAGACCAAATTGTTACTGGTGACGAAACATGGGTGGCCTACGTCACACCAGAATCAAAACAACAATCCATGGAATGGCGACATTCATCATCACCCAAAAGAGTGAAGTTTAAGCAAACAATTTCTGCCCGGAAAATCATGTGCACAGTTTTTTGGGACAAAAAAGGAGTATTGCTAGTGGAGTTTCTGCCTCGTAATGAGACAATCAATGCAGCGTCTTATTGTGAGACATTGAACAATCTGCGTCGTGCAATCCAGAACAAAAGACGTGGCAAGTTGAGTAAGGGTATCGTTTTGCTGCATGACAATGCCCGTCCACATGTGGCTAATCGGACCAAAGATCTCATCAAATCTTTTAAATGGGAAACTCTAGATCATCCTCCATACAGCCCTGATCTGGCGCCCAGCGACTACCATTTGTTCCTGCACTTGAAGAAACACCTGGGTGGTCAGCGTCTTCAAGACGATAACGAAGTCAAAACAGTTGTGATACAGTGGTTAACAAGTCAGGCGGCAGAATTTTATGAGGAGGGTATTCAAAAACTGGTGCCACGTTATGACAAGTGCCTCAATATTCACGGAAATTATGTAGAAAAGTAGATTAAGGTACAGGCTTTCATGTAGAAATAAAATTATTGCGATATCTTTGCACGTCTTTTTTTAATTCCAAAACGGTACTTACTTAAAAAACATGCCTGGTATTGTCTACCTTTGAAAATGTTCCTTTGTTAATTGTGTAAAAGCATTTCTAATGTTATCAAGATGATCTTGCATAATACAATCAACTATTTAAAATGCATTGTGGAAAGTATTATTTATGATTTTGTGCAAATATCTTCTATGTAACACAAGTGATATATTTTAGGTACTTCAAAGATATTTTCAACTTGAGTGGAGGCCAAATCAATGTTGAGAAGCATGGTGATTGGTTCTCTTATGATAAAACACCACGTGCTCTTATATTTAAGCGAGATAATTCTAAAGTTTCTGACATTGACAGCATGATTAAACTAATGAGGTTTGTATTACCATTGTTACATTTTTCATGATGTTTAATAAATATTTTAAAGCAGTGACATGGTCAGAAAAAAATTGAAAGGGAGGGGAGTAACTGAATACTTTATTTCCTATTTTCTCAACTATCATTTCTCCAAAATTCAATTTTTATTAATAAACATGTTTTTAAATTCTAAAATTTAGAAATTTTAAGTAAAACATATAAGATTATAGTTTTAATATTTATAAACATGTACTACGAATTTTTCTTTCTATGGAAACCATTGACCTGTACTATAAATGCGAGTGGTGGAACTTGATTCTTCATTTCTCGGTGCACAATTTTCTTTGGAATTTGAAATATTACAACTTGGCAGTGTAAGCTCAAAAAATGTATTACAGGGAGCTTTCTTTTACAAATGTAAAAATTGATCTGTGTTCAATGTTCCCTTTCTCAGATTTTAATACACTGATATTGCTCACAAATGATTAACATATGTATTAAGCTAAAAAATATCTCTAGTCACTCGTCACTAATTGACCACTCGTCCAAATATTTCCTGATAAAGAAAAATTTTGAAAATGAACCAAACTTGGCCAACTCAAATATATTACAGATTGATACAACTGTTTATGCTACTTTTATAAGAGTTTCAAAAGATGATACAAATGATTGGTGATATCCAATGTCATTTATATCCATTTAATAAACTAACATCTTTAGATTTCCGGAACTATCCTTATGATGTAGTGGTGGGAGGGGTATTTCAATGTTAAGTCAACTTAAGTATATAATTCTTATTTCAATATTAACATAATTATGATTAAAATATCAGATAGGGATTTTCTAATTTTGAGAAATCCAGACTTAGGCCCCACGAACCAATTGATAAAATTGTATCTGATTATACTAAAATATTAAGACCAATCATTAATTACAAACATTTGGCTAAGACCAAATGGGAAAGATTCAATACAAGTAGTAACGATAGCAAGTGGGAACTGTCCAGAACAATTATCTTGTAATTTCGAAAAATTTTCAGGCCACTCTACAACTAGGAGTATTATTTCATTGAATAGTGAAATCTGATGAAACCACAAAAGTCATGCTCCATTGAAGACATATTTTTCTCAAAGCTAAACTATTAATTAGCTAAAAGCTGAACTATTAATTAACTATTAATTAGCTGAACTATTAACAACTTAACTATTTATTTAATGGTAATACTAATACTCCTGCCTTAAATAGTACTATCAAAATAGTCCTGAACTTGTATGGAAAAAACTTCTAAAGAGGAGTTAATTTATTCTTAACTTTTGCTTAAAAAATAATAAAATAAAATAAAAATTTTATTTATTTCGTATCAAATCAATCAGTTCATTTTTATGAAACAACCCAATGAGTTGTTTCTAGAAAGTGTTATGGTACCCTGATACATACTCTTTCATCCAGCCAACACTTTCAAAGCCACATGATCCCTTGCTTTCTCTTATGAAGTGAAATCATATTGCTTAATTCCATATGTTAAGAACTTGATGCTATATCTAATAGGTTATAGCTAACTTTTTTTTTTCATTTTTAAAATGTGTTTTTATGAAAATTAATGTGTGGTATAGAAGATGAAAGACTGATATATATATATATATATATATATATAAATTGCAATTTTTTTTAATAGATAACTATGTATAAACTACGGTAAGTACAAAAAACCCCTCATCTCTAGCATATCTATTACAAATATGTAACTATAGACCAAGACTAAGGATAAAAATAGTAGGTATATATATATATATATATCCAAGTGAAAAGGAAGAAACGTTAAAGCGTTGAAAGGGGAAAACCAAATGCGTTGCATATAATGGCAGGGGAGGATTGCAACTCTCCTTCCCTTTTAAAGCAGCTTTTACAGCCCGGGCAATGCTCACAGTACCAATACAATACAATGGTCAGTCCCCTACATGTGCATAGACAAAGGCACCCGTATACAAGAAGAGCAAGAACAACATCGACGCAGAAGGAATGGACGCAAAATGAAAAACGATCCCAGTACCAGAGCCTATATATCAACACTTACGCATGTGTGCAAACACACCAGTATCGCATAAATCACAAAATTCCAACTAATTCCCGATGGAAACGACTAAAGTTTTCTTTATTACCGAAAAAAGAATTATAGCATGCCCGCAAGAAATAAATAGGATAGTGTATTTTTAAAGCTTCGGTTACAATTTTTTGATTACATTTATTGCAATCCCGTTTGAATGTGTTATAAGCCTAGTTTCTCTTGAAAAGGCCGACAAGGATGTTTCTGAAAACATTCTTAGTAAGGTTCGTCCTCCAATCTATAAGATGGCCAATCTTGATTTTGTAAAAATCGCATTTGTCGTTATAAAGTTGTATAAGTACCATATCGTTGATGTTTATTTATTGATATGTCCAAAAAATTCACTGCACCATTCTCGTCAACTTGGTTTTCGATCAATTCCAATTCTCTTGGATAAAAGGTGAAATCGAAATTAGATGTGCCTTCAAAACACCCCAAGAGCACATCGTCCACATAACGGAAATATGGCATCTCATAAAGAATATGTGTGCCTTTTTCATAAGTAGATAGATAAATATCTGCCAAAATGGATGAACAGGCTCCCCCCATGGGTATACCTTTAATTTGTTGGTAATAGCCATTTCCGTCATGTAAAATATTCTCTTTTAGCACCAATTCCACAAGATCCAAATATCTACGAAATGTAATAAACACTTTTAGGTCATATTCTTCATGTAAATTCTTCAGTATTAGGTACAGCTGTGTTAAGTCAATATTGTTAAACAAATCTCGAAAGTCATAGCTTTTAAATCTGATGTCCTTGTGACAAAATTTGAGGCGATTTACGACCTCTTGTCCGTTCTTAATCATAACAGTATTTTGTTTATTAAGATTAATCATAACATGTTTAAGGATAAAACATGTTTAAGTACAAAAGAACCCTCATCTCTAGCATATCTATTACAAATATGTAACTATAGACCAAGACTAAGGATAAAAATAGTAGGTATATATATATATATATAATCAGAAAAATGTAATAATAAAAATAATCAATTCAAGTAATCGTGAAATATTAACATCACCATAGAAGCAAAACCACGACCATAATACCGATAATAGAAAAGAACAACACCGGTCCAAATTCGAAGATTAAATAGAATTAAATTCATCTTCAGGTCTGAGTATTTAATTCTAATTAACCCAAACAAATGCCTGTTTCAGATTAGGCAATAGTACATTACTATAAATGCCCAAACTTAGACTACAGGCACCAAAAGATGAAAAATTGAAGATAAGAAATATTAGGAAATCTATTATTACCATGAGGTAAGAACCCGTCTTTCACCACGTGTAAGTATGATCAACCGCAACAGTATGAAAAATATCGAGAAGCACTGGAATGAACATGACGAAATACAACCTAGGAGGCAGAACATACGTTCAAAGCGACCCTCCCAGACCCGTCCAGTGAGTCAGAGCCGGAGACAGGACAATTACCCATATAAGAAAACAGAACATGAAACATAGATGAAAATTCCCACTAAACAAGTGATTCAAAGAAGAAATGGATAAACGAGAATGCCACTATACACTATAAGGACACTCAAATCGAGGTATTAAACTGGCTAAAGTTACAATTTTTTAATGAAAATAAAATTAAAAACATTAATGTTAATGTATCTTAATTTCCAATTTTTTATTTTTCTAATCTTTTTAGTTTAGTTTATTATTATTCATTTTTATTTAATTATATAATTAATAAATATATATATTTTTTTTTGCCTCCATATTATTAGCTACTATAATTGGGAAAATTTTCTTGGATGTTATCGAGTGGAAGTTGATACACTGAGTTGATAATTTTAATAACGAATTTGGGAGGATATGCATTATTAGTCGCTGTACTCAATAATTCCATAAAATGTGCTAATTTATAATTTTCATCACAAATTTTATTGATTCTAAGAACCTGGTTTATTATAATATTTTTAAAAACTGATATATGCAAACAAGAGTCAAAAGTGTTGAATTTTTGATGTATTAAATTTAAAATCTTGTCTTTTATCATATAAGTTTATAGCCAGATTACAATTTTGTAAATCTAAATTTAAATCTAAAAAGTTTGCAACATTGGAGTCTATATTTTTTGCATTTAATTGTAAATTATTAAAATAAAAGTTAAATACTATAGAGATATTATTATGGAATACACATATGTCATCTAAATATCTAAACATGTGCATATTATGCAATCCAGGATTAATGTTCTTTTCATAGAAGAGTAAATACAGATTAGCTAATAACGATGCGGCACACCCCTCTTGTGGGATACCAAACTGTTGCTTAAAAAAAATACCACCATGTTGAATATAATTCTCATAGAGAGTGAAATTAGGTAATTTTCAAAAAGAAAAGTTTATTTTAGGGTAATACAGGTGAACCTCGATATGTCGAACCTCGATATCTCGAAATATTTTCATCTCCCTTCACGCACGGTATAAAACTAATGTAAAACAAACTCTTTAACTCGAAATTTTTTTAATCAAACTCTCGATATCTCGAATTTTTTCATTTTACCATTTGGATCATCTTACCATTTTTATCTTTTCATTTGGAAAAATACAATCCTTAAAGCAGATGAAACAGGACTATTTTTTAAGTGTATGCCTGATAAAACTATGACCATTAAAAGCATGTCATGGCGGGAAAAGGAGCAAAGAAAGATCAACTGCGCTATTTTGCACTAATATGGATAGTTCAGAAAGGCTTAAACCTCTTATGATAGGTAAATCTGCTAAACACCGATGTTTTTCAGGAATGAAATCTGTTCCAATGACTTATTTTGCGAACAATAAGGCTTGGATGACTGCCAAAATTTTCACCAATTGGTTGAAGGAACTAGACAGAAAAATGTTCCGTGAAAATCGTGATATTGTTCTCTTCTTGGACAACTGTACAGCGCATAATAGCGTGCCGAAATTAAAATCTGCGAAAGTTCATTTCATGCCACCAAACACAACTTCTAAGTTACAGTCTTTGGACCAAGGTATTATTCAGAGTTTTAAAGTAAACTATCACTACAAAATTAAGCTCATTTGGATCCGCCTAGCTCATTTGGAAAATGTGATAGATATTGAAGGATTCAGAACCTGTAACCAAACTGTCATAGATGACTATTTTGCAAGTAAAGAAATGCAAGATTAAATTTTAATAATGTATATACGTACATAGTATTACATTAAATGTGTATATAATCATTTCAAGCTTCGCTTTATTTGTTGTCAGCATTTTCTTGGGTAATACCCAATTCTCTGTCTGTAAGATAATTCTCTGTCTGTAAGTAAGTGATTTTTTTAAAAATGTGTAAAGTATAGGACTAGGATGTATTATTCATTTCTGAATTCCTTAAAATTTTTCAAATTTTCGATATCTCGAAATTTTTTTCTACTCCCTTCAAATTCGACATATCGAGGTTCGACTGTATTATACTTTTCAAAAATTCCCAAAATAATTCTATACAGATCATCTATATCAATATTATTAAACAAATCTTTGAAATTAAAAGTATAAATACTATGAATATTAGTAAAGAGTTTTTAATTTCTCAACTAATTCAAAACTGTTTTTTACAATATTATATGACAATTATTTGAAGTATCATCTGATAAGGATACTTCATTTAAGATTTTTAATAATAATTTACCAGCATTAGTAATGCAAGAATTATGCCCACTAGTAATAGTTAGAAAAGGAACAGGGGATTTATGAAACTTGGGTACTAAAACAAGATATAGAATGTTATTACAACTATTTTTTAGATGGATTTGCTTATATTTGGCTCATATTCTATTGGATAAGATTTTAAAGTTAGTATGTAAATTATAGATTTAATTATTAAGTAAGTGGAACTGGAGGGTACTTATATAGTAATGTTTACAAATAATTGACTAGTTACTACTAGCCTTAAAGACATAAGTAATCATAAAATCATTTTGAATTTCTTTAATATCCTTTTCAATTGAATTAAGTTTATACAATTTATTAATTTTCTGATTATATATATATATATATATATATATATATATAGTGATATAAGTATTGCTCTATTAAGACGCTCCAGGGTTTGAAGGCTTCTACAGGGATTTAATATTTATAGCTGATTTTATAGATAAATTTATTTAAGGCAAGAATTAAATCTTTACCAATTGATTTATGTTTAAATTTAGTAGGTAAACGGTACTTAGTACCTAGTAACAGTGATCTCAGTGCATCATAATTAATAATATTTATATATATATATATATATTATGTTTGTGCCCCATGTAAGCTAGAAACTACTTTCTAGCTTTTATTTTAAATAACAATGCAAAAGTTATTTTATTATATTTTTCAGGTACAATGACTACACCAATGATCCCTTATCTCGCTGCAATTGCACACCTCCTTACAGTGCAGAAAATGCCATCTCTGCACGCTGTGATCTGAACCCTGCTAATGGAACTTATCCATTTGGTGCTTTAGGCCATAGGAGCCATGGGGCCACTGACATGAAAGTAAGTTATGTTTGTAATATCAGAGTCACTGGTCAAACCTAATTTCAAATTCCCCTGACTTTTCCAGGTTTTATAGACAAAATGTCATCTTTTCCCAATCATTATTTCTAGTAAATGATGAAATTAAAATTTCTGTTGTCACAACAAGTTTCAAGACCATAAGTTAATAATAAAAGCCAAATATGTTTATAATTCGATTACAACGAATTTACAGATATAATGAAAATAATTACTTCTCCTGTGGCATGTATAAATTTCCCTGACTTTTACCAGTCAAAAAAACTTCAGTGACTTTTCATTGGGTTTTCAATTGGTCAGGTGTATTATGTATATCGTTTTCAATTTTTTATTTCTCAAGTTGTAACTCCCAGAGCTGTTTATTTTGAGAAAATTGGGCCCTTTGGGATATCACAAAATTACTCATTCCAAATGAACATGCATAATATTCAATATAAAAAGGGAACCTTTTTCTAAACATGAAAAAGGAGCCTTTATAAATTTCAAATGTAATAAAGTACCCTTGACGTCTGGTCTGTTATAAAAAAATTGCTATATGCAAAGCGAAGTTGTTAAAAGTTTTCTGCCATGTTCTCTCTTTTGAATTTTTTCCACAAAAATAGATGAACATACTTGCAGATATGAAGATTGCCTATGAACATACTTGCAGATATGAGTTTGTACTAATGAAAATGTGGTTTCATCATAAACAAGAAATGAAACATTCCATAACCGTACTTTGATCTCTGGGGTCATTCATGTAAAATATAACCTATGAAAAATAGCGAGACAAGATGTCTGGACATTATAATAAAAATTATTATAATTGAAGTTAAGGTATACAAATACAATAATGAAAATTTTAAAAAAAGTGTTAGGACTCTGAAGCTAAGGAAAGATATTAAAAAAGTTTTACTAAAATGCTTACTGTGAGCAAGCACACTAGTAAATATATAGAATTAAAAAAAAAATAGCTAAAGTTGGATTTTTTAAATGAATCAGGCAAATCATGGGTTAGGGTTTGTGCATGTGTGCAGTATATTGAAACTACTATTATGCATGTTTACTGTCATGCAATAAATTATGGCAATTCAACAGATTTTTTATTGTTTTACTATGCAATATTTACAATTTTTATAGTGTGATTTCTGTTCCTATGTTAAAACTAACTGTAAGTTATTCTCACACCTTTTAATATTGTAGGAATTCAACTTTACTGCTGATTAAAACTTGAGTTTTGTGTGCATTAATATCACGTTCAATTTCTTTTCAGTTAACTAACTTTGAGCTTTTCCAAAAGCTTCAATTCGTTGCCTTTGGAGGTCCAACATATGACCCCCTGCCCCCCTTCCAGTGGAGTAAAACAGATTTTGGGAAGACAGTGAAACATAAAGGTCATCCTGACTTGTGGAAATTTGAACCCATCATTCACAAATGGCAGTAGTTGAAACATTTACTAACAAAAAGACAAAAACTTTTCTAATGTGATTTATGCAGCTATTTTATATTTAATGGACTTCTTGTTACTTGCATATTTTAATATTTATACAAATCATTTATTCTTGATGTTGATTTCATATGTAAATATTGATTTCAGAATGTGATAAAAATTTATTTTACTTCTAATGTTGTTTTCCAGCTTTAAGATAAATGTTTGATGTATTTTAAAAATCAACACTTATTCACAAACGTCTCGCACAATGTTCCCTGTAATCTGCCCCCACTTTTAATTAGGTGTACTATGTGATTTTCACAGAATGCTTGGAAAACATAGTTTGCATTTTGAAATGCTCAGTGGAAAGTTTGATGTAAAAATGTTGTTTAAATTAAAAGGGCTCAAGCATGAAGCAATCAAAAAATTTTAAATCCCAGCTTTATAAGATAGAGCATGTAGAAGATATTTATTTATTTGGATGGTGTTTTATACAAATAATGCAACAGATGGGGGCTGTACTGATAGTCTAAAAATGTACCAAGTTTATCAATATCCATGATACCACCACCACCCCCTTAAAAGAAAAAAAAGTATTATAAATTGGTAAAATTACTTCAGGGCTTCTTTCTAATGTTATATCATAGACGGCACAAGTCAAAAAGAATTTATGTAACAAAGCTTGGGAACAATCTGCTATTCAAACTACATTAAAATAAAGAATTTCTACCAGTTATAATTAATATCTTTAACTACTAAAATTGAAAAATAAAATAATAGCAGTGATACTAACACCAAAGGGCTCTTTAAGGGTAACAAGACACCTTATTTTTTAAGAAAACTTGTAAAGTAGGGATAAGGTTTAAATTTGTTCTATTTTGCATGGTGCTCTGAAATATTTTTTATTTAATAACACATTTTTGTAATAATTGACTCAAACTAATGGTGGTAAACAGCATAAAACAAAAATGTATGAGCAATAACCAGTTTTAAAGGCAAAATAAGCTTCCAGAATTGGAAACGGCACCTACTCCAAAAAAAGCAGGAAACCATCTTTCAAAAGAATTCTTCTGCACAGAACTTTGGAAGAAAAGCATTGTGAAACAGAAAACTAGAAAAATCAGATGGAAAAACATTCACTGAAACTGCTGTAAATGTATACCTATGAAATGATAATCTATTCTTGGAAGTTTAATACTCTTAATTCTTTTTTTTTTTTGTTAAGATCATTTATGTTCCAGATTCTGTGTTTGAATGGAACTCCCTTCATCTTTTTTAATCGAGTTACCTTGTTAACAATAATTCTTCCATCATCACTTTTATCAAGACATCAATTATTTTACAGATTACTTCATTGTCCATCCTATGTTTCTTTCTGAATGAAGTTAGTCCATTACGCTTTCTAAATTGAGTTTTCACCTACCTTGTCATATGCTACTTCAGAATATTGCCTTTTTCACAACTATATACAGTAGCTTGAATGAATATTTTATCTGCTATTTTTCATCTTGGGCAGAGAGCCTAGTGGGGCAAGAAAAGTCTCTGGTTAGAACCTAGGTGCTGCCCAACAATATCCTTGCATCTGTGCAGAGTATGAGGACAATAAATCCACAGATCTGAAAGTCCATCTGAGAAAGGTGATGCTTCAGGAGAAGGATGTACAGTCCCTGTGGCTGCCACTCACATTGGGTTTCAGTTTAAATTGTGTGGTATCAGGTCAAATAAGATTTCTACCATGTACCTGAGGTCTTTGGGCCAACAATGGCTGCAATCCTCCCCCTTTACCTTGGTTATTTGTCATGGGCTGGCATTTTCCAGATAAGTGGGATAGCAACAACGATGCAACATTTTCCCTGTTTCATTTCTCCTAGGTATTTTCCTTTGTTTTTTTAGTTTCTCATTTGACAGATGGTTTCCCGTTTTTGCTTGTATGGCTGTTTTGTACTTTAATTCTGGGAGGAGATTCAATTTACTTTTAATGTTTTATGTTTATTAACAAACTAAAAATATTTCTTATTCATAATTTATGAAACATCTTATTTTTGCTGCCCATTAATTTCTCTTAGCAAAATATGTAATATGTGTGAAATCTGTAAAATTGGCAAACTAATTTCATTTTTATCTCTAATAATAATATAAATGTTAGCAAGCATCTGAAGTGTTTTAAAACACAATAGTTTGAAATGGGAGATTAAATTTGAACTATATGTAACAAACTTAATATACACTTTATTCAACTATGCATTCTAAATATAAAATAAGCATAATTACTTCACAAATTTTTGAGTTAAAATTCAAGAGCAATTTTAAGCATTTTTTCTAATTATGCCTGTTTAATTAATTTAAATTAAGAGACTATCAAATGTATGAAAATTGCCAGTTTATATCTTTTATTTAATTCAATAAGTGCTTATTACAAAATATTTAAACTGAATATGATTTGATTGGAAGCAGTTCACAAGTGCAGTTTGGTTTCATTGCAAATATGAATTTGCAATGTGGTTACATGAAAATAAAATACATTTCGTAAACCATAACACAAAACAGTTAATGTGACATGCTAGTTTAGTTTATGAAAATTTTGTTAAAAAGAAATGGTAATATAAAATTTTCACACAGATGTACAATATGAGTTGTAGCAAAACATTTAATGGCACAGTATATTAAATGCAATATCCATGAGCACTTCGTTATAAGATCTCATTATTTCAATACCCTTTTGATTACACAAAAATAAACTTATCTTAAATGTACTATTATTACAAATTAACTGAAAATTGATACATTAAAATCTGCTTATAACAGTGATAAAAGTATTATGTTTGGGTGTTTGTACGCACAGAAAACTTCAAAAGATTGTTTCTTTCATCAGCTACAGAAGCAAAAATCTAAATTACAGTTATTGTGTAAAATACTTTGTTTCAAATGCATATTAAAATTGCAATGGCAGCATAAATTAAGGAGGAAATTTGAAATTATTGGTTATACCATATGCATGTGGTGGCTTACAACATGAGACACTTTCTGTAAGAACCATATTATAAATTGAGATTCACTAATTTTAACCTATCAATTTTTTGTAATTTAGGAGATTAATTATCAGATTATATTATTGATAAAGAGAATGGCGTTACATCTGATTATAACGAATTTCATCGAGCTTTGCTATTATATATCTTCAGTATAAAAAATTAATTTTTTATTAATTTATTAACACTTTTTGATATAATTTTGCATATGATGCAAAGTAACTATAAGTGCTAAATTTTCATCTATGAGATATACAATTTCCAACACATGCAATTTCAAAAATTGTTTAAGAAATGCCAAAGATCTGTGCTAAAAATTCTACTAAGAATAGCAATAATTTTGTACTAAGATTTCTTTAACTGTATTACAGAATATCTTATGGATTCATCCTACTGGAGTGTTGTTCTATAATAACCAATATTTTTTAATTGGTTACTGCAGAATTAATATTGAATGGCAGCTTTAATTTTAAAGGAAATTTTTTTAACTAAAATCCATTACATGTTATTTGATCAGAGATCTCCTTATAAGTGTTTGATTTCATATCAAAATCAAGGAATAAATTCAATATAATATTATTAACATTAAATAAATAAACAATGTAATGTAAAATGTAAATGCAATTTAATGAAATTCTTACATAATAAATTAAAACAAGCTGCTTGTTTATCACTAAAAACGTGCAGCACTTCTTTTTTTTTTAAGTTTTTCTCTCTTACAGTCTCTCTTTTTTTATGATTTTTAAATCTTGAAAGTCAAAGTATCGGGATAAAAGTTTAATAAAAATAATTCAAACATCATTAGACCATAAAAAAAGTCAACATTTATTTTTAAAGAAAATAAACTCGATCAAAAATCTTTTTCACAGTTGGATATATTAAAAAGTTGAAATTCCAAGATATCATATGGAACCATTGTGAATAAACTAGTTCAGATTTAATCGAACTGCAAGAATTTTAAAATTAAATGACAATTCTCAATTTGAAAATGAATAGAAAAAAAATTAATATTGAAACACATTCAAAGAGGAAGATTTACTAACTTTTAATAGTGATACTTATAAAAAAATATTGCCTTGATACTTAATGCATACACTTTATTTAAAATGAATGAATTAGTATGTTTTTTGATAAGTTTCTCAATAACTTATTATTTTATATTTGGTTGCAGTTATATAGTAAGGAATTTTATTGCATACATAAATTAACATTTTTTAAGCATTTCATATTTTATACATAATGCAAATAAAGTTCACCGGGCAATAAACTAATATATTAATATTAGGAAAAATATAGTAAAAGATTTTAATGAAAATTCACTGTAATAAATATGTATTATTTAAATACAGAATGTGACTTTAAACACAATCAATAATAAACAATATCACAACATAAAGTGCTGTAAAAATAAGATTTAGTAACAAAACGTGCATGTCAGAAATCTCTGAATTTCCTTCTTCAGTGCAAGCAAGCCTGAACTTGAGTAGAAATCATTTTGAATGTTCAGATCCAGGTTTGTTCACACTAAAGAAGGAAATTCAAAGATGTTTTAAACAAATGACTTGTTACTAAATCTTATTTGCATGGCAATTTACATTGTGATCTAGTTTATTATTTATTATTGCAATAAAAATCAGGCTCAAAACTTTTAAGTACATTACTTTTAAAAAAATCTATAATACTTCCAAGGCATTTTTAATCCACCTCATATAGAGAACATAGTAAAACATGAATATCTCTACATGCGAGATAACCTTGTATTTTTCTTTCCATAGAAGCCAAATTCTGTGATATCAGAAACTCTAGTTCATACCAGTATTTAAATAAAATGTATTAAAATATTTTCCTATAAAAATGTATTTCAAACCGAGATTAAAACTAAAATAAAGTTTCTCATCATTCCATTGTTTTTCTACATCTGCTCATACTAATGTAGACATGTATTCACAAGTTCAGGTACAATTAAGAAATTCCAGATAGCAAGATGTAAAAACCATAGAAAATATTTTGCATTTTGCCAAATGCTGATACAATATAAATTGACAATAGTTATAACTACTACTACTTACAAAGATAAATTTTATAAATTGGCAATCACTAAATATTCAATTTTCAAAAACATACACAACACAAAACATGAAATATTTGTCAAATAAAGACAAATTTTGAAATTGCACTAGTTATTATTTTCACAAATTTAATTGCAAGCAAGTATTTAAAGCCTTTACTTACAATAATTCAGTTAATGGTCTTTTTATAGCACCTTTTCTCTTAATATAGATATATATATATAAATACACACGCACGCATAACAATAACAACTAAATACTTCAATGACTGCCTGTAGTCAAAGTAGAATCTAAAATTAAATTATTATATAGTTAAGCATCTACACAAATTTGTATATGCTATTAAGCCCTATAAGGATGTTTTACCCTAAATAACATAGTAATATATATTTTTACTAGTCATCATAATTTGCATTCTATAAAAATAGATTAATTCAATGCACTAAACAAATTCTAAGCACCATTTACTAGACTAATGCATGAGTTGCTTTTGATTTTTACACGATACCGTACAAAAGAAATCATAGCTAGTATATGGAAATATTATAAAATATTTTTAAGATTTAAATGTTGAATACAGGATAAAAATTAAATACATTAACATATCTCAAATTTACATAAAGAAAACAAGATAAATTTGAACTTGGTTGGCTTTAGAATAAAAGATAAAACTATTTCAATATACAGTTGGACCCTGATTTAACCTATTGAAAGGAAGCAACAATTTTATTGATTAAATCAAGATATATATATATATATATATATATATATATATATATATATATATATATATATATATATATATATATATATATATATATATAATTTTTATATCTTGTTCTGTATCTTGATTAATGATATAATTTTACATAATGTCTAATAAAATAAAGCTGATTCTGGAATTTTTGCTGTAAGTCAGAACTTATATAATCAACCAAATAAAATATTAGCAATTTTAATGCTTTAAAAGTAATTAATCAGCTTTCTGAATTTTTACTTTTGAGAACTTTTCAGAAATATTTGCCGGATCACAAAACAAATTAACTTGAAAGTACAAAAAAAGTTTCATTAAACAACATAAAATCAAATTTAAATAAAAGTTTATTTATATCTACACTATATGGAAAAGTCCCCTGACACTGTCGTTTAACAGAAATGAAATATTCCAGCCGTGAATCTGTGTTTCCTCAAAAGTTTTATGTTTACTCATCAGATATACATGGTACAAACAATATACAGTGAACTGTATACAACTTGCAGATTCTCAGCAAAATGTTAAAGCAATTTTTCATAGTGTGTACAATTGCTAAAAAAATTAGGATATGGAAATGTCGAATAGAGGAATTGAAATTGCCTCCATCCTTATCAAATATATAATATTTGGGATGAACTTGACAGGTCCAACTTTTGTACCTTAGCTTGTTTTGAAAGAGGAAAGGAACAATATACCTGTAACTTACCAGAAAATCATTGAAAGCATGTTAAAGAGGGTGCAATTTCAGTTAAAGATGATCTACCACCCAATTAATCTAAACATAAATGCCCTATTGTTTAAAAACCACCGAGTATGGACATTTTTTCCACATAGTGTACATTTTTTGACCTACATTTTCCACATATTTTAAACAAAATGACATGTTAAAATAAAAATATAAATGCACAAAGGAGTATCTAATATCAAAAGCATTAAAATTATTCAATAAATACATAGTACTTAAAAGGCATATCCAATTATTTCAGAAATATCACTAGCATTTTGGTCAAATTGCTATATAGCTGCTACTATCCATGACAAAGAGGTAGTTTTAAAGCAAATGTTTTTCCGATTCATTTCTGCATTTTTCAGTTCTTTCGATGCATTATAACTCATTTATAAGGAGATTGTAAGAATGGTAAAGCACAATTTAGTTAGGAAAGCAATGCTTTACATATATTTCTTATCTATTACGAGGGATTAATACTGAAATTAAATTTTGATGTGGAATATATCTTTTTCCAGCCGCAAAGTCAGATAAAAATGACCACGTTTCGCAGCATTTCAGTAGTTGTAACTCAGCAACTAGAGGAGCTACACATTTGTTTGATCACTCAAATGATTCGTTGCGGACAGATTTACAAAATAAAAAGTACAAAAATAGTGAATGGGCAACTGTGACAATGAAAATTTGGAAAAAGGACAAAAATTTGGATTTCATTTCAAAATATTGAAATTTACAAAGAAAATATTCAAAATCCTACAGAAGATCGTTCACACTTTATGGAAATGATTTTGTATTTATGTTTCTCATTAGCATTTTGAGATAAAGATTTGGCATTTTCAATATAAACATCTGCTGCTGTCTTGTTTTAATTGGAATGTAGAATAAAAGACTTATTTTGAAAATGGCTCCTGAAATTGATAGATGGCTCGAAAGTTATGTAAATGCTCTTTCGAGGGAAAATATCCATATCAACAGATTGTAAAGCGGTGTAAAAATCGAGGTTATTGCATTTCAAAGAAAGGTATTTTTAATATATTAAATTTGAAAGGGAAAAAAGCATCTAGCTGAAAGTAAAAGTAAAAAAATGGCATCCTAAGACTGTTCGAACAAGGATAAATACCAAGAAAGTGAAGTTCCTGATCCTAAAAGAAAATCCACTGACTCGAAGATCCATTGCATCAAAACTGGGAATGTCTGGCACTGTAAATAAAATCATTCACAAAGTTTTGAACTTAATAAAGATGTTTAAATCTAAAGTTCATCTGCTTTTGCCAAAGCATATTGCGGAAAGAAAAACAAATTGTAGAAAATTATATGAAAAACACCTAGCAGATAATAAATGGAAATTTGTGGTAACACTCGATGAGGCATAGGTGTATTTAAGTAACTGTAATAAAAAAAAAAGCAATTTTCTATTGCTCAACTGATGAAAATGACCGTACGAAATGGCTTCGTCAATGTACAGAAAAGTTCCCAAAGGGATTCATGATAGAAATTAAAACTCCAAAAAGTCTCAAGTAAAGCTAAAATTAATCCACTCTATTATCAGCAGAATATTTTAGAACCAATTTTTGAAGAAGAAATTCCAGCCTTTTATGGACAGGACATCAAAAAAGTTCATATGGGCAAAGCTTCATATGGGCAAAGCCATCAGTCACACGTCTAAGTCAACTGCCGCATATTTAGCAAAGAAAGAATCAGAAACAGAAATAAAATGTATCCCATTTATTGAAATACCTGTAAAATTCTCTTATGGATTTTTGCGCTTTCGGTTTGTTAAAACGAGCCTTGGGAAAATGGCATCCAAGAACACTGAATGGACTTTGGAAAACGACCAAGAGGAGTGGGATAAAATTGACATGAAGGTGCTAAGAAAAAGTTTTACTTTTATGGGAAAATTCGAGCTAGAGCTATAGTCAAGAATCAAGGCTATCAGATAGAAGCAAATCACAAGTAATATGCCTTTTATGCATAAAAATTAATTATTAAAATTGTTTCCATTAAGTGCAACAACCTTCTGTATAAGATTAGAGTACAAGAAGAAAGAAGGCAAAACATTGAACACAAAAAAGAGGGGTCACTCAGCGGTGCTGGGCGAATGTGTAGAAGTGGGAAATACTGCTATTCTACAATGTCAATGATAATTATTTGTAACTCCTATTTCAACATGACCAAAGACAAAAACAAAACATTTCTAGAATTCATTAAGAGATGGATTTGATACAGACTGTGGGGTATAATATGGATTTGATATAGACAACAGGGCCTTCCATAGAAATGGTAGGCGTCCCTATAAACATTTATCATAGTCTCTCCTCACTATTTCATTTTCTCATATCTTTTCTAGCCCCTAAAAGAGCATATTAGTGGTCTGGAGCCCAGGCCCCTACACTTTAGTGTTGCCTGTCCTCCTTATGGGTAATCCTGCAGACTACACCAACAACTTTAGTTGGCTCATATTTAATGTTTGTAAGATACCTAGATGTTATACCCTTTTTAACTTATTTCTCCTATTGTACACCACTGTTGTCAGTTTGTAGAAATAAATGAAATTATGTAAATCATTGTTTCATTTGCAAGTATCCATATGACAAGATGTATTCTACGTTGTAAACGTGTTTCCGGTGCAGACCTTCCGAGTTTTTTGTAATGAGTCACAATCTCGATAATGTAATTTAGTTACAGTATCAAGACTGATATAATTGAGTTGTTACAAATTTTATATTTTTTCTTAGATAAGCCTAGATATTCTAATAAAAAATAAAATCTGGAAAAAAATGTTGTACTTTTCTATTTTTAATTAAATTTGAATAAGATATATGAATTTATATTTTTGCCTACTCTCACCTTTTGTAATTTTAATGTTTATTTGACATTATACTCCTATCTAAATACATATTAAGAAGTTTCCAAAAATAATCACTTAAAAATTTACAAGAAACGTTTAAAATTCAAAATTGGTAAGAAACAAATTATTTGTTGTATTTCATGAGAAAATATTTAAATTTTCAAATATACTTATCGAAATTCTAGCTAGTAAAACAGAAACAACATAGACATGATACATTTAAATGTGCAGAATAACATGTTTTATTTAGGGGGTAAAATATCTCAATTTACTCATTTTTACAATTGTTTACCTATTTTCAGAGTTAGATCCCCTCCCCCTCCTTAATAAGAAAAAAATAACATTTACTTTGTTATTTTTGTGAATTGGCCTAATAATCAGACTTGATTATACATTTTTTCAATAACATTGTTTTGGGAGACAAAATAATGATTTTGGCACATAAAATGCTCACAGGAAGAAGTTTCAGAATGCAAAACTAAAAATATTACACTAGGATGCCATTCATTACAAGGAATTCACTAAAAGTATTATCAAACATAATAAGAAAAATACTGTGTGTAAATAAGGTCTCGCTGTGTTTTATTCAAAATGCTCCTCAAGCAGTTTCAAACTATTTAAGTAGATACACAAAAGTTTTTCTTTAATACACAACTGTGATGCATATGTATTGGTAAGCAAAAAGTACTAGTGCCTAAAAGGAAGTTTGTTTGAAAGCTACATGCCTTCATGGAAGACCTAAAATAACAGCTGTTTAAAAGGTTGTCATTTAAATTTGGTCGCAGAAAATATACAAAGTCTTTTCTGTTTTCATTGGTGCTTTAGGGATATACAGCTTTCATAGCCAACACAATTCAAAAGAAAATAGTTTGTGAAACCTGCTGTGGTTTCATTTTTCTCCCATTTGCAATAATAGAATAAAGTAATTTTCTAGTAGTACAAAGGAAAAAAATATTTTTGGCATCCATACATGCACACACAAAATATATTTTCCAACTACTGCTGATTTACTTTTGTAATATACATGATTGGTAACAGAAATTAAAGAGAAAGTATTTTGTATTCTCTCTTTTTTAACAAAAATACATTAGATCTAATTATGAGTTTGAATACAGGCTGTTATTATCAAATACTGAATACATTTCTATTACTCCAAACACTTACCCTTTATTTTCTGTCAATACTACTTAAAATAATTCACAGCATATTATAACTATACCTTGTTTTAATTCAAGTATAAAATAGACAGTAGACAGATATTTATCAGTTAGTAGGTGGATGTATAAAAAAATCCTGTACACAACAGCTATTTTTTTTTTCTAAAAGGGATATTCAAAAAATTAAAGAGGCTATACTGTCATTTTATTAAAAACCATTATTAGTAAATATAAATTTTTTAGTCAGTGGGCAGATGTATAAAAAAATCCTATGCTATACACCAAAAACTATATAATTCTTTTTTTTAAATGGAGATCCAAAAAATTAAAAAGGCTATACTTCTATTTCTGTTAAAAACCATCAGGGTCTGAAACCTTTTTAAACAAAAAGAATGATGTTGAGTGATGATCAAACACAATTTATTTATTAGTACATACTCAAGTTGAAACAAGGTATTGATATAATGAAAAATATAATTACACTGACTAATCAGAGATTCACCCTCTGCATACGGCTAATGAAAACAAAGCAAATACAAATTAGCATTAATAATTTTCTCCATTCACACAAATTTTAAAAATCCAGACTCATTTTCATTGTAAGGTTTTTTTCCCCTTAGCATTCAGAAATACAACATGAATATGTGGACTGAATGCTGGGAAGATACTTTGATAAGCAATATAATTATGCAAAGAAGTTCAGGTTTTGAAGAGAAACATATTGTGGCTTTTGAAAGAAATGTCATATCTCCCATAATTCAAGACTTTCAGGTAGTGAGGGAAATTAATCTGAACAGGCTAAAAAAATTATATTGAAGTGTTTTATAAAAAAAATTTCTTTACTCATCACTGACATTTACAAAATTTTTTCATAAATTGGGTAAATATTAATTTATAACTATTATAAATATAGAACTCAACTGAAGTGAAATGGCCCACAAGCCAGACCTGTGCAGATCTCTAGTCTGTAAATCCTGACTGACCAGTAAGAATAAACAAATTTAAAACATTAAAAACTTTTTAATTTCAGAATATATTTTGATTGTAATTTTAAAAGAGAATAATATCAGAAAAAGCAGAAGGGAAAAGAGTGGCACGCATAAACACATGATTCTCCAAGAGCCTAAAAATAAAACAAAATTGTGTAAAAATATAAAATCTTTCACTCAAACTGTTGTTTAAAAATATGAAAACTAAAATATTTCATTAATAATAGCAAAAGAAAGATAATTAAATTAGATTCAGGGGACAATTCATTTACCAAATGTTTTTCTTTAAAACGTTTTGGAGGTTTCATTTATTTTAACAAAAGAGGCTTTTTCCCCCCCCCCCCCCATCTAAAACCAGATTATATCTTTCACTATTTGCCTTATGCAATGCAATTACTGTTGAATTATTTAAATTTACAGATAAAATTGTGTATCTGCTGAAAGTCTTCTACATGTAAAAATCAAAAATAAATTCATAGATATGTGGAAAATAAGAAAAACTATAAATTCACAGAAAACTATGTAAAAAAAAAAATTCACAACCATAGAATATTTCTCAAAAATGGAGAAATTTGTTAAAAAAAAAAAAATATATATATATATATATATATATATATATACATATATATATATATATATCACGGGCATATTATACATTAATTAAAAGAAAAAAAATTTAATAGAGAAAAATGGCAATCAAATGCAAATATGGATTTAAAATTACAGCAATATTGGTGACCTTGGGAAAACAATAATTAAATATTTAGGTAATCGTGTTTTTCAGGGTTACACACATTCAGCATGCATTAAAATTTCAGAATACTGCATATTTAGTCACCATTACTTTTCGCCAACCAATATTATTTTCCTAACATATGCATTAGAGCTTTTTGCTCACCCTGCAATCAATACAAAAAGTGTACTGAAAAAATTCTATTACTTTTAAATATATAGATTAAACTAATACAAGTACATTACATTAACAAAAGTGCTATTTCAGTCTGATAAGACAAACACATAATAGCTGTTCCACAGCACAGCATCAGAAAATAGTTAAATTAAAAAAGACAACTATACAAAAAGAGGCAAACAAAAAATATTTATAAAATGTATAATATAAAAATAAATTTCCAATTAAAAACCTAATGTAGAATAGATTTGTGCATAAATAAAACACATCGAAATATTCATTCTTGGGAATCTGCTTTGAGCTGCAATCCAGATGCATGTCGCTTGAGGAAAAAGTAAAAAATGCCAGCTTGTGCCATCACATCTACAGTCCCTGCAGTCAAAAGATCTGCAGGAGTAGAACTGGAACTTCGACTTCCAGGCCTAAGAAGTGTTGGTCCAAATACAGTTGCCAAGTTATGGAGTGACATTTTATTTGTAGCTTCACTTTGGTGGATCCTAAAACAATTAAATCTGTTGTTAACACAGCAGATCTTATTTAATTAGAAGGGAATGCAAAATATTTCACATTATCTAATATTGTATGCATATGTTAATCTTTGTCATAATTTTATGCATTAATAGTTATAATTAGTGGTATGCTAGGAGTAAATACTAAGTAAAGTAGCTAATATCTGAAAGATATATGGAATTTAAAGTAGATATTGTCAATAAAAACTTTTCAATGTAAAGAAAAGATGTCTATCAAAGAATGTGTAAAAATATCAAAAACAAAGCATGCATTTCGATCTTTAATTAAAAACAACATTTTATGAATAACATTTAAAAACATTGAGCTGTACGATACATTTTTTGTTCTGGGGGGGGGGGGGGGAAATGTGTAGTATTGCATTAATAGCATAATGTAGTATCTCACTTTATCCATGTTGTTTTTAATACATGTAATGGAAAAATACAAGAGGGGGGGGGGGGGAGCAAAGCAAACCTTATCTCTTCATGCACTGTTTTAATCTTTTAGATAAAGCAGTGATTATAAATAGTAAACTAAGAAATTCAACATCTACTGTTACATAAGTTTTAAAGATGCACTTTTGAAAATAGAATGTATTAAAATTTTTGAATTATCCAAAATGTGGCTTCAGGAATTCAAATTAAATACAACATTTTACCATAGATGTGCATGGGAGTTATTGGGAAAGTATTGTTGGGTTCAAATCATTCAATATTTGGCATTAACCAAGTTTTACTAAACTTATATTAAAATGTCACCAACTTAAAATCTTTCTATACGGAGCAGACTATCTCTACTGTATTAAATTGTTTCACCATAACTAAAAATTAGAAGAAAAAAAAAATTACAGCATTGTGTTGACAATATAAGCAATTATAACAAAGTTATAAATTGTAAATTTTGTAGGATTAAGGACAACACAAAACACTGAAAATTACTTGAAAAAACATAATTAAAATTTACTTAAAGAAACAAAAAAAAATAAAAATTACTTGAAGAAACACAAAAAATTGAAAATTACTTGAAGAAACACACACACAAAAAAACAAGGAGCTTTATTTACATTTCTAATAAAAGTTCACAGAGAGTTAAAAGTTTTGAAACTATTAGTTTTGAAGGTTAATCTGGAGTAATAAAGTCAAGCTGTCTTTTTCTCATGCTTTATAAAAAAAACTATTTATTTTTTTCCTGCAACTTGGCAATAAGTTAGCAAAGTCGATAAAGCAAATGTATTTATGCAGATCAATGTTATAAATGAAATCCAAACTTTCATTTTCCCATATATATATATATATATAAATAAAATGTAAATCCAATGTTAGAATGTAAGTAGTAACTCATAATACACTTTTCCAAAAATTTTCTACAAAATACAAAGAAATAAAAGAAATTCAAACATAAAGAGGAAATTATAAAGCGTAATGCAGGTAAAGCATAATGCAGACAATCAACAAATTTCAAAGGTGAGGAATGTAAATAGGAAAACAAAAAATATCAAGCAAAAGAGCTTGCACGTGGAAGAGCTTTAGGCTTAAGATAAGTTCATTTCGAAAAAATTCTTGTCAAGTCCATATATCCCCTCGAAATGAACACAAAAATGCTTGTTTCTGAAACACAAGATAGATTTTATCTATAAACTTGTGTTATATGGATGACAAGCATATAGATTGGAAAAATAAAGGAAACATAAATACCATAAAATACACTTCATTAGTACAACCATGACGAGCAAAATATGACTAGACCAATGTTGCCATATGCAGAAATGAAAAGATGTGACTTGCTGTTGCCAAAGAGAGTAATAAAAACCGTACTGCGTAAAAGCAATAAAATGAGATATTCTACAGTTAAAGCTACAAGATAAAAAGATGAAAATATAATAAATTCAAGAGAATGTAGATGTACGGCTAAAATAAGATACTAAGGAGAGATTATGAGAATTTTAGGCTAATCGAAACTTATTAACTATACCATTTACTAAATATGCTGGATATTTATAAAATTTACTGGTAATTTTGAGGTTATTAATGTGCAAAGCATGAAATTTTTTATCTGATAATCTATAAATTCTAAAAAGTTGATTAAGTATAATATTTCTAAACAATTGAATCGAGTTGCAGGAATTAAAAGGTAATAATTTATTAATATTAAATTTAAAAAAATCTTTTTTATCATATAAATTAGTAACTATCCCATTAGTAGGTTCTATAATAAGATTTAAATCCAAATAATAAATATTTTACTAATAGTAGTTTCATTAGGTATTAATTCCAAATTATCCGGATAGAAATCTATATCTATGACATAGTTATCAGTAAATACAAGACAAATCAGATCATCTACATATCTGTAAATTTTATAATCTGTTGAAGTACAGAATTTTTCATATTGATATAGGTATAAATTAGCTAACATACTGCTACTACAGCCACCTTGTGGAACACCTGACACTTGTAAGTATAATTTATTACCTTGAAAGATATAATTATTGAAAAGAACAAAATGGAGAAACTTAGGAAAATTGGTAAATTTAGTAAGATGAAATTGATTAGTAATATAAGCATTATATAAAGCTAAAATGACATCATATAGATCAGTGATCTTAATATTATTAAATAGATCTTTAAAATCAAAAGTTTGAAATCCTATTATTTTACCAAGTGAATTTATTTTTTAATTTTTTACTGTTATTTAGAATAAAGTAGTTATCACTAGAATCTCGTAAATTAATATTTAGTACATTTAAATAATTTAGTAATAATTTACTAGCAGTAGTAGAGTATGAATTATGACCACTAGTTACAGTTCCAAATTTAATAGGATTTTTATGAAATTTAGGTATAAGCACAATATATGGAAATTTCAAAAATTTATTATTAATATCTAAATAAATCACTATACATATTGATAATTTTCAATTTGATACTATTAACAGAGTGTGAATCAATTTTAAATAGACTATTATTTTTTAAATAATCTAACAGATATTGAATATAGAATTTTTTACAAATAATAGAATAATTATTAGAGGCTTTATCAACATAAGTAATAACAAAAGATCTATGTAAATCATTAACAGAGTGTTTTATATTATCCATATTATATACTACTGCTAGTAAATTATATCCATATTATAATTTACTAGCAGTAGTAGAGTATGAATTATGACCACTAGTTACAGTTCCAAATTTAATAGGATTTTTATGAAATTTAGGTATAAGCACAATATATGGAAATTTCAAAAATTTATTATTAATATCTAAATCACTATACATATTGATAATTTTCAATTTGATACTATTAACAGAGTGTGAATCAATTTTAAATAGACTATTATTTTTTAAATAATCTAACAGATATTGAATATAGAATTTTTTACAAATAATAGCATAATTATTAGAGGCTTTATCAACATAAGTCATAACAAAAGATCTATGTAAATCATTAACAGAGTGTTTTATATTATCCATATTATATATAGATCTAGATAAAGTGATACTACAAATGGCATTTTTAATAGATCTTAAAATAGTAAATTTCCACATATTAAATGCCTCTAAAGGCTGAGCATATTTAGAAGCTAATCCATAAATAAATTTATCAAGGTCCAGATTGATTGACTTTAAGACATGTTTAGAATTATTACATGAAGGTAACCTGAATTTAGTACCAAATGACATTATAGTTCTTAAAGATTTATCTTTAACAATGGCTAAGTCTCCAGTAACTATATGCCCCAAGTGTGGATTTATAATTTTAGCATAATTATCATCACTATAAATACATTCACCATCTACATTTGTAGAGGAATCTTTGTCGACTGAGAGAGATTTTGAAATTGCATTGTAATTAAAAATGGTTCTTCCAATAGGCTTGTTATATTTAAAAGTTTTAGTAACATTCAAATCCTTTACAGGCAATAAATGATGAAAATGATTAAATAAATTTTTGAAGTTTATAGAATTATAAATAGGATGATTAAAAGATATTACACAATAAGAATTAGAACAGTTATTATTAAGAAATTGATTAAGTTTTATTTTTAAATATTTTGATCTAGTAATGAGCAAATCATAGAAAATATGATTAAAATGCTCATTAGTAAGATTTAACTTTAAGAAAATAGCATAAACTGTGTTTAATTGTTTTTTCTTAACTGCAAATACCCATGATTTAATAAATTTCCATTGAAATGTGTTGTTGAATTGTTGATGCATACTTTTAATCACCGCTTTAAAATCATGTTGGGAGGAGCTTCCTTTACCGCATTTAAATCTTTTGAGTTTAGCCAATTTACTATTATGTAAAAGAGGATTAAAAAAAAGGTGATTAAAAATAGAATATTTATTATCTACAAAATTATTTTTAACAATATTACCATTGAGATATAATTGATTTAATCCATATGGAAAAAGAGTACATTGTGATTTAATATAGAAGTTTTCAAACAACAATCTATCAGCAGTATTTGTTTTAATATCCAAAATATGCATAGTTATATTTTCAAAACCATGATGAGCAAAGTGTTTATATTCAATTTTATTAGAAGTAGGAAGAAAATTATTATTGAGGATATATTTTTTGACATGATCTCTATGTATATTCATACGAAGATGAATAGGATTACTGGTCTGTCCTATATAAGATAAATTACAAATGTTACAGGATAATTTGTAGATGCAATTAAAAATTTTACAGAAAGTCTTAAGACTATTTAGATTAGTAATTTGTGAGTTAGAAGCAAAAGGGCAGGTTTTACAATTTTTATTCTTACATTTATTGAAGTTATAATTTTTAGCTGGGCAATTATAATATCCAAAATTATCCATGGCACACTGTTGGTAAATGGATATCGGTCTAAACAATTCCCAACATAAATTGAAAATACCGGGCAATATTTATCAAATTATATAATAATAACAAGAATAAATATATTTGCCAGTCACTAAATCAAATAAGATGTATAATTCATAATAGTATAAGTAATATAAAGAGTGTGGCAATAACACATATAGATAATATAAATAAAAATAAAATAATTGCTTATATATAAGTATAAACAACTAAGTCCATGTAAAACCTAATAAAATGTAGTAAGGAGGATATTACAAGATAAAAAGAAATAAATGATTTAACAATATAATTATAATCAATTCTAAACTAGATTAAATAAAACACAAGTTATAATAATATACATACTGTGTAAATCTTGAATTCACATAGAATCCTGTCCTAATAAGTAATAAAAAGATTGTACTAAAAAGTACAGTTTATAAAAGGTATCAATAACACCAGTACAAAAATTCCAAAGGCAGTTACCCAGTCATAAAATCACAAAACCAATAAAATAGTAAGATATAATAACAATAGATGGCAGCACTAGAATGAGAAACTTCTTATATTAAATTACTAATAGCTAAAGAATAATTAAGATATAATAACGATAGATGGCAGCACTAGAATGAGAAACTTCTAATATTAAATTACTAATAGCTAAAGAATAAGTGCAAAACATATAAAAAAATAACAAGTAGAATTTACCAAATAATAAAGCAGAAAGGAAGACAATGATTAATAATACTTAAAGCAAAAATATAATAAGTAACCTAAGCAAATAAAAGAAAAGAATAAAATAGGAGAATGAGCCACAATAAACTACAATTAACATTGGAAAAAAGTAGATATAGTAATATGTAATAAATAAAATAAAAAGAAAATTAAAATAAATTCTATTAGGTTTTTATTCTCTTTAACAATATTAACAAAATCTTAAATAATTTTTTTTATTCTAATCATGCAAATTATGAAAAAAAATTGTATTCAATTCTAGATTTTTGCATAATTTCAACATAATTATAAAATAGCATTCCAATACATCTGCTTATTTTTCTATCATTGAAGACAGGTAGAATTTATTCCAGTATGTTTAAGGTCTTAAATTATATACCATCATCAAAATCCCAAATATGAAAATTTTTACAATATATACTTTTTTTTTCTTTTTATAATAATGCGAAATATAAATACTACCTAACAAGGTGGTCCAAGAGGTAGATAATGATGCCACGATTTATTTCTGGAAGTTCCCCAAACAACTGTAACAACTGGTTTGTTTTTTCTTCTTGATTACTCATACCTATGCAACAAAATCAGCACATAAATAGAAATCAGAAGGGCTATCAAACATATATAATTTAAAATATATCTGGAGTGTCAATCTCCACTCAACTTTCTCAGATTCTTAGTGCCACAGCTACTCTATTTGATGCTTGGTGTGAAGTAATTTTGTCTGTTCTTTTCCTGTATGTCGTATTGATGGAGGTGCCATGTCACCTCTGTATCAATGTCTCGCATGGTGTGAGGTACCGTAAAAAGTACCCTTGCTGCAGCACTGCTTATTCTATAGTATTTAGTTTCACTTATATTATAATCAGCATCAGAATATAAAAAAAGATGCATCTTTTTCAGATTTTATACCCAGGTTATTCTTTCAAAATGTTATGCAATTTTTTTTTTTCTAGCTGGCAATAGGTGTGTTATACCAATGAATTGGATGTATTAGGTTTATCTGTGCTAATATATATTAATACACTTTTACATCCATAGATAGTTCAAATTATCAATTTTCTACAAGACTGTATCACTTTCAACATTCCAGGAATAATCATTCCATAAGAAATAATGCTATGGAAATTTTAAAATTTGAATAATTCAAGTTCTAATTCAGGGTAATTACAAGATCTCAGATAAAAAATTCCCTAATGTTTCCCTGATTTTTATATAATATTTAAAAAAATTCCCTGATATGTATCACTATCTATTTTTACTGAATATCAGTTCAATAAGCATAAAAAAGTCAATTAATAAAATTGAAAATGATAATTAAGAATAAATAATTAAAATCAATTACTTTCAGCATTGAAAAGTATAATAATAAAGGTATAATATTTATGTAATAGTATATAAAGGCATTATTACAAGACATATATATAAAGACATTATTACAAGAATATTAATCAAGCATTAAAATTCTAGATAAGCTATAAAACTTATCAATATTGGTCTATAAAATCCAGTCAAAAATTTGTATAGTTAAATATCACTTATTGCAACAAAATTGTGTGTAAACAGAAATAGTATTTTTTTTTTAACATGCTTTTCCTGTCATATGAAATATCTTAACTTTCAAAACAATTAAGATGAGAGGGATCACTGAGAAATGTTGAAATTTTAAAACTCTTTTCTTTTTTTTAAGGTGTCCAATAAATAGGCTATTTCTCATTACATGAAATGTGAATAAAGAATTCTAAACATGTGTATTGTTGTGAGTGGGAAGAAAGCTGTGATTACTTTAACAATTCCAATTTCCCTGATTCAGTTTTTTTTTTTTTAAGGAATTCCCTGGTATTTCCCTGATTTTTTCAGAATGTTGATATTCCCTGATTTCCAGGTTTTATAGCTGCCCTGTAATTGAGAGAATTACTAAAACTTCAATCTAGCTATAGTTTTTTTACATAATGTCATAACAGTATACACATTCATTCTTGAGTTGCTAGTTGTGTTCATGACACACAGATAGACATCTTTCTGAAATCATTAAAAATATGTCCAGCTTCAGGTCTGTCTCAAACGTGTTTATGTGTCAAAATGTTGAGTTTGAAAAATTTCTGGAAAACAATACTTTTCTTGATACAATAATATGAAAGTAAACAGGATGTAACCATGAAAATATTTTAAGCAGAACATCAGTAAATTTACAAAATAGAAAAACTTACTAAAAGCTCGAAAAAACTTCTGATACAGTGCATCTGTAAAGAGAGCCTCTGGCAATTCTCGCAAATACATTTTGAACATCCCTGTCACAGAATGAATATCAACCTCCTTGAGTAGCTGCTCAGCTTCATACACATCTGCATAGGATAAACATTTTTGAGTAAGCTGTTTGAAAATATGGATAACACACATTTAATATTTTTGGATAAATTTCAAATTGCAATTGCAAAGTCTTTGAAATATGACAGGATTTGATAATATACTAAATATTCTAGTTTTGAGGACATTGTTTATGCAACTCAAAAGTTAAGCCCGACTTGCTGAACCAATCATAAAAATTTTGCAACTAGGAGTGAGCAATTAATTCACAAAATCGTTTTATATACAACTTTCAGAATTTCATTTTGCAAATATTAAAATTTGGCATTAAAAAATCTATCACATACGAAGCCCTTCAGAAGGAAATTAGTATTTTTATTATGTATTTTTGATTTTACACAGTTTTTATTTCTGTGAAAGACTCGACTCCCCCATCTACTGTCAGGAAAAAAAGTTATACACATGGCTTTCTTTAATAATCTGGCAACAATTTTAACCCAATTTATACACAAATAAAATTGAAAATTTGTGAATTATTCACAAAAATTACGCAGAAATCATGGTCTTGTCTAGCATTGCAGACACTAGCATCCACAAATCTGTTTAGCACTTTTTACACTCTTCAACATGCAATAGCCAATAACTGACTATTGCAGCAATAACATTTGCTATGTGCCATAATTTTGTGAAACATTTTGGTGGGTGTCAAAGTTATATATAGTCACAGCTAACTTCAAATTTTAAGATTGAGTTTAGGTTATACAAAGTTGAAACAGTCACAGAATCCACCGATATGGGGTATTGCCACAACTAATTGCACTCGCATTGCAGAAACCAGTATCCATTAATTGGTTTTATGCATTTTAATGCTTTTGAGTGTAGAATAACTGTTAACTGTAATGACACAAGAAAATTTGTTATGTTTCATGTAATTACTAACCTTAAGAATGTCAGCTGTCAATTGCATTCTAGATTTAGAAACTAATTTGAATTATAATTGTTCTCATTCAGATATTATATGAATTATAGTTTCATAATAATTAATAAATTTAATAAAATAGTTTTTTATCTCAAATAGAAAATATACATGTCTTGGCCTTCTGAAAATTTTTCTCAAATTACAGACTCAAATTACTCTTGGATTAGTCTCCTATTGCAGATAACAGCATTGATGGAAGCATGATTTTAGCTTTGGGAACGCCTCTTTATGTGGGTTCTGCGAGTATCAAATTACTCTTATTGTGCCATATTTATCATCTCATGAAATTAATCATATCAGACTTTAGGGCTCAAGTCTCCTCTGTAAACAGAACAAAATAATGTACAAAATGCTATTCTTTACATTTGTAAATCTGACACAATTCTACTTCCTGTGCAGAGAAGATTGGGGTCCTTAGTGATTAATATTAGTTTAACATCGCAAAAATTTATTGAGAAACATTTTTTGTCAAGATTACATTCAAACCACCTTGTTTGGGGGAAGTACAATTTTAATGTTATTAAAATATTTGGTAGGGAATGGCTCCCAAATAATGTAACAATTGGGAGTATTTTGATACTTCCCTGACTCCTCTAAATATGACCATATTTGTGACTACAAAAATTATGCACTTATAGTAAAACCTTTCTAAAGTGACCACCCTACGTTTTGTGAAAAATGTTACTCAAAGAGGTGGTCTCTTAATGGAAGTCTATGATGAGGGATGATAAACATAAAATTCAGCAAAAAATAATTGAAATTACATAAATAAATGGCAAAATGTGTGTCACATTAGCATGCAGAATATAAAATAAAAAATATATACAATTTGGTAATTTGATATTTAAATTGCAAGTTATAAAATTTACAATTTTTTTTTCTATAAACATTGTTACAAGAAATTTTATAGTCTTCATCAAAAAATGAAATTTCCATTAATTTATTCACTTCTTTGAGTGTTTTCTGAGATGAAAGGACAAAGAGTTTTTATTTGTGAGAATTCTGATGACGGTTCTTCATCGAAATCGGATTGAAAGCCTAAAAGACCAAAAGGGAGAATGGTTTCAAATTGTTTCTGAATGGAAGTAAATTTAGCATTTAGTCTATAGGGACAAAATTCATTCCGAGAAAAAGTGGTCGCTTAATGGAAGTGGTCTCTCAGCAAGAGATTTAACAGTATATACAAATAAAAGTACAGGTGGTATACAAAATTTAAACACATACTTGTTTCAAAACTCTTTTTCAGTCTTTGTACATCAGAAGCTGACCCAGAGACACGATAGATTCCAATTTCATGGATTCCTCTTTTCTCTACTTCTCTGATACAACTGATCATAATAAATGGCACAGAAGATTTTTCTTTCCTTAAAAAAAAAGTAATACAAACACATTTAGATATGTTACTTTTATATTACTTGATTAAAAAAAATGTTACAAAATATCAAAATTTATAGTAGCCATCTTCTTTTGCATTTACATCAAAAAATTCACATGTGTATTAACAGTATTTCTCAGAAGTGATCAAAATTACAAATCAGGAGTCAACACACTCTTTAGAGGAAATTCAAACAGTTTTCCAGGTCATATAAAAAAAATTATCAGGATATACCAGGAAATACCAAGATGATTTTCTGGAACATCCTACACAGACACATACACAGAAAAGAAAAAACAAAAAAAACTAACTGTTTAAAACATTTTAATAGTAATAGTACTTGTAAGTGAAATAATAAAATGTTTAGACTTTATGGATTTTTCACTTTTATGAATACAAATTTTTACTAGAAACATAAAATAGTCCTTAAGTGCTGGTATAAAAATTAAAAAGATCAAATATATCATATAGTTTGAACTTTAAATACAATCAATTTTAACATTAATTATATACAGAATTTTATGATGAAAAACCTTTTATGTCAGTTACACCGAAACAGTATAGAAGTTATACTTTTAATATCATATGCACCTGAAACTTTATTGTAAAAATAAAATATCATAACAGTGCTTTTTAATGTGTTACTCACGATGACATTAGTTAAAAGGATGTAAAGAAAATGCATATTTTTTGCATTTTTTTAAATAAAGCAACATTCAAGAATTTTATCAAGTGAGCAATTTTAAAAATCATTAACATAATAAAATTTCAAGGTTTTTACATATATGTAACAAAAATTAATGTATTATTTCTGAATATTTATGGTTCTGATATGAAAACATGAAATTTGGGAATTTTTCAAATTTTCAGAAGTTGGAACAAACCCTAAAAATGTGAATATAGATACTACACACACTATAGGGGCATAAAAATAACTGAGAACTGACTTTATTTTTAAGTAAGTGTATTTTGACGTAATATCAGTTAAAATATAATAAAGCATAAAGTACTTACTTGCAAACCTGTTGAATTTTGACCCCAAATACCCCACCTGATTTTGAGGATGGAATTCTACGCAGAGATAATTCAGGAGGCTCATATTTGAGGCCAACAGTCAACATAAGCTGCAGAAACCAAATTGCATAAATTAACCAGTTTATACATTGTACATGTTTTAATAAATTTATTTAGGAGGCAATACACAGTTACTAACATTTGAAACAGATTATTTAATTTAAGCTTGACTTAATTTAAATTTAATATATTTTTTTCATTGTAAGCATCAGTGAGGATCTCCCTTCTGCAATGTCAGCACAAAATAATCAAAGAAAAGTGCCATCATGTTTATTTAAAAGTACAAAGAAAACTAATGTTCAGTTTGCTAGTGTTACAGATGTAGGCCTATAGTGTTTTTTTAATGCAGATAAGCGTATATTGATAGAAGTTTGTTAAAAAGGAGCATTTTAATAAACTCTATCTAAATGATTTGGTTTCTGTAATTTCTGTTTACTTCAAACTTATGCTGTATAGTTATTTAACCCTTTGCGGATGGTAGAAGCATTCGCACATTGACTGTGAAACTGCATTCAAGAACGACAGTCATACATTCATATCAAGGAGAAATTTACCCTAAAGGACGACTGACACCAATATGCATTTTCATATGGAACGTTTTCGTTTGAATTTATTTGAATACTAGATGGTGCTAAATGTCCATGTTAACATTTACAATGTATTTTGCTATTACTTGACCTTGGTATAGAGGCTTTCCCAATGAATCATCACTTCATCTAGAGGTAAAACGTGGTTTTGTAATATAAACAAACAGATCATTTCTGATAGACTCTACTATGCTGCAATTGATTATGTGTTATTGTTTTAATTTTAGTTTAATGATTGTGTTGGTGCATTATTGGAATTTAAGAGAGTATTTTCTTTCAAGTTTGGGTTTTAGAGGAATGTGTGGTAGTGAATTTATTAGGCTATTTCGGATAAGAGAATGGTCATGTCAAGACGTTTTTATGTATAGAAGAATATACTAACATGGTAATCAAATAGGATAGTTATGAAAGTAATACAGATAGTGAAGATTCGTGGACATTTGGCATTTTTGATGAGCGCACAGACAGTTTTTATGAATGCAAAGATTGCAATATTTGTCGTGAATTCACGTTTTGAAATACATTATACGTAAAAGGCATATTAATTAGTAACAAAGCTATTTTTTTCTAAAAATTGTACATAATCCCTATGCATAAAATATTGAGTACAATCATTTGGATATTTTTCCTGCATAACAAATAACAGTTTTAATCAAGTTATTTAATCATTTTTAATCATATAAAATTTTAATATTTAAATAAAAGATAATTTCATGTAACATATACATCTAATGGAAAATAAGTATTTTCTTTATCCCTAAAAAAATTAGAATGCTGTGTTAAATGAGTGATTTTTAGTGAATTTTTTTTCAGAATTAGGCTTAGTGCAATAAATGTGCAGTCCTTTGGGAACAGTTCGGAAGTGAAATGCTCCGTCCTTTGGGACACAGCAGTTCCGGAAAGCCGCCGACAGCAAAGGGTTAAAGATCTATGTTTTTTGTTTTACATGAAATTTTAGGAACTTAAAAATTATGATTTGAGCATCACAGTACTGTTAAAAATGATTTATGTAACATGCAGAAAACTTTATATAACGGCATATTTTCATTCAGACACAATTTTTTGCATGCAAGAAAATCTACTCCTTTGTACTCTAAATTTATCCTCTGCACTTAGTAAACCTATCAAGAGAAACATATTTTTTTATTAATATTTATAATTAAAATCAATTTATAAAATAAACAACTAAATCAAAAATTATTCTTTCCAGTTAATGTAATTCTGTCAAAGTAAAGAAATCAATTAAACACTCACCTCTTGTAAACTAACAGATTTTTCTTGTATCTTATCTGTCAACCATGTTTGACTAAGCTCTAATGCCCCTTTACCTCTTAAAATTGGTCCCTGTTGGGAATTTTCATAGCATAAGATCCTCAAAGTTTGAGAACCTTCTAAATCTATTACAAAATCCTAAAAATAATAAAAACATTGAAATGAATACATATTATTTGGCTGCACATATATTTACAGAGATTAATCTATAAATTCAGATTAATTATTAAATTACGTCAAAATTAAAACAAGTAAAGCTGAAGGAGCTCTTTTAAATGCTTGCTTCGGTTTAACTTCTATTTTAAATGTTTGCATACAAAGAACACGTTGAAATGCTGATAAAACTGCCATCAATGATACTGTTTAAAAGATTATGAGATAAAAGTATTCAAAACTTTCAAAATTAAAACAAATAAATATATTATACATATTCAAATAGCCTGAGCAAGATTTATTAATTATTAATAAAGATCTGAGTCAAAGGTTGTTACACACATCACAGATTGTGAGAGAATGATAAAATTGTAGATCTTACTTTTGCAGTTAATTTCAATAAGCAAAATATTAGAAACAATATTTATAGAAGGTAATTTTAATTAACTCTTTAAAAATTTTTATCTTTTTTTTTTTTAATACAAAACTAAATTGAATACTATTGTTTCAAAATTCAGACAAGTGTAAGTTGTCATTTCTTTTTATTTAAAAATGTATTAAGTCTCTAATATTGGGGAGGTTTGATAAAAATGCAGCTGGTCAATGTAATTGTTATATTTTGAAAACTAAGAACCTTAAATTAATTTCAAACAATTATTTTATGAAAATAAAAGTACATTTAATAATTTAAACAATAAATATCATTTAAACAAACTTTACATTAAAAGAAAGAAACGCCTACTAAAAATTCTATTACACATCCTCTACCTCTTCCCGGCCGTCCAAATAGATAAGTCCTCTGGACGAGTCGGACAGCCTGGGGCTTTCACACATCCTCTACCTCCCTTGCTTTAATGTTTTAGAAAACTAACTTATTATAAGATAGTTGGACATAGTTGTTTGAACATAGTCCAAATTTTACATTCTATGTATATTTATCCTCTTTAGTGCTGATTATGAGTTAACATTGCAATTTTCAGAAATGCATTCCCATCACTGCACAAGCAAACTTACCAACCTAATAAAAAAAATCAGAAGGTTCTTTCCACAGCTCAAATAGAAGCTAATATATTATCAATTATCGACATTTTCACAATAAACTGCAGTGTAAATAAAACATTAAAGTAATACTAATATGTTAATCAATTGAGGAATAACAATTTACATGAAAGTTTATGTAAAATATTGCATATATCTATATTAAAATATTAAACGTTTATTACAGAATTAACAGCGACTGATTTAGCCATTTCTAAAAGATATTTAACAAATTTGTTCAAAACAGTGTTTTTTATTCTAGATCAGTATTATTTTAAGAGTTTAAGTGGAGGGAATCAAGCTTAATTGGAAGTAAAATTTTACTAACCAAATAAAAAATTTCTTGCATTCCCCATTGCTATGTGGCATTATGAAAATAGCAAGCATGAATATTATTAACAGATCAGGCCTTGCATTCAAAGGCTTAACATTCTGGCCTTTATCATGAACAATTAAGAAGTCAGACCAACAAACAGTGCAATTTTCTATATGTAACGCACTTTCTAAATATAATAATTAAAGGATAATCTTGAGTTTATGAAATTTTAAACTATGTACTGTATATATATATATATATATATATATATATTAAAATTGAAAATCCAATGAAAGAATAGAAGTAGTAACTCATAATACACTAATTTAATATATATATACACACACACACCTGTCAAGATACCTGTTTAAAGGTTACATATTTGCATTATGCCCATTTTATTGTACCAAAATTTGTTTGGATTTGCCAAATTGTTTTAGAAAAACAAGGGAGCATTGAAAGCAGACAGTAAAAGTGTTTTTAACACAAAATATTATTAAACTTGAAATACTTTTTTTTTATCCCACCCAGACCATCTGACCTACATGAAGATGTAAGGAGGGCTAGGACAGTGCCACTCAAATTAGAGATGAACCCAATGGGGTGGCAATCACAGGGACCGTATCATCCTTCCCAAAACCCACCCCCTCTTGGATGATCTTTAGTACCTACAGATTTAACGAGTCCATACTCCTTGTAGACATGGAGATAGTTTTGGACAATGTTGGGAATCAAACCCGGATCTACCATGTGCAATCCCCAAGCCTTAATTACTAGGCTATCTCAGACCACTTAAAACACATTTTCTTAATACACAAACCGTACAATCTATCTGAAGGTGTAAGATAACTGTTTGGATAGCTCAGACAGTGCTACCCAATATAGATCAGAACTCAATGGTGGTGATAACCACAGGGACCGTACCATCCTTCTTCTAACGCAACACCTCTCAGATGAACTTTTATACCTACAGATTTAATATCCTCATTCTCTGCATAGCCACGGTGATAGCTTTGGGTGGCAAAAATTAAGCCCGGGTATACGCTTTTTTTATTAACTACGTCCTCCAGCTTACCCAAAGGGTGTAGAGCAATTACAATGGATGTCCAAAAGGTCTACACATTTAACTACTTTCTAATAACAAGTGAATTAGAAATATTTCATATTTCCTCCATAAAAAATACAATTAATAATGCACAATTTAAAAATAGCCATTCAACTTACTTGATTAAAGACTGGTTCAGTTGTATTATAACAAGTTTTTGTTTTAGTTTTGTTAAAAAAGTGTCCATAAGAATCCACTTCAAAACATAGATAAATATCTAAAATAGTTAGAAAAATGTGAATAAATATAAACAAATTTATAATACAAAGAATAATGTCAATAAAAAAGATAAAGATGAATTACGACTAAAATATCAAAATACCTGAGGGCCTTGTTAAGCCATGAAGACTTTGAACAACCAAATGTAGATCTCCAACAAGTAAATCCTCATCTTTGCCTATAAAATATGAATGAGAAAAAAAAGATTCATTTGATATATAATATAATCCTATATATTAGGTTTTGCTACAAACTGCTAGTTTGCTTACAATCAGTCATGTGCTTATTTAGTACAGTTGTCTACCCATTTTTGATATTTTTCAATCAATTTTAGTTCAGTAAGTGAAAAGTTCTCCAAAGAAATCAATGTATTCAGTTATTTTTACTCAGGACCGGATTACTCATTGGGCTAACATGGGTATGAGTCAAGGCCCCTATGGGAAATTTACAAAAACATCTATCTGTTATGAAGGAAAAAAAGAACTCAACACATTTGGTTAAGAACTTGCATAAATTTTTATTTTAGGGGTGTGTGGGGAAGGGGGGGGGGGGCGGAAGCTTTTTCTAGTTCTTTTCTTAATATGAATGATTTTCATATTTTCTTAACCACTTAAAGCATATGCTTGTATTTGATATACATGTGTGATACTGGCATATTTGCACAAGTCTAACATGTATTTAAAGTGGTTAACTACACCCTAGTACTCAATTTATAAAAAAATAAAATTCGATGTTTTTTCACCACAAAATCAAAATAAATGAGTGCCTTAAGGCAGTGGTTTTAACCAATACATCAGCACCATTCTGGGTCGCCTTGAATGATGTGCTATGTGTAGATGTGATTATTACTTTATATTCCAAAAAATACTAAATATCTGAGTATTTTCAACTACCGATAGTTTTGCAATGGCAATTGGCCACAGGGGGAAGCAGAAAGAATATAGTTGGTCAAGGGTGCCATTAACTCTCAAAAAAGTTGAAAACTACTCCCTTAAAGGGTTAACTTTATAGTGTCAGTTGCTAGAGGTATAACATTATCAACACTCAAATTAGAAAGGAAGAGCTTCATCAGAGTTATTTATTATTATTATTATTAGCTTTTATAATTTTCAATAAAATACACAAAAATAAATTTAAAGGATTATTGGTTTATTTTGCTTGAAAATCTTTAGATTTTCCAATGCTATTTTAATTTTATAATTTATATTATTTTCAAAGAAACCTAGAAAAAAAAATTTTTTTTTTTTCAAATGATCGCATTATTATTATTATTATTATTCTAAATTTTTTTTCAAGACACATACATTGGAAACCAGTTAATTTTAATGATTGACTGGAATAATACTAATCTTCCATTCAATCCTTAAGATCTTTCACCCTCTTGTTCAGTTCTGTCATAAATTTCATTTTAGGCTTGTTCAATCAGCTGTCATCCCTATGTTTAACCATATTTGAACTGATAAATTTTAAGCCTAATTTTTAAGTCAGACTGGAGTGCATGTCATTCCCCCTACTCCCTTATTTCTCCTAAAGATGTTTATAAGTCTTACATTGGTAGTACAAAGCGTTCTGTGAGTATTAGATTAACCAGGCATGTCTGCAATATAAAAAATGAAAAATTATCTATTGCTTTATCCCCCCTTTTATTTGATAAGACTTTCATTTTAAGACATAGTAATAACCTTAAAAATATTGCAGTTTATAAATCCTTGTTCATTTATCTTTATCGGGATTTTATTTGTAATTTTGACCCCGTATAAAAACTTAGTTTTGCCTGGTATCTTATTCTAAATAAAAATTAAATTATTATCTACATACTTAAATATGGCATATCTGTGTACCTGCTTGGCCTTATAATTTATTATCTTTTTGAATCTATATTATATATTTTCTCAATTCTGACTTATAGGGGCATGGCACTTGATTTTATGCAAATTTTAAAATTATAAGTTGAACAGTATTAATTGTTCTATCGTACCGTTACATGTTTACCAGCTCTGAATGGCCAAGCGCCCAAAAACACTAAGGCAATTTCTATTTTATGTATATTTTTGTAAACGTTCCATGATTTGAAAATAAACAAATTTGAAAATATTATTTTATATGTGTCATTATTTAGTAGATGAGTAGAAATAAAGTTATGAGAACGAAGAAGATGCAAAACAGCAGTGAAGTGGATGCCCCTATACCACAGTCCCAACATGACTTCAAAAGAAACTGCTGCTGAACTAATTAAAAAAAACTCCAGAACTTAATTCAAGCCTTACCTCATGTCCCCTATTTGTATTTGAATATTTTATAAGGTCTTAAAAGTCAATGCATGAAGTTAAAACAGAGAAAGTTAACGAATTATTTTTCGTAGCAGCAATAGCATTAAATTTATATACTTCTAATGCTTAAAATTTCTAGAATTTGGTATGTATACACCTTATTTGAAATTAAAATATTTTTTAATTAACACATGAATATATGTTTAGCAGTTATACATTTTTTTTTTTAATATGACGTTTGATAAATAAGTTTTAAATTGGTTTAGATGAACCAAAACTGCTTTTTTCATTAGTTACTACAATTTAGGCCCAATTTCCATCGAACCTGTTTATAGAGATATTTTTTCTGACCCCGATAAGTATCATTATAGACAAATTTTATTGTGTATATATATATATTACTTAAAAGAAATATCTATTGTGAAAATTTAACAAAAATGACAAAATGTTAAAACTAAATATATAAATTAAATAATAACAAAAAGTATAAAGTAAATAATAACAAAATTATAAGTTTTTGATATCAAATTTTTAAATATTTCAAAATATTACTTTCATAAAAGTGCTTACCTGATCTTAAAAGGAATGATCCAAGATTTGTTCCTAAATGCTGTAAAATAAATATAAAAGAATAAAAAAATAAAAACTGCATACTTTAACATAAAATGTGTAATTTTAAATAAATATCCTGCAATAGCCAATTTAACTATAATCCAGAATTTATTCTAAAAAGATTCAATCTTTTAAAAAATGCCATCCTTCAAAAGAAAAAGGAAACAAGAGGGCATCATAAATACTTTCACAATCTTTTCCTCCAATAAATACTGTTTAACTTGTAATCTTATTTCGAAGAAATAGATTATACTGCGTATTATATTATCTCCATCATTTATTTTGTGAGTGTAAATTTCTTTTGGAAAAATTGTTACTTTTATTGTACATAGATAAAAAAGTAAAAAGTATGCCTGATCAAAAATTTGATTCAACTGTTTGAATATTTTAGTTTAAAAAAAAATTTAAATTACATTGTGAAGAAAAATTAATACTTGGTGTATTTTGTATTTTGATTGATAAGAAATAGTTTAAAGAAAAGAGCAACATATAATTTACCATTTTTTCTGCAATACTGATATTTAAGTTGCAAAAAAAAAATTCAATTATATTTCCTTTAAAATATAAAAAAAAATTATATTTGGAATTTCAGACTCAAAAACACATAATTAATGCAATAAAAGTCAATCATGTTAAAGTATGGCTTTTTATATTTTATACAAGATTTCATTTATTAAAAACAAAAGAATATAAAAAAAACTTTTCCTTTCAACTTTTATTTTATAAAAAATTTCTTATGTTTTTATTGGATAAAACTGAGTTTAAGTTATTACAGTAACAGCATTATCATGATCTTAAATTTCACATTTTAGCATAAGAACTATTTCAACTATACAACAGTATCAAAGAGAAAGGGGTTAAAATCCATGAAAATTAAAACCAAAGGAGCCTAAATCTGATTGCAAGCTGTAAAAATGTTCATGATATAAATACAAAAATTCACCTGCAGTCACATTTTAAAGCATAAAATCGATTTATGATCAGACATATCGTGTTATTTAAAAAAAATTCTTTAATTAAAATTAAAATACAAATAAACAATGGTGATTATTTGAGACCGAAAGTTCAGGCAGGCACTGAATATTAACTAAAAATGCAGGCACAAAGGCTCTTTCAATAATTCAAATAGGCACTTAAAAAAGGTACTAAAATTTGAAAAGTCACTTAAAAGTCATATACATACTAAATCTAAGAAAATATAGTTTGAATAATAGCTCAATTGTCATGAAAAATGTTAATAGTCTTAATCAGTAGGAATTTTTGTTTGTAAAACCAGCATTAAGATGTTTATTTAATATTTGAAATGCAAAGCCATACAAGAATAATGAAAATATAATTACTTGCTTAACCAATTTCTTTCCTATTACACACCACAACTTCATTTTTTCTAAATTTTCTAATTGCTGACGTTGATGTCAATTTGTTAATAGTATTTTAAATAGTGAAAACAACTTAAGCTATACATAAAGCAGCCTGCTGTGGCGGGAAATATTGTAAGTTCAACAGAACCATCATCACCAAGAATTTTGTGTATGTCATTAATACGCTCTAAATCTTGATTTGCTGAAAGAACTTTTTCACATTTCTTCCTTATAATATCACCTGTTGTAACAGTAATTAAAAAATACATGTTTCAATTTGCAATGATTCCAACAGTGGAATATTTCTTTGTTCAAGTAATGTAATCGACTCGGGAAGTTATTTAAAATATGTTAAAATAAAAGTTAATTCATTCTGACACTTTTAACAGATACAGCTTCATCTGAAAAACTATTGACAATTTCAGAGATTTTATCAAATTTGAGAAATAGCTGCTAATATCTATATTTCTTGTAAAAATTTATTATCTCATAACAAATTAGTTTCGGAGGTAATGGAAAATTTGGTGCCATTTCCTTAAAAGCTTGAAATCTATAAAGAGCTTTCAGAAATATATTTTTAACATTTGATACATGAAGATCAATTTCAGGGGAAAATAAACTTTAAAACACAGACAAAATACAAAAAAAAAAAAAAAAAATATGGCAGAAAAATATTAAAATGACAGTTTTTTAAATAACTTATAAAAATAAACAAAATAAAACAAATGTGGCATTTTGCCTGAACTTCCGAACTTAATGATTATATATGAAAATACAATGTTATAATTCATGCCTTTGAAACCAAAAATATAAGATATTTATAATACAACACTCTCCTCTCTCAAATGCATTATACCAATGCTTATATCATTCTTCTGCTCATTTTACAGCAAATGGATGGACAATGAACATATTAAAAGCAAAAAATTTTACTAAAATGTATTATTTTTCAGTATTGGGTAAAGTTATTGAAAAAATATAACAGAATGAGTTTTTTTTTCTCTATTAATAACTAAGTAAAGTTACAATTTCCTCTAAAAAAAGTAACTCGACATCATAATTTTAAGTTATAGATACATTTTTCAATAAGCTATGCTAAATGGTTTTTTACTTGAAAACAGACTTATTAAGTTTACAGATTGAAATAAAAATGAATAGATTGAAATGCAATATGTAATCAAGTTAATCGAATTATGAAAATGAGAAACTCATACAATTAAAATTTTCATCAATAAAACAACTATATTTAATAATTTCTTCTAAAGAACTATGTGATTAAATTAAGTGAATTTAAAATTTAAAAACAGCATAAGATTCTCACTTTACGACATGAAGTAACCCATGCCTGCAATTCATAAGGGCTAATAGCTGAAGATGATGTAGGAGCTATAAAACACAAAATATAGCTATAATACACAGCAAAGCACAAATTTAGATACAGTTAGACAGATAATATAAAAGTAAAAAAAAAACCAGACCCCTAGAAATTCAGTTTTTTTTTTCCCTTACACCGGACGCATGCAAAAAGATTATATTAATTTTAAAAACTAATTCCAATAATTATTACACTGTGTATTATGATATAATGATAAATTTCTGATATTTTCAGTCTATTATTTAGTTATTTTTCTGTTAAAATGTTCGCTTTTATGAAGGATTTCAAGAACTATGGACACTATATTTTACAATGAATAAACTGTCATGGTTTGCTAAGTTTCCCTTTAATCTTCATTAAATTTGAATTTTAAAATTACCATCTTTCAATTAAGAAAATCTGCAAAACTTGACTTAATAATTCCTGAGCAGTACAGATTTTCAAACTTTTACTACACTCAAAAGTATTAAAAATGGTGGTCACATCCACATTATTAGTCAGAACTCTAAGCAGCAAAACTGGCTTATGTTCAAGATATATATCTTATCCTCTATAAACCTACTGTAAAATTTTTAGAAAAAATGTCTTCAAGATCTATCCAAATGACACCCTGCAATTTTTCTAATTAAGAGTGACTTTCTCTATAATCATTTAAAATTACTTTTTAAATTTTGAACATATTTTTGAACACAAATTTTCCAAGTTTCCACAGTTTTACATTTAATTTTCTCTTTTACACATTGCACACTTAAAGCAGATGTGAATCACATCATGAGAGAAATTTGATCAAATGGGACCAATGTACTTGGAAAAAACCTAAATAATTTAAAACATACTAATATTATTGCCAGTTTTTAATGTGCTATTAAAGTATGAACTTAGTTCACCAGTATTCAGAAACACTCTGTTGTATTTTTACTTCATCCATTTCTGAACTTTCAATATTATATTTTAATCTTTTTTGTTTCAACGTAAAAGTTTAGAAAGAAATAAAAATTCAACATAAGGCAGGTAATAAATTCTTACAACAAAACCAACTTTGGAAATAAATGCAGTTTACTCAATACTGGAAATTAATTGCTATATATGAGACAAGGATAAGTGCTTACATGTAAAACAAACATTTCAATCAAATTTGAAAGGAAACTGAAGGAAAGAAATCCTGCACTTCTTTCGAGCTTTGGAAACTTAATGAATGTATTGCAAATATACTTTATATGGTAAAATTAAAGGTTCACAATCCTTCAAGTGAAATAAAATAATTATCCAAACCTGACGACTGCAGTATACTAATGGCTTCATTCCACTGAGACCTCTCAAATTCTGATGACAAGAAAAAAGTATAATTTTTTCCACACTTTTGGCCAATTCTAAATAATAAATTAGGAGATGCCAGGACAAGTTGGGCTTCCTATAAATATTCAAAATCCATAGTATTATCATAAAACAAAATAGCAATTAAATAAGACAATAAAAGACTAAATACTTACCAACTCAGCAAGTTTCTTTTTGTGCTTGTCCACATTCCTACCAGCAATTCTTTTCTAAATTAAATTAAAGCAAAACACATTTTAAATTGCAACATTATTTTCATCACAGTAAAAGTTGATATGACAGAATTCAAAATTTTATCAAAATTAGAGAAATTATTAAGTTACTACAATATTTATTGCAATGACTACCACAAATATTTTGCCATTTTTAAAAGAAAATAATTTAGTGCAAATAATGTACAACTATCTGCTCAATGTTGGGTTTTGTATTTTGCTTCCAAACATTTCTAGTTTATTTAAATGAAAACTGAATAAAAATAAAAACATGTAATTTATGCTAAAATAAAAGTGATATAAAGCATATAATATGGTCATACAAAACAGTTCAGATTATTTAATTAATACACATTACTATTATTTTTTATTTTTTTTTGTAAAATACATGTACATTTTGTACATTTATAGCTTATATTCTTTATTAAATTTCCCTTAAGATCTTCACTTTTTGATAAAGTACGGCACAGTTAAAAAATTGTTACAAAAAATGTAACCTTCTTCTGTTTTTTTATTTTATCTTAACATATATTCAATCTATTTAATGTTGCCATAAAAAAAAATTATGAAAATATCTAGGGCGAGAGGCTCTACTCCACTTTCATATTCCATACATTCATACTACATATCAATCAGGTCAGTTTGCATCATAAGTATCAGACTGAAAAAGAAATAATGTCTTTATATGATCTTATATTAGCTTCTTATTTTATATTAGCATGTCTTTTGGAAGAAGCAAGCAAGCAGTTTTGTGATCAATGCAGGTTCACATTCACAGACAATTGAGAATTACCTAAGCAAGTACAAACAGAAAAATTAAAATACACATTTTAAATTTTATAAACATCAGTTTAGCTATAAATTTCTTTACAAAATTCATGTGAGAACTGACATAGAAGTAATGGATTCCTTCTGTTGCGATTACTAATATGTCTGAAATATATTTACTAACATACATTTTTTAAAATGCTTCTATTTTTTTTTTCTGGAGTGATAAGCATATATGCTAATTACTCCAAATTTTCAAATTTAAAGATTCTCCCTTTCTAAGCAAAAAAACCTTTTTAGATAGGGTCTGTCAAACCATTATAATATTGCTATTTAAATTTTTGAAAATAATTACTCATGAAAAATTAATAGTATGAATAATTTTTAGTGGATTAAATTTAAATTGTGACTTCTCCCCCAAGGTTAGAAATAGCTAATTTCTGATATGTAAGTTATATAGTTAAACATTATAGCTTAAATCATGTATAGCTATTAGTTATTTGACTTAAATATTTCTAATTTATCTAGTAAATTCTTGTCTACAAATTGTAACTGCGGCTAATTACTTAAATACATTGACTAGATTGTCTCAGAAGTTTAAGTTACATCAATAATATATCAATTCCCAGTACATACAATAAATCTTAATAATAAATCAATAATTTAAGTTATAAAAATGATTCCTATTCTATATTAAGTACTGGATGAATTCAATGAACTAGCTCAGTTGATATTTCAAAAAGCTTCAAACTTTAAATAGCTGTGACTCTTGTGGACTGCTGCTGACTGCACCCCTGGTATCTGTACACATTTGTCAATCTATACCATGGATATGTATTTGCTACAATTTTATCCTGGATAAAGTCACACAGTCGTTGAGGGGGGGAAATGTGTTGAGATCTGAGAACATGTATTTGCACTTTTAAATTATTTTTAAAAATTGTCAAATTACACCAGATAAGTGTTTTTATAAAAGAGGGCAAAATCATGCATTTTAATTATTGTACCGAATTGGGTTCTCATTTCCAATCGCTTATCGCCTTGAGCCCGTTCGGTGGTTCGTTTTCTATGCTTAGGCAAAACACTTTTATAAATCACTACACACATTTATTAATTGAACTATTTACAGATATGTACACAGATCCAAATCGACACATTATAATACTCGGGACTCCATGAGTCCGAACGTCCGTTCTGTTCAGAGTCCAGAAAGAAAGTCTCTCTTCTTCAACCGCCATCGCCCTCCCCTCCAATTTCTGGCCCTTGACTCCCCGCAGTCTGCAGTATCAAATTGCGTGGCCAGCTGCACACTCTCGGAGACGTAAGATGGCGGGTCGATAATAACCTTTCCCAGTCTTCTTGGCATGGACAGAGAGGGGTTCGTAACAATTATCTTCAAACATTGAGATGGAAAACAGTTGAATTTTTTGCTTCTCTACTGCAGCATTTAAAGATCTACGTATAGGATTTTTTTTTTTTTTTTTTTTTTTTTTTTGTGGTTTAAATCAGCCAACCCTACCTACATACTATTTTACTCACATTAATAAATCTTGTTTTCTTAACAAAAATACAAATGTAAATCAAAACCTCTATTTGAAGATCCCTTTTCAGTTGATTATAAGCATTTGTTTATTGTAAATATACCAGCATTATACAATATTATCTAGTATCATTTAAGAATTTAAATAAAATGCTCTACTTCATAATCACATAAGTGATAATGGAATCTACATTGCTTTTTGGCATATTACAAATATGTAATGGCGAAGAAATTTTTGAAGTCATAGTGCTACTACAATAATTAATAATCAAATGAAAAAAAAAATCTGAAATTAAAAAATATATATATTTAGATAAACGTACCTCTTTCCCTCTTTCTTCCTTTAGTATTTGGTCCCTGACATTACTTGCTCGAGATTTAAGTGATAGAATATCAAAAGGTGAATTCTCTTTAATACTTTCATTATCAGCTACAGCATGAAACATAAAAGCAGTATTGGAAAGTCATTAAACTTGGCAGCATTCTGTTTAGTTCATTTAAGAAGACAATTAAAATACAAATCATTAGTATGCAATATAATAATTACCATTTGACTCTAAAAGCACAACATCAGATAAAGGTATAAACCACTTGACTTCAAATGTAAATTTTTGTCTAGATAGAAGATAAAATTTTAAGTACAAAGGAACAAAACTATAAACACACAAAAGGTATAAACACACACACAAGAATTTTAAGGTGCAGAGAGCTTCTTCTAGTATTTGCCTTTAAGGAAGAAGCAAGTGATGATGCAAGCTAAGGTGAAAACACTGGTCTATTACTGCTGAGTTATACATAAACTGCAAAAACAGAAAATGAGATGGCTAATGATTGTAGTTCTAAGCATGTTGCAAAACCCATTATTAGGAAAAATTGCTCTTTATACTGTTTTAGAAAACATGTATTGGTGAATTTCTAGTGATATAATATTTAAATGCTTATAAAAAGAGAAAATAATACCATAAAAATGCAAATATAAAACTATTAACAGAGCTATAGAATGTAGGCCCACATGCATATGCAGATACTTGCTAAATTGTAGCTAATTTTGTAATACCTTTCAGACAAAATACAAATCTTCCTCTTTTCTGTCACATGTTTATTTTATCATATTTTGAAACTATAATTTGGAAATAAATACATGTTGAACCAATTTTTATTAATTATCTATTTTATTATTATCATGCAGACCAAAAGTTTGTGATAAATTTGTTTCAACATTTATCTATATAGATACTTTTAATTTTTTTCTTTTTTTTTTTACTCTACTTTTCAAATTTGCAGATACTTTTGTTTTGGTGATTGTGTATGCAGATACTTTTTCATTTTATATCACTCTGCCTATCAAATACATAGAAGTGTAATTCTTCTAGCTGGAAATGAGAGTAGAAGTTTGGGTTGGAAGAAAACTGTAGTACTTATAGCTAAATACAAAGCAGATATAAAAGTATGAGTAAATTTTATCAACTTATCATGAAACCTCATCGACAAATATATCCATAATTTTTATTCTTCCCATTACCTGACACATATAACAAATTAACAAAATGCTCATTGGTTTGCACATTTCTCTCTTCAACAGTATAAGGTTATTGCTAAAGCCTGGAAGTTCTGGCAAAATGCCATATTCACCTTATTTTGCATATGTTTGTGTTATTCTGAAAAATGCCTCCCCCCCCCTCCCCCATAAATGCCTATTTTGAATTTTATTTTACTTTTTTTCCCCCTTAAATTTTATGTATTTAACTTTCTTTGCATTTTATTTTTAATTAGAATTTTTTTTTTACTTAGTTACGAAGTTTTTCATTTTTTTAAAAGTACTATTTCCATCTATCTTTCATATAATTTGCATTGTTCACGCATTGCAGAGAATTACAGAAGTTAGAGGATTTTTCCCTGAAATTGATTTTCTTGTATCAATAATTGAAAATATATTTATTAAAGCTCCTTATAGAATTCAGATGATTAAGGAATAGGCACCAGATCTTTCATTGCCCTTAGAACCAATTGTTATGAGTTGGGGAACATAGATATTAGTAGTTATTTACTATTGCCCAAATTTTGATAAAATTTCTGAAATTGTCAACAGTTTCCGAGACAAAGAAGCTGTATCTGGCAAAAATACCAAACTAGTGCTTTGTATCTCTACAAAATTAATTGACTTTTTTATCAGCATATTCTAAGAAACTTTCCGAATTGATTAAATTACTTGAAAAAGAAATAGTCTGTTGTTGGAATCATTGAAAATTGTAACAGATATTGTGAATATTGTGAAAGACTTTAATTATATTCCTAATATAACAGATGATATTTTCAGGAAGAAATATAAAAAAGCTTGTTTGACAAATCAAAATTTAAAGCATATTAAGGACATAAGAGTTCTGTCAAATTTTGAATATCTTCTGGAATAATGGGCTGCTTTAGGTGTGTCCCCATAACTTCAGTTGAATTGGAAAAATAATTTTTACTATTTAAAGTAATATTACCAGATAGACATGAGAGTTTGTAATTTAAAAATTTAGAAAAACATGTAGCTGTGATATGTAATAAGAATTAGTTAAGTAAATAATTATATTTTCATTATTCTTGTAAGTTTGACTTTGCATTTCAAATACTAAATAAACATCTTATGTTGGCCTCATACACAGAAATCCTTACTAATTAAATTTTTAACATTTTTTACGGTAACAAAGCTATTATTGAAGCTATATTTTCATAAATTTTGTATGTATATCATTTTAGTGCTTATTTTCCAGATTTTTAGTGCCTTTTTAAGTATCCATTTTAATAAATTTTAATGAATTTCTGCCTGTCTATGTTATATTTTAGTGCCTAAACTTCTGAGCTCTAGTTATTACATAGAAAAACAAAGAAAGTCATATGATAAAAATAAATAAGAATGCTTTCATTTCACTGAATGTGATAATATAGAAGAATGTGAAAGAAAATCAGTTTGCCACAAAATGTATTTGTGCTGTTAATTAGAATGATTTAAACATTCAAATTTTTAAATTTTTGAAATAATGCAATCTCATTGCAGTCACTTGCATCAATGAACCAATTCTGTGTTTCTTAGCACTCATCAGTTTTGAATAGCTGATACTGCAGTGGCAATAAGAAAACTAGTTAAGTGTCACTATTTGCAGACTGCAGTACTGCAGTTTGCAAATAGTGACACTTAACTAGTTACTACTTAGTTACCACATAGTTACTACTTAGTAACTATGTGGTAGATTTTGTAGCTATGAATTTGCACTCTAGCCTCATTGTAGTTCAAGGTTAATGTTTTGAGAATTCTTGCCAGCTGTATTATAAAACTGATTTATTATTAGTTACCACAAAAGTTTACAAAACTGAAGCCCATAGCAAGTTATTCTGTTGTGAGTGAAGGAATGACTATTTGGTGATGATGAGGAAGGAAATGATGTCTCAATGTGAATTTTTTAAATAATTTCTGCTATTTTTTCACCATTTTTTCATAAAAATTGTAAATTTCAAGGTTTCTAAAATCCCTAATAATTTCTAGGAAAAATTAGGGTTGTCAATGCTGTTATTTTGCTCTAAATAATTTGTGATATAATTATTTGGAATCAAGAAAACCAGATTCATTTATTTTTAGTGAAATTTCAATGTTTGTAAATGATAACCAGTTAAAATAGTTCCACTCTTGTAAGTCAACTATTAAAGATTACATCAAAGTGGATAATTTATCCATATATTAAAAATCTAGTACCTTTACTTCCATTTTTCTCATGTATATATAAAAAATAAATGTTTTTTTATATAATACTTCAACATGCTGTGTCTAATTATATTATTATGATGAGAACATAATTTGCAAACTAAACCGTTATATAGTTGTGGGTAAAACTCTAGATGCCACTTCCCTAATATAAATGAATGCATGGCATTGCCACTAGATACATATGTCAGTTATGTTAATTTTGATCAACTATTTTCTATAATTGCAGTGTTAATTTAATTTCGTCAATCCTTTTTTTTCGGGGGGAGGGGCAGTTATAAAGCTCTATCAATACACTTTTGCTGGTTAAAATTAATATTTATCAAACTTAAACCATAGCAATAATTTAGAAATTACAAATTTAGCATAAGGTCACTTTCAAAGTGAGGATGTGATATAATGCTCCTTACCAAAACATCACCAATTTTATTGCTAAAACGATTTTCTGTAAAGGAAATCGAAAAAAAAAAATCACAGTATGTAATTTTATAGAAGCTGAATTATAGTTAAATCTAATATATAAAAAGTAAGATTTCAACATGTTTCTAATTTAAATTTCTCTTCAACCTTGGGATTTTTATTATATTTTTAGGCATTGAGTTCGAGTCTCAGGAGTGTTCTGATATGTTTTATCAGCCCATGAAGTATGGACTGTATCACTTATAAATTGAAAAAATGTCTCAACATATTTACATAATCTTTTCACTGATTTGTTTAGCTTTAAACAGATTAACACTTGTTGATAGATATTAGACAAAATATTTAATAAGACAATTTTGTTATTACTCTAATTCAGTTTTGTTAATATTCTATTCTATATATATATATATATATATATATATGTGTGTGTGTGTGTGTGTGTATGTCATAAAACTAAAATATACAAGTGTACTAAGTGTACCAAAAAAGTAACTAGACATAAAAGAGCGATGCAGCTTGTAAATGTCGAGAAATACAGCTAAGCAAAAGCTACGAGACAATTATCAGAAAGGTGAGGAAAAAGGACCAACTGGGAATACATAAAAGGCCTAGGGGGATGGTGACCCCTAGTTCCCAGTTAATAGTCAACTTTTACACCAATGGTAACACTCCCGGAGCCATATATTACCTGAGGTCCTATTTCAGAACAATGTCAAAACAGAAGACAAACTCACAACAAGAACATGGAACCGATAGAGATATAATATAAAAAATATAAAATATTCGAAATTGAAAAGATGACCTTTTTGAAAAAACTCACCGATTCCTCTTTCGTCACACTTCTTACAACACCGCTCAATAAATGATTCGTATGAAATGAAAACTCAGTTATCTGTAACGTTGCCAATTATAACTTGAATCGAAGATGTTGCCAAACTTTTAAAAGCATTGTTAAATTTATTATACAGAGTATTGTAACAATGACGTAGGAATTCAAGAGGATAGAGCTGTACTATAGCCTCCTTGATAAAAACAGCATCACTTTTTATTCGATCCGCAGTATAGGTATGCATACGTGCATTACGTATGAAATGATTCAGTACAATATTACGAAAAATCATGTGACTCAAATTAGAATTCCAATTTATTATATAATGTATATTGATCTTGAATTGGCGTCTTTTATCGTATATCTTCGTATACGTAGTACTTCCATTTGAAAAATGAATACTTATATCCAGATAATTTATTTCTTTTGTCGTATTATTAGGAGTTTCCAACAAAGTTAAATTCGTAGGATAGAAAGTGAAATCAAAGTTGATATTGGTTTGTTGCTGTGCGATAAGGATGTCATCGACAAATCTAAAGTATGGTAACTCATTTAATATGCGAGTACCTTTTTCGTAATGATGGAGGTAAAGATTTGCTAATAATGATGAGCATCCACCTCCCATCGGCACACCTTTAATTTGTCTGAAGAAATTTATACCATTAAATAAGATATTTTCATACAATACTATATCCAATACATTTTTAAATTTTTGTAATGGCACAATTTTTTGCATTTGATATAGATTATGCAAGCCGGTAATAATATTGTAAAGATCCGCCAAATTGATAGTATTAAATAGATCTTGGAAATCGTAACTTTTATATATCAAGTTTGTCGGTTGTTTGTTAAGTTCCTTATCACATCTCCACTATTTTTTATCATGACTGAACCATTTTTCATTATATGAGTCATAATAGGTTGTAGATAAGAAATAAGCTGCGTACTTGCTGTAATTGTATAAGCCTTAAATGCAACTGTAACTGGGCGAAACTTCACAGGATTTTTGTGAAGTTTGGGAATCATGACTAAATAAGGGTAACGTATATGATGTAGATTGATTCCTATACATTTATGTAGAGCCCTTATACTATTTTCCATTTCTTGTTGTGGTACATTCAGCTTTTGATATATCTCTTCGTCTTTATAACTTTTATGAAGGAGTTCTATATAGTATGAGAGACATGTAAATGTAAAATTTGAAGCTACTTTGTCAGTGTATGTAATAGCATATTTATTCCATAACTCCTCCAGAGTGTGTCTGTTTATCATGCCTTTTTCTTGATGATCATATGATGGATTATAAAAACGTTGAAAGTTTGACATGATGTGAACACGCCATTCGTCACAAGATATTAATGGCATACTGTATCTGACCGCCATTCTACAGATAAAATTCTTCAACTCTTTACCAAATCTAATTTCAATCTTGCTAAATTCCTGTATACGGTATTTTGTTCCTAATTTAAATGCGTCACATAGGTACTTATTAGTAATTACATCCAAGTCACCCGTTACAATATGTCCCAGATCACCATCGACATATTGGCTAGATGTACAATTACATATCGTATTTCCATATAGATGCAGATTTTTACTGATTTTGTTACAATTAAAAACTTTACGTCCTACTGGTACAACATAACGATATGACAGACATACTTTCGTATTAGATATGGGAAAATGCATTTGTTGAAGATTAAATATTCGTTTAAATGGGATATCATTAAAAGCTTTATTACTAAAAGTAGCTATAAAGTACTCTTTATTTTGTTTAGGAAGTGTTTCGCCATTCAGGTTGATGTTCCATTGAGATGCTCTCAATTTTATCATATCGAGAAATATAGCAAACCAGTTGATGATCAAGTGGTGCATCTTCAAAATGTTTGTTTTTGTAATAGTGCCATATGCGATGTAGGTAACGTTTACGAATACCATAAACAGTATTTTTGATCCAATTTGTCTTCAAATATTGATCATTGTAAAATTGTTCGATTAATGCATCTATTTGTACTATAGCATTAATATAAGAATAGCGATGAGATCGATTGCCACGATGATGTCTAGTAACAGTATAGCCGTTTCTTTGAGGCTTAGTCGATTTATCTGTAAAGGAACGATTTTCTGTAAAGGAAATCGAAAAAAAAAAAATCACAGTATGTAATTTTATAGAAGCTGAATTATAGTTAAATCTAATATATAAAAAGTAAGATTTCAACATGCTTCTAATTTAAATTTCTCCTGAACCTTGGGATTTTTATTAAATTTTTAGGCATTGAGTTCGAGTCTCAGGAGTGTTCTGATATGTTTTATCAGCCCAAGAAGTATGGACTGTATCTTAACCACTTATAAATTGAAAAAATGTCTCAACACATTTACATAATCTTTTCACTGATTTGTTTAGCTTTAAACAGATTAACACTCGTTGATAGATATTAGACAAAATATTTAATAAGACGATTTTGTTATTACTCTAATTCAGTTTTGTTAATATATTCTATTCTATATATATATATATATATATATATATATATATATATATATATATATATATATACACACACACACTTTGACATTTAATTATACATTTATTAAATTTATATTTATTAACTGAAAAAAAAAATTATAAAGTACCTGATAAAAGAAAGTTATCAGTTAAATAAAACTATTTGCATAAATAAATTACGGAGAGCTTCTACATAAGAGCTACTAAATATTAGCTGTAAAAAGTTTTATAACTTTTCAAAGACAGACTCTCTCAATGGGAAAAAGAATCTATAAATATAGAAATCGACACCAGGATTATGGCCAATTGATCGAAACAAATCCAAAAAACTTAGTTAATACTCAATTCTGTTACACAACAAAATAAGTTTATTCTGTTATAACAGTATAAACTTATTATAATAGGGCAGCACAAATTCTCTAACATAAACATATAAAATGTGAAATAACTTTTTAAAAATTAATTAATTATTTTATTTTCAAATTGAGTCTAGATTTGAATATTAATAATTTTAAATGTGTTATTTCAGAATATATTTTTAACTGTCTCAGCATATTTTAACTAAAACTTGAATCAATAGCAAAAATATACCAAAATAATTCTGTGTAGTTTTACTATCACAACATGCATTATTGTGCTATGCTAATTAAAAAAACAGTAGTAACTATTTCACCCAAATCATTGATTTCAATCTTTTGATTTGAATGATCATTCAAAATAAAAAAATTTCTAACTATATGTTACTTTGTGTATAAAGAACACTGGATATAGCAAACTATTTTTACAAACCCTAGTAGTTTACTATAAACAGAGACAACTGTAAATGTAAAAATTGCGAAACACTCCTTACCTCGTAGAAGGTTTATACTTGGCACATACAATAACATCACTGAAAAGAAACAAATGCCTCAGTTTGCGATGTCCCTCGGACAATTCAACAATAAAACTATTTTTCACTAAATGCCTCTGAGCTCTATCAGTGACTGGAAACATACTCTCTGTAGCTGACACATTAATATCATTTAGGAAGCACTGGGTCATCTTTAATGCAGTCTTTAAGGTCTTGTAATCAGGGTGGCTTTCAGGGGTATACCTAAGCAAATCCTGTGAAAAAAAACAAGATATTAAATAATGCTGGACTGCAAAGTTACATAACTATATTTTTTTTTACTTTAAAATTTTATTAATTTGAACTTGTTTTCTACTAAGAGTTCCATTAAAAAACTAAATGTATCTGTGTGCAAAGCATAGAAAAAAGAATTTTTGCAAACTAAGTCTATAACAATAAAATATGTTAAAATAAATAATTATTGTAGCATTTCAGGTTCCTAAATATGATTAAAAATGAATAAAAGGTAATATTTTTGTCAATCCATGATAGAATTTTCAGAAAATCAACTGGTCAGTGATATGTTTTGGGTGAGAATTAATTATTAAGAATAAACAAATATCATAATTAGAAATAATCTATCAAAACTATAATTTTAATAAAAAAGAACTAAATGAACCACTTGAGGACTTGTGGTGCGTATACACAACAGCAAGTTTTCACCTTCCTCCCTCCACCAATAAACATGAGACAGCCACTTTGGCCCATGTTGGCTGAGATTTAAATGGATGGTTTCTTTCATGGCAGTTATTCTGCGTTTATTTTAACAAAGAGAGTCTTGGTGGTACGATTAGAAGGGGATTAGGGCTGGGAATTCTTATTGCTGGTTTTCAGGGGGAATATGCATTAACTAGTAAGAATTTAATCAGAAGAATTATAATAATCATGGCAAAAGAGTCAAATATCAATTAACACAGTAGTTAACATGTTAAACATAAATTCTCTACCAATACAAAGTGGTTACTTATAATATATATCAATACTAACATGGAGAACAAGAGCATTCTTCTGAACTCGAGCTACAGGTTTATGAAGAAGATCTAAAAAAATAAATAATTTAAGTGAATAATTCAATAATAAAAAGATAAAGAAAATGAAAATTATCAATGATAAAAACTAATAATTACCTTCTAAAGTTGTAGCTTGACCAGGTAATGCCTTTAATTTGATAGACTATAAAAATAATTCAAAAAGGTTTTTAAAAAGAGAGAAATATAACAAAAAATCTTGTGCAAACTAGTTATAAATTAAAAATATTACTCACCTTTGTAATTTCAGAAAACTTAGAATTATCTTCACTGCATTTTCTAACCGTTTCAATAGCTTTTGAATAATTCTGTAGAAAAGATCCATAAACACCTAGTTTGCTAGCCTATAAAAAAACATATATAGAGTTAAACAAAAATCAAGGGAGCAAAGCAAATGTCATTACACATGAATAATTTTGTTTATATATTATTAGTTAATAAGCAATTTTGTTTATCCTAGGTTTTTATTTTGATCTTAACTGTTAAAAATTATTTAAAATAATTAACTATTACTTTCACACACAGTGCTTTTCCAAATGAAAACTCAGAAGTCTAATTAGTGGCTAGCCTAGCTTCATTAGTTGTCTTTTTAATTGTGTTAGATGCAATTTTCACATAATTAAATTGTAAGCAGAACACTCAACACTTAAGTTTCATTGCACATGCATATGTTAAAATAAATATTATTGTAGAATTTCAGGTTCCTAAATATGTTTAAAAATGAATAAAAAGTAATTTTTTTGTTAATCCATGATAGAATTTTCAGAAAATCAACTGGTCAGTGATATGTTTTGTGTTGAGAATTAATTATTAAGAATAAACAAATATCATAATTAGAAACAATTTCAATACAGACACATTCAATACAGACGGGCGCGGTAGCCCATTGGTTAGCGCGCTGGAGTTGCACTCGGTAGGCCCGGGTTCGATTCCAGCCACTGCCAAAACTGCCGCCGTGTTCATGCGGAGTACGATCACGTTAAACATGTGGGTCCGAAAGTCCTTCCGAGAGGTTGGTGGTAGGGGAAGGAGGGTACGGTCCCTGTGGATGCCTCCCCCACTGGGTTCCGGTCTGAATTGGGTGGCACTTCCCGACCGTCCAAACAGTTACCTTACACCTTTCTGGTAGGTCGGACGGTCTGGGTTTCAACAACAACAACAACATTCAATACAGACACATCCATTCAAGACATCACAGATTTTCAATACAGACACATCCTTCTTTGTACAATATCAAGTGGCTACAGAAAGTGGCCATATAATAGCAAATTTACTATTAAAAGTGACAAGCTGATGGCTAATTATTAATTACAACTTTCTTTTTAGCCCCCCTGTGGCTAATTGATGCCATATGTTTTTACTTTTGTTAGGCTCAGCGACCGAGTGTCGCAGAGCTACGAAATTTGGCAATCTGAGTCCGGGGGGGGGGGGGGGGGGGGGGGGGACACGTGAAAACCGATTTATAAAATTTGAATTTTTTTTTGTTGTTGTTGTTATTTAATGTTTTATGCAATTTCAACAGTTTTTTCCCCCAGCATCCAGGCGTCGTAGAAAAAAACAAATCACACGACTGGAAAGAGCAGACAATTGCGAGTAAAAATATATCAATTTCAAATCTCAGGGACAAATTCTAATATTTTTTAAAGATTTTAATACAAAAGTCACTTTCGGTTCAAAACAAATGAAATTTCGTTTTTAAATCCTCGCATCGGGAAAAGTACCAACAATTTTGACTAATAATTTATATTTTTAGAAAGCTCAAAGATCAGGCTTTCTTTTTCTTACAAGCTTAATCTGGTCAAGAAATAAGAAAAAGTAGCGGCAAAGTCATGATTTTAAGGAAATAATGGTTTTCAATTTCTCGGCCAAACCGTGAAAGAAGGGATCGATTTTTCACCCACATGCGCACACAGACGCACGGTGTTTCTATTGTGGAGGGGAGGTGGGCAAGGTTCTGATGTCATGGTTCTGACGAGGTTGTATCGGAGAACATTATTTTTCATCTTAAAATTTCATTATTAGTTTTAACATCATTAAACTAAAACAAACTTTGTTAACTCCACAAAGTTATGGCGCCAGCGAGTTTGCCACGGTCAGAATTTTCAAGAGTAGCAAACAGGCTGGTCGCCAAAGGCGGCTAATACAGAATAAAGAAAAAAAAATGAGCAAAATGATTTTAAGTTTCACAATAAGGGACATATACAAATAAACTACAAAGAAATAATACTTTAAAATCATTTAAGCAATTTAAAAACAAAAAGAAATTATGTTTTTTTTTTTTACAGGGTGCCCAAAAATAAGTGATGGCAAATTTTATTTTCTGTAACTGTTCAAACTCAAATATACTAAATCACAAAAATTATATTGCACAATTGTGTTTATTTTTTATATTTATTAATATGGAAGCAAAACAGCATATTACAGTAAAACTACACTTGAAAAGCAAGAGAAATTAGAAAAATTTTGAGAAATTTAAAACATTAAATATATCAGTGATTGAATAAAGGGCATTAAATAAAATTTAAAAGGTAAGTAAGGATAAAAACTACAAATTTCTTATAACATCATTTGTAATACACAAAAGTTACATGCATAAGTGATGACTATTAGCAAATATTACAAAAGATGTTATGTTATGATTAGTTTGATTATGACAAGCAGAAATCAAATATAATTGCAACACTGTTTGTCTACTCCCATCTTGCAGTTTTCAAACACATTAGAAATATTAGAAATAAATAAATAGACTAACATTAACCACAGCTGCACTAATAAACCAATGACAGCATTAAATCTAATTTCAGCAAAATAGAACTTTTAGAAATATTAGAAATAAATAAATAGACTAATCATTAACCACAGCTGCACTAATAAACCAATGACAGCATTAAATCTAATTTCAGCAAAATAGAACTTTAAAAAAGCATATGCAATATAATGATTAAACATAATTAGAAAGTAAAGCTAAAGAATGAGTATTTGAAAATCATATGCAGCTTATTTTAATCATAACTCCATAATTCAAATAAACTTCAGTATATATTATCATCACACCAGATCATTAACTCAGAAAAATGAACAAAAGTATCTAAACAGCCCCATGAAATAGTAGATTCTGCCTTTTACGTCACAGTGCGAGCTCACACAAGTATGAAAGGATGCAGGCAAGACCGCAGATCTTATTGCAAAGCTAAAAATGTTAAAATGGGAGGAAAATGTGAGCTAAATGACATTGAACGTGGTGAAATGATTGTTTGTTTCCATTTTGGAAAATATGTTCATGAAATTTCTAAAATGTTACAAGGGCTCCATTCTACCGTAAATGATGTCATTGTGATGTGGAAACATGCACAAGCAATGACTACTTAACCAAGTTCTGGTCGACCATGCCATCTAAACAGATAGGGGCCGTAGAGTGTCGAAAATTGTTGTGAAACAAAATCATATGAAATTGACAGAAAACATTTGTAATAAATTCCAAGATACCTCCGAATGTAACGCCACCACATGACAATTCATTGGGAGTTCCAAACTATTGGTTTTCAAGGCCAAGCTACCACATATAAATTACAGTGGTACAAAACTTGATGGAGTCTTCAAAGGCTATGTGTGTTCTGGAGTAATTAATCATGCTACACTAGCTGGCAGTCTGATGGGTGAGTGTAGAAGACCCAGACCGTCCGACTCGTCCAGAGGACTCGAGCAACCATTTGGACGGCCGTGATGGGTGAGTGTTGAAGACCCAGACCGTCCGACTCGTCCAGAGGACTAAGAGCAACTATTTGGACGGCCGGGTGATGGGTGAGTGTGAAGAATGTCGAAAGAACATTAGTCACTAAACTGTATTGTGCCTCAAGTGAAATTTGGTGGTGGAGGTATAATGGTTTGGCTCTGTTTCTCGTGATTTTGGGCTCAACTCCTTGATTCCTGTGAAAGGAACTATAAACACAGAGGCTTATCACAGCATTTTAGACTGTTCCATTTTATCCACATTGTGGCAACAGTTTGGTGGAGGCCCACTGTTTTTTCAGAATGGTCAGGCTCCCATCCATTGAAACTCCCGTCTTGGAAAAGAATGATTGCAATATATTGGGGGTATTTGCTGTACATTGTAATTATTGCAATATATTGGTATATTCTCATTAAAAAAAATGCTGTCAGATTTTAAATATTAAATTAACACAATTTCAAATATTCCAGCACTTTTTAAAGTGATCCCAAGAGAGTAATACGTCAGTGCATAAAAAAGATTTTCAAAAAATCATTGACAATTAAATCATATGTATTTTGATAGAATACTTCAGTGCATATAATAGAATTACTCAAGTATTACTTTGATTAAAAGACAAATACCAAAATTTTAAAATCCTCTCCAATTGCTTGAGTTCCATCCCATCCATCAATTTGTTTCTTAAGGCCTTTTAAAAAAGCTAAATGAAGACTGTGTAACTCTGGAATTCTATAGAATATCACATTGAAGTCCTCAATCGATAACAAAGGCTGGGATGTTGTAATGGTTGATTTCAAAGCCTTCATATACTGAAAATATGAAATTGAAATTGTGGTAAATAAATTGGAAAGTACAGTTTATTAATCATTTTGTATATCACCATAAAAGTGTAATTCATCTACAAAACACATTTTACAATTTTTCTTTTTTTCATTTAAAATAATCAAATCATAAAAAAATTAACTGCATTTAAGTAAATAAAAATAATTAACCATTTTACTTGAACTTTTGATATTACATTCTGAAGACCCCAAACCATGCGACTCACATAGTAAGTTTAGCACACAAATAGCTACTATAAGCCTTTGGGTCAGTCATGTGGTCTGGGTCTTTCACACAGTGGGTTTAGAGTAGCTAGCTGCATGGTTAGTGATATTACATTCTGGACTTCATTCAACTTCAATACATATCTGTATGTTTGCTAATTTTATTATAGTTTGTATTTTTAAATGTGAAAAAAAAAACCTGAAAGCCATACTTTGTAAATTTCCTCATAATTCTCCGGTGTAAATAATATAAAAACTAAAATATTCTATTATAAACATATACTAACACTAACATATTCCATTTCACATTTTGCTTTTGCAATGCTTTTAAAAAATTATGGTTTTGTATTTCATATTGAATTTTAAAGTAACTGATTTCAATTGCAAGGGTAATCATACCAACTAATGATCTAGGTCAGGGGTCAGCAACCTATTGAAACGGAAGAGCCAAAAGTTACAATTTACAAAATTTCCCTGTTTTTAAAGAGCCACTAAAAATTTTCGTTTTAATATTATAGTATTTGCTTATATATATTTGATTTTTGATTTAAAATAAACGGCTTTAAATACGGAATTTATTCATATAAAAATACAAATATAGATAGTTACATCAATGGGAGTATTGGCTTTGCATGCCTTTTGAAAGTTTGATTAAATCTGGCTTATAACTTGTTGTTTTAAGTTTCAAGCACGACTCTAGACTTTTATTTGTTAGTTGACTTCTAACTTTACTTTTTATTATATTCATGCAAGAGAACGCTTGCTCGCACGAATATGTCGACCCCGAAGATCGTCAGCACTCCAAATGCCAACTTCTTCACCTCACTGTAGCATTCTCGAAGACTATTCCATGCGCCGAATATGAGGGCCTCAACTCGCGGAATTTGTTTTAGAATTTATTTCCACTTGTGCTGTGCGATGTGCATGCATTTCTGGACCTCCAACGCTTCCAACTTGCTCTTGAGTTCTGTGAACTTGCCACTCCACAAGTCTTTGCTTTTCAAATCTAGCAATTGCATTTGGAGCGATCCAACATCAATTCCAAATGGCTCAATGTTGATCTCATTTGTATTTATGTTGAGAGGATATACTATGAACGCGAGGGTACTTTTGTTTGTTTTGAATTGCTCAAATCTCTCAGCGAATCCATCCTTCATGTTTTTTAAAGCTATCCTGAAGTAATTCGTGTCAATAGTTGCTTTGGTCTCATCGCGATATTGCTTCAGATTTTTAAAATGAAGTAATTTACCGCTCTCCATGTTTTCAACAAAGAGAAGTAATTTTTTTCAAAACAAACTACTTCTTCAAGCAAGGCGTAGGCTGGGTTGCCCTTTCCTTGCAGTTTTAGATTTAATTCATTTAGTTTCATTGTGGTATCTACCATGAAGTTGAATTTTTGCAGCCATTTGTCTTCTTCGGGAATGGTAAATTCTTTTTTCATTGAGGAATGTTTTTATTTCACTCAAGCACAAAGCAAAACGTTGCAATACGTTACCTCTGGAAAGCCATCGCACTTTATTGTGCAGAAGTAGGTCAGAAAACTGGCTATCTATTTCTTCAAGGAAATCTTTAAACTGGCGATGGTAGAGTGCTTTTGCCAAGATGCTGTTAATAATCTTAATTACCAAGTTCATGACCTCAACAGTTTCGGCCGGAAATGTTTGGGCACAAAGCGCTTCCTGATGAATTATGCAGTGAAACGTTAGAATTTCGTAGTTTATTTTTTTCTGAAGAATTGATGTTACCCCTCTATGTATTCCTGTCATACTTCTGGCTCCATAAGTTGCTATAGAAACGATTTTATTTATATCGATTCCATTGTCTTCCAGGCATTTTTGCTCAGCATTTGCTATATCTTCTCCACAAGTTTGCCTTAAAGCGGTAGCAATCCTAGCAGTTCTTCTTTTGGACCTTGGGACGACATATACCTGACGAAAATGGCAACTTGTGATGTGTCTTTTATGTCGCAAGACTCATCTATAACAAGTGATAAGGCAGAAGTCAGTTGAATGTCTTCCACTTGCATATGTGTTACATTTGAAGACATTTTAGCAGTTCTATCTTGTACTGTTTTAGCAGATAATGGCAAATCTTTGATTTTATTCATGATTTCTGCTTTGTTTTTAAAATCACGAAGCAGTTCTTCAGATGCACATGTAAAACAATCTTTGACGTACTCACCATCTGTGAATGTTTTTCCTCTTTTTGCAATTTCTAATGATACTGCAAAGCTTGCCAGATTTACTTTATTGGAAGATTGCGCCCAGTTACTTAGCATGGAACTTGACTGTTTTTTTTTTTTTTGGAGCTCTTAAACAGCTCTTTTTCGTGCGTCACCGGTTGGATATTTACCAGCAAACTGGGTATGTTTTGTAGTGAATTGTCTCTCCAAATTTGACTTTTTATTGTGTGCGAGTTTTTCGTGGCCAATGAGACAAGTCGGAAGGTCATCTGTGTTGCATATGAATGCAAACGACTCCGTCCAATCCTGATTGAATTCTCGGTTTTCTTCTTCAGTTCTTCTCTTTTTTTACCAGATGCCATGCTGGCGGCGGAGCTGAAAAAATGATTTTTTAAATTTTTACATAGCTATCTAAAACGGCAAACAATTTATTTACCATTATTACTTCGTTAACACGATCCTCAGATATGTAATCCAATTCTGTTACTGATTTTATTATATTATACGGTACATACCTTTGAGAAGATAACTCGCTTCTAAATCGTATTCCTCTTGAAACAACAAGCGAATAGACACGCAAAAACAGCAAGCGATTAAATTAACACACATGCAACGTAACGTCGACCGCGCTATCCGAGGATGACTGACTGACAACACGTCTAGAGTCTAGATGGTGGCTGTTTGGGTGAGACAGAAATGGAATGCAATTGGCTGAAAGATAAACATGGTCACGGAGTCTCATCTCTAAGAACAAAACAATAGTTCAAATTTATCTCATTACGGTCATGTTAAGCGTGGCGATTTGTAATTAACGATTATGAAAATAGAAGCTATTGAGAAATTAGGTACTTAAAAATATATTTTCTTATTTTTTAAGGGTTTTGATAATAAATTATTAATTTTTTCGTATGTTACTGGAGAACCGCAACTTTACATCAAAAGAGCCGCATGCGGCTCGCGAGCCGCAGGTTGCCGACCCCTGATCTAGGTAAAAGATATGACATAATTCATAACCATAAAGCATTCAAAAAGGCATAAATAATAAAATGTTTGAAGGAAAGAAAAAATACTCAACATAAATAAAGAAAAATTTAAACAACATAATTGAGCACAAATGAATAAAACAAAGCAGCATACAGCTGGTTAAATGATATATTGGATCCCCCTTCTTAGGCATAAGATAAACCCAAAGTCATAAAAATGAAATGGGCCTAAAGACAAAATGGGCTGGTTCAGCTCATTTTCGTCTTTTAACTTAGGGTTTGTTGACCTATTTTTACATTGAAGCAGGGGATCCAACACATCATTTAAATAGCTGTATGCTGCTTTGTTTTATTAATTTATACTTTTCTGATAATACGGCACATTCAGAACTTCAGCAGTACCGAATAATCACATTTGCTAACTTATCAGATGTCAAACTAAAATGAGGTAAAAATTGGGGAAAATTAAGTTTAAAACAAAATAATGAACAATAAATGTTATATTTATTTGCCTAAAACATTACAGACTGAATTGAACAGTACGGTATGTGAAAAAAACATTTAAATTCATTTTTAAATTATGAAGTAAGCTTAAAAAAAAAGAAATCTGCATATAAAACTATTTAGTCTACTACAGTAAGTGTACTTGAAGACAGCTGAATGTCCCTGAATGCCATTTGAAAGGCGTGCCAAACAGTGTTTCTTTCAGGACTTTTGGGCCGGGGGAGGCGAATGAAATTTTAGGGAGGGGGAAGTTTTCTATTTGCTCTATATAAATATATCAAAATACTGTGTCACATAAATAGAAACTAGGTTATAAAATGTCTCCAGAAGGAAGGGGGAATAGGTATGCCTGAAAGAAACACTGATGCTGAAACGCTGGATGCCAGATTAACAAAAGTTTACTGTAATAAGTAAACGTGAGAACAGTGAACACATAAAAGAATTGGTACTATTTTTCTGTTTAACGGATTCGGTTTTTTCTCAAACAATGGTTTTGCACACAATCAGCTTATATAATTGAAGTTTACATGCACATAAGATTTATTTGAAATCTTACCTGAAGTAACATATTGAGGCACTCTAAGTAAACATTTTCACTTTCAGCAATACTACTTAATATACATTTGTACATGGCCATTCTTTCAGCTTCACTTTTGCTTGGCTCAACTTCCTGAAATTAGAAAAATTAATGAACTAAATTAAATCTTTAGATTAATCTCTAATAATGAACTAAAATACCTTAGTGTAATTAATACTAGCATTAATAATCACATCAACTTCATAAACAGGGATGCAGAAATGCAGGATTCACAGAAATCAATTCCTTAGCAATCAGAAATATTATCACAGAGTTTCTATCTCAACATTATTGATAAGATCGAAGAACATTCTTTCAAATGATCTGTGAAACAAATCCGTAAGGCAATTCCCTTATATTTATTTATTTTTAAATACGTTAAAATATACATCTTTTAGGTTATCGGATACTTATTTTGTTGCATCTGAAAGTGGAAGATTAGCACAATTATGTAGTATATCTTAGCATTCTAACAGAAGAATTTTTTTAATTACTATATTATTTGATTAACAGTGAATTTTCAAGCAAATGCATAAAAAATGAAATTTAAGATTTAAATAATGAAGTGCATTTCATTTTTCTCCCCTTTCAGATAGACGATTGTGAGCATGTCTGTCAAATAATTATGCGTGATGCACATGCCTTGGAAAATGAAAAGTGGGAATAATTTTGATTCAAAACAGGCGATTTGGAAATTGAGTGGTGCGGACCACTTATTTAGGACCTGGGCAACGCTGGATAATTAATTCTAATTATGCATAAAAATTTCATCACAAAATAAGAAATTTGATATGGTAAATACATGACTTTTCTGGCATTGTAATATTGTAGGAGACAGACTGAGATAATCAAATTCAAGGCTGCCATATGTGACAAAAGGCAGATTTTTGCAACTATTTTTTTCTCAAGGCAACTATGGCGACAATTTTAAACTAAGGTCAAAAAGCAATTAATGTTACATAAGTCGCTACTTATTTTTGATTTTAATGACTATTTTCAAGTAAAATTGATATAAAAACTGGATTTAACTTGTTTAACCAATAGAATCTATGCTAACTTTATGGCATCCTACATGATGTAATACAAGGCAGCCAATCAAAAGAGTTATCACCTATAACACCATTCAGAAGAAACTAGGTTCATAATTGCACAGCAAAAGAAGATCCGTAATGCAGTAAGGTTAGGCATCTTTAGAGGGAGAAATCTATTATTTTAATTTTTAGTTTGGAATAAAAATAATTTTTAAGTTTCTAAGCATTTGAAACAAATTTTATTGATTTACAATGTGGTTCTACTGAAAAGTAGATTTTAAAGAAAAATGCTAAAATTCGTGATTTTTATAAAAGTATGCTAAAATTCACAAGTTTTAAAAACAGAGCTAAAATTTGGAATATTTACAAGAGTTCTTAAATTTGCAACTTTTATGAAAAAGCGATAACATTACAAATTTTTGATAAAAAGCATTAAAATTCATAATTTTTATTTAAAACAGCACTAAAGTTTGCATGTTTTATGATAAAGTGCTAAAATTCACGATTTTTATGAAAAGTGCTAACATTCGGATTTTTATAGAAAGTGTTAAAATTTACAATTTTTTGAAAAAGTACAAAAATTTGCAATATTTAAGAAAAAGTGCAAAAATTGCAATGTTTAGGGGAAAAAAATTCACAATGTTAAAGGAAAAGGGCAAAAATTTGCAGATTTTAGAAAAAAAATGCAAAAATTCAAGATTTTTATGACAACACAAAAATTTAAAAAAAAAATCTTTATCAAAAAGTTCTCACATTCGCGACTTTTATGTAAAAGTTTTAAAATGTGCAATTTTTATGAAAAAGTTCAAAAATTCAAAATTTTTGAAATACAGAAGTGTTAGAATTTGCACAAAAAACACTATGTTAGAAAGTTTTATGAGACTGTGAATTCGCAATTATATTTAAAAGTTCTCAAATATACGACCAATACTGCTAAAATACCAATTTTACATGTAAAAGTGCCAGAATTCACAATTTTATATAAGTACTTATATATGCAATTTAATTTAAAAGTGCTGAAATTCGCAATGCTATTTAAAAGCTTTAAAATTCATGATTTCATTTATACATCCATTATTGATAAAATATCAATTTTACATATATAAATGTATATAAAAAATCTTAAATTTGTGATCCCATTTAAGTCCTAAAATATGAGATTTAATTTAAAAATGCTAAAATTCACAATGTTATTTAAACTTTTAAAATTCACTCAATTAAACATCATTTTTTTTTTAGTCATAGTTACGAATTTATAGAAATTATACCATACAAATACTATCAATATTAGCATTTTGAAAAGAATATCAAACTTGCATTGAAAAGTATATCAAATTTGCTACAAAAATGCAGACTGAAGGAGACTATTTTATCAAATAATTTCAGGTTGTGCTGCTACTAAGCAATTAGTTTCTATGTATCCTTCTTGGGACAGTCCTGTACATTGGACAGATTATTTTATACCACTGAATTCATATAAGACAATCTTTCCCTATCAAGATAAAATTTAATCTTCCATAAAGCAGGTTGCATAGTTCTAAATAAAATTATATGTGTGGCCCCCTATTATTTTACCTTTGAAATATTATGTGATGTACTTTTTAATTTAGATCTTTCTCTCAATTTAGATCCGGTAATAATGTAAACTGTTTGATCACTCACAATTTATTGATGTAAAGTTAATCCTTTACATTTGACAAAAATGACTGTAAAATCCAAGCATTTAAGCCTTTGTTGAAATGAAGATCTTGGATCAATTAAAATTATCACCCAAAATTTACTTTTAAAATGGCAATAAGATCTTTAAAAACCATAAATTTGTATAGAAATCAAAGTATATAAAGCTAAAACCAAATTGGGAAAACAATTCAATATTAAATTAAAACCATTAATTATTACACAACTGGTAGAAAACAAAGCGGAAAAGCAAGCAAAAAAATAAAATTTTATTTTATCAATACAATTACCACATTTTTCTTGCAAGATGGAGGTGTTGATGATCCACCCAGAAAAGATGTAGACTCAACTGAGCTGCTATATACACCTGGAAATTTTTAAAGTATAAATGTTTATATACAATTTTATTGTATATAAAGTATATATAGTTTCAATTTTTGTATTTTACATTTTTAAATCTCACTACAAAAGGAATTATACCTAAAACTATAAAATAATACTAAAGCACAGATTCTCTCCCATTTGCTCACCAGCAGTATTTGCACTTCAAAAATTCCTGGACACATAGTTTATGTATTTCTCTCTATCAATGATCAATATTAATAATTACTATACAAGCCTACTAATAAAACAATCACTATATGCTCCCTAACAAAACATGATCACTATATGCTCCCTAACAAAACATAATCACCATATGTCTACAATAAAATATAATCACTGCTAACAAAACAATCAGTATATGCTCCCTAGCAAAACAATCACTATATGCTCCATATTCGAGAGCAAATGTTTTGATTAGTTTCCTCTGAGTAAAAAAACATCTGCTCCCAAACTAAGTGCATTTAATTTATGGGTTTTCAAACTTTGCAAATCTAAAATATTTCATCCTACAAAATGATGAATGAAAACTCACTCATTCTTGATTCTTGATTTGTACAGATTTTTCAAATTTGGGTTCTTTGTGTTGTGATTTATTACTATATGTAATATAATTTATTTTTAATTCCTTAAATGGCAAATTATCATAATGATACGTGGTAACAGTGTATTAGCTTTAGATGGACTTCAATGTATTATAAAAAAATTCAAACAGGGACACGTCGGGCTGGGCTTTGAGTGTCTTCGGGCCGTGCCGGGCTTGAGTGCAGTATTTTGAAAAATTCCCGGGCTCGGACCGGGTCAAATCTTAATATTTTCAAGCCTGGTAGGGTAAAAATTTAAAAAATAGAAGCGTCCTGGGACAATGCAGCTCGACGAAATTGTTTTAAAATTCAAATTAGTTTTTAAGTTATGAAATTTTATAGCCAAAAATCGGTTGTTATTTTCCGTTATTACATTAAATAAAATAAAATCAATTTATTCTTTGCTGCTGCAAATGATACGAGACCAGTTGTTTTCCTTAAATGTCAGACATTTTGCCTAGACAAAAAACAGCTGTTTGCAAATTAAGTAGATTTAATTTATTGTTTTCTAACTTCGCAAATTTGAAATATTTGCTCTTTCTTTTTATTTATTTATTCATTTGTATTATATTACTATTACGAGTATTATGCTAAAATGTGACTTATATTGAATGAAAATTCGCTGGGATAGCAATAATTTTCTCAATTTTACTTCTGGGGTAAACTAACCTTTTTTTCTTTTTTGCGATATTAAGTATTTTCATTTGAATATCGTTTTTCCAAACTTTGTGAATTTAAAAGACATATAAAATATCTTTGGGTCTTTCGGACAATGACCAGGTGATCAAGCATTTATTTAGTGCATAGCAAAAGAGCTTATTTAGGGTGTATTACATGTAGTACTAAACTATTTAGACATATGTAAATTTTGATTCGGCATCAAAGAAACAAAGTTTAGCAGACATAAATACAAAATACTTACAAACTTCTTACAAAAAAACTTACAACTTCAGAAATATTCATTTCTTACTTTTGCCTCAAAAGGATCTAGCTATATTTGGCTAGCTATAAAATGTGTTTATACATCATCGTCATTATTTAGATTAAAAATCAGACATCAAAATAGGTTCAGGAGGTCTGTAAACGCATTTATCTGTCAGAATTTCGAATTCGAAACTTTGTGGGCAAATAATGCTTTTCGTATACAATAGTATGAGAACATAAAAAAAATCTGTTATGAGCTGCACATGATTTTCCTTATATAATGCAATGAAATTACTTCTTTCACTGTGATAAATTGATGTATAAGATTTTACCGTTACACTGTAAAATATTTTGAAACCTTTGCTCATTTTTTTCAGCTACTGTGTTGATAATTTCGGCAAACTGATAAAAAAAACCACAATTGCAGGGGTTCATGAAAATCTAGCTTCATTTCTGAAATATTCAGCTAATTATCGTCTGCTGAAGTGTTATTTGTGTGTGTGTGTGTATATATATATATATATATATATATATATATATATATATATATATATATATATATAATGATAACTATCTGGAACTTTACTCTCTAAATTTACAGCCAAGCGTTACATACAAATAGAGAGCAGGACTTTTCTTATACAGCGTGTCCAATGCTATCGGTGCCCAATGGCTATTTCCTCAACCGTTAGTCACAGAATACACTTCCAATTGCAAAAATGTTTTAAATTTTAAAATCTATTATCTTAGAAAGAGTTTAAATCAATAAATGCATTTCTGAAAGAAATACGAAATATAAATTTTTATACAGCTCCCCGGTCCTACCAATTAAATTAGGAAAATCATCCTCATACAATTTTATGCAAAATAAAATAAAAAAAATCATCCTTTTATGACCAAAATTGACCGACTTATAGCTGTTTAAATTTGGAGCACTTTTTGTGCTAAGAAATAAATGGTCAATAAGGTCCCTGATTGGTTGGTTGCCTGGAGAAATGGTCAATATGGTCCCTAATTGGTTGGTTGCCTAAAACGGGACATATTTATGCGTGGAAAAGCGACTTAAGATTATAAGTTTAGTGCTTCATAACTCTGTGAATTTTGACCGTAAAAGGAAGATTATTTTTTTGTTTTGCATGAAATTGTATGAGGATGGTTTTCCTAAATATAATTTGTATGACTGGGGACTGTATAACAATTTATATTTCGTATTTCTTTCAGAAATGTATTTATTGGTTTAAATTGTTTCTAAGATAATAGATTTTAAACTTTAAAACATTTTTGCAATTGGAAGTATATCTCTGTGACTAACGGTTGAGGAAATAGCCATTGGGCATGGGCACCAACAGCACTGGACACCCTGTATACTAGAAGGTATGCTGGTCATATGATGGAATTCAAAATTTGCAAAATATTACTTCTCATTTAGCATTATTTTTATTAATTTGGTGACATCCAGCTAAATTTTTTGCCAAACATCACAGACGGACAGATGAACAGAGAAATGGCTTTTTCTTATAGTAGATTCTTATATGATATTGAATTTTCATCGATTTGATGACATTTTTATGAATTTTTGTGATATTGTGTTCAATTTTGAAACATTTTAAAAAACTTGCTAAAATTGTCTTCAAGTGGGATAGTTGGACTGACAGACAAATACTGCCCAAACATCATTACAATACTATCCCCTTTCAAAACACAATTAATTTATTGATTTGGCATCATTTTTATCAATTTGGTGACATTTTTATCAATTTGCCAATATTGTCGTTAATTTGGCGATATTTTAATCAATTTGGCGACACTTTAAAATCTCGCCAAATGTGTCGCTGTATTTATTAATTTGGCGAAATTTTTATCAATTTGTCGACATTTTTATCCATTTGGCGACATTTAAAAAGTCGCCAAATTTGTCGCCAAGTGGGACGGTTGGACTTGCAGATAAATGCTTCCAAAACATCATTACAATACTATCCTCTTTCAAAACAGAATTGATTTCATTGATTTGGCGTCATATTTATCAATTCAGCGACATTTGATAAATTTGTCGCCAAGTGGGATGGTTGGACAAACGCTATCGAAACATCATTACAATACTATTCCCTTTCAAAATAGAATTTCATTGATTTGGCGTCATTTTTATCAATTTGGCGATATTTTTATCGATTTGGCGACATTTTCGTCAATTTCGAAACATTTAAAAAAGTTGTCAAGTTGGCATTATCTCACCAAATTCGTCGCTAAAATTTCCGCCAAGCGTTACCCAGAGATAGATACAGATAAATCAAGGTGTTTATATTATAAATAAAAATAAATAAATGACAATTAGCGAATTGGTGGGCGTTGATTTACAAAACTATATTAGACCAAGTATCTTCTCTACTAACGGAACAAACTAGATCCAAGAGAAAGTTAACACATTTATAGCATTATATTCCATATGAAAAATGAGTATATTTCACGATAGTTAATAAGAAAAATCAGAATAAAGCCAAAGAATAAAAATATTGACTCATAGAAAGCACGCAACATCGAATTTCAGGATCTCTGCGTCACAATACCAATTCTAAAAGTGCATACGCCTCAGCGATTCCGGTACAAAGAAACAATTATAAGCAAATTCTGGACGCAAACAATGAATAAGATCTCTAGATGAAATGAAACATTAACGCATCAACGCTGAGAAGGAAGTTTCTAAACAACAACAAAAATAACAACAACAATGTTCAGAAGATGATTGTTCTGGAACAAGAGCCTCAGACTGACCAACATATCCTTTACACAAAGACCTTAGAGAAAAATAAAAAAATCCCTAAATAGCAAATTACTTTTTTAGTAGTAACAGCAACTATCACTAAACTTTTCGAATCTCGGAATTTATTGCAAATGCTCGTAAACAAAGCTTCCGATATGCAAAATTTTTACCTTCTCATACTATAGAATGTTAAGTATTGTTTTCACGAAACTTTCAATTTCGAGATTTTGGTGTTAATATATGTTTTAGGCCATCCTGAACATGTGCTGGCTATTTTTAGAGTGATGTCCGTCTGTCTGAGGTCAATTTTTTGTGTCCACGATAGCTGCCACAACTATTAAGGGATTTTCTCAAAACTTTATATACGGCTTTTTCATCAAAAAATTAAAAACTAGTTAGAATATTTTTAAATTCGAGAGAAAATTTGGGAACTTTATATTTTCTTAACATGGCAGCATAAGACAAACTTTGGCGTAATTATGTATTAAAGAACCTATTTATAGTTCGATCACGAAAATTGCGGGAACATTTTACGGCTTGGGTCGAAAGATTTTTTTAGGTTATTCAAAATGAAAGGTAACATACTATAATTGTGGTCATTTGGACCAATGATACGGATTTTTCAAATATTTTCTCGTAAAGTTTACCAAAACAAAATAAAACAAGAAAGATCAATCATGCATAAAGCATTGATTGTGAAACACTTTCCAACTTCCATGCAATTTCATTTAAACATCTCTAAAATGCGATACATTCCTCGGTAATATTTTTTAAATTATCACAATACTACATTAATTTATTATATTTGAAAACTTAAAAGTTCATCGAAAAAAATTAACTTCATTCAAATGACGTCAATTAAATATAAATCGCCTGGCTCCTCGGTAATGGTTTTAACATTATCATAATACTACAATAATTTATTATATTTGAAAACATCAAAAACAACTGAAATTTATTCAAATGACGCCATCGAAATATAACACGCCTGGCTGGTTCTCTCTATAAAAGCAGCAGTCCATTCATGAACATCTTCCCATTCATTTCATTCATCACAATATTATAATAATTTATTTTATTTAAAAACTTAAGTCCATGGAGTTACAAGTAATTAAACTCTATGCTTAAAACTTCATCGAAAAAAATCATCCCTCTCTATAAAATCAATGAATATTTCATTCATATCAGCTATGCAGACTCCATGAGCTAAATAATTTTGCGTTAAAGAAATACAGCAATTCTTATACAACTCATTCTACATATTTTGCTGTTTACATTTTACATAAGTGAAAAATAGGCTTCGTTGTAGAAATAATCAAATTTGGAAGATCATTTAAACTCAAATATATTGTAATTGCGTTGTTTCAGTATGTAGATGCACAGAATTTAAGCAAAAATAAAGCGGTTTTAAGACGGATACAACACTCAATATGAATTAAAAAGAACTTTAAAAATCACGATTTTGAGGCAAGATCGGTGCCATATTTCATTTTGAAGTGGGTCACGTGATCTCTTCATATAATGGTCACGTAATCGCGTCATATAAGAGGTGTAATTATTATTTTAATTTTTATTTTAAAAACTACTGAATATATTTTGCTGAAATTTTTTTTATATATTTTATGGGATAATTTGAATATTACCTAAAATTTTCGAAGCAATTTATGAATTTTAAATCCGCTTAAAAAATGTTTCAAAAATTAGGTCCTATAGGGTTCCATGTATTTCATTTTTTCAACCCGGGTTCAATCCAAAACTAATTGGGTGATATTATTCATTTATATTCCCATAGGTCCCACAGATCGTCTGAGCAACATACTAAAATTTCATTTTGATTAAGTCATTTTTACGGCAGTTATCGTGCTAACGGACAGACAGACAGAATCAACGAAGTCATAAACACTTTTCACCTTTGTCGTAAAGTGTTAACAAGAAAGATCAATCATACATAAACAATTGATTATGAAACACTTTCCAACTGAAATGCAATTTTATTTAAACATCTCTAAAATGTGATACATGCAAGGTTGATATTTTTAACACTTTACAACACAGTTGAAAGTGTTTATGACTTTGTTCATTCTGTCTGTCTGTCCGTTAGCACGATAACTGCCGTAAAAATGGCTTTATCAAAATGAAATTTTAGTATGTTTTTCAGACGGTCTGTGTGACCTATGGGAATATAAATGAATAATGTCACCCAATTAGTTTTTTTTTTAACCCGGGTTGAAAAAATGAAATACATTGAATCCTATGGGACCTAATGTTTTAAACATTTTTTAAGCGAATTTAAAATTCACAAATTGCTTCGAAAATTTTAGAAATATTTAAATTATCCCATAAAATATATAAAAAAAATTTCAGTAAAATATGTTAGGTAGTTTTTTAAATAAAAATTATTTAATATAGGTTGAAAAACAAATTCAATTAAATTCTGACTCTCGTTATATCCTCCAGAAAGAAAAAATAGATATATTATATAATAAATATCTTTCCAAGAGTTAAATTATTTTATATATGAGAAAGGTTTCATATTTTAAAATAAATATGGTAGTAAATATTTTTCAAATTTTTAAATAAAATAAATTATTATAGTATTGTGATGAATGAAACGATTGGAAAAATGTTTATGAATGAAATGCTGCTTTTACATAGAGGCGATTTATAATTTGATGACGTCATTTGAATAAAGTTCATTTGTTTTCGATGAAGTTTTCAAATATAATAAATTATTGTAGTGTTATGATAATTTTAAAAATAATACCGAGGAATGTATCGCATTTTAGAGATATTTAAACCAGGCAATTTATATTTCAATGCCGTCATTTGAATGAAGTTCATTTTCTTCGATGGAGTTTTCAAATATAATAAATTGATGTAGTATTGTGATAATATTAAAAGTATTACCGAGGAATGTGTCGCATTTTAAAGATGTTTGTATAAAATTGCATTGAAGTTGGAAAGTGTTTCATAATCAATGCTTTCTGCATGATTGATATTTCCTGTTTTAATTATCACAGTACTACAGTAATTTATATATGAAAACTTAAAACTTCATCGAAAGTGACAATGCTAGTTACACAAAATGAATTCAAATGACGTCATCGAAATATAAATCGTCTGTCCCTCTATGTAAAATTAATGAATATTTCATTACTATAACTTTTATTCCAGACTCCATAGCTAAATAATTTTATGTAAAAAACAATCAGCAATTCTTATACAACTCATCTTACAATCACTTGTTTACATTCTGCATCCATTAAAATTAGGCTTCGTTGTAAAAATAATCAAAGTTTAGCGATCATGTAAAATCAAAAATATTGTAATTGCGTTGGCTCAGAATTTAGATACACAAAATAATACGCAAGATAATACGCAAAAATAAATCAGTTTTATGACGGATGCAACACTAAATATAAATTTAAATGATCTTTTTTAAACATCATGAACTTTACACAGCGTAAATAAATGGATGCCATATTTTATTTTGCATCTTCATATATCATGAACTATAATTATTATTTCAATTTTTATTTAAAAAAACTACATAACATATTTTGAAAAAAATGTTTTTACGTGATAATTTGAATATTTCCTAAAATTCTCGAAGCAATTTGTGGAATTTCAACTTTGTTTAAAAATATTTGAAAAATTAAGTCCCATACAGTTTAATGTTATTTTCAACCAGGAATAAATCCGAAACTAATTGGGTGATATTATGCAATTATCATTCCCATACGTCCCACAGACCGTCTCAACAACATACTCAAATTTCATTTTGATAAAGCCATTTTTACAGCAGAAAGTACAGACAAACAGAATGACCAGTCATAAAAACCTTTCAACTATGTTGGAAAGTATTAAAAACAAGACAGATCAATCATGCATAAGCATTGATTATGAAACACTTTCCAACTGAAATGCAATTTCATTTAAAATTTCTCAAAAATGTGATACATTCAGTGGTGATATCTTTTACATTACTACAGTACTACAGTAATTTATTATACTTAAACATTTAAAACTCTATCGCAATATAAATCATCTGATTCTCTATGCAAAACCAATGAATATTTCATTCACATAACTTGTATTCCAGACTCCAGAGCTAAATAATTTTGCGTGAAAACAATTCAGCAATTCTTATGTAACTCACCTTACAATCGTTTGAGATATTTGCATTCTGCATAAGTTAAAATTAGGCTTCGTTGAAGAAATAATAAAAGTTTAGGGATCATTTAAAATCACAACTATTGTAATTGCGTAGGCACAGAATTTAGATACACAGATACACAGATAATATATGTGTGTATGTATTCAAAGTATTGGAATCGTGCCGAAGATCGGAACTCGAATTTTCGAAGGATCTACACGTTTTGGGACTTCTAGAACACGAAAAAACTATTTTTAGGAAGACGTCTGTGTGTGTAACGGTGTATCTGTGTGTTTTTCTGTGTGGCTGTGAGGATATTGCATCCACTCTAACTGAAAAACTAATGGACAGAATTTCGTAAAATTTGGTAGGTAAGTTTTTTGTGGGAAACCCTGATGTTCATTAGATTATAGTACGATTCGTAATAACAGAATCTGCCTTCTTTGCGAAATGGCCGGCAGAAATTGTCTTTATACACTCTAGCGAAAAACTAATGGACCAAATTTAACAAAATTTAGTGTATAATATTTCAATAACCTACAAGTGATATATATACCAAATTTAACAAAATTTGGTATATAAATCACTTGTAGATTATTCCAGTACGATTCGGGAAAAAGGAACGGGCTGTTTTTGTGAAATGGCCCGCAAAAATCGTTAAATATAAAAATAAAAGACTACGTATGCTCAATTATATCAATTAAATTCCTATTTTATACGTGATTTTTGACAACAAAAAGAATAAGACTAACCCCATTACTCTAGGACTAGCCGTTCTTGAGATATTTTAGTTTTTTCGCAGTTTCGCTACGCCACCTTTGACAATAAGTCAAGCTATCAAATGAGAACCAAATTTAAGTTTAACGTGCAAATTCAATGTCACTTAAAATATTTATGGCTGTTATTTTGTGCAGGTAAACTGAAATTATTATTGAAGAAATAAAGAGAACGTGAATATGAGTCTGTAGCGAAAGACATGTGCTGCCCACATCAGAATTTTTAACAACATTGCAACAATGATTTATAAAAGTGAACGGGGATTATTTGCAGGCCATTTCGAAATAAATGTAGGATCATTTAAAGATCCACCAAATTTTTGTAGAATAAAATGTTCTACAAATTTAAGCTGTGTACCAAATTTTAACTCTGTAGGTCGTAGGAAAGTGCATTAAAAATGCCATCAAATAAGTATATCATGAAGAGTTATATAAAATTTAAAAAAAATTGAAAAATTGTTATCTACCAAATTTATTTTAAAATGTGAACCCTCTCTCATATACAAAATAGTTGAACTCTTGGAAAGATATTTATTATATAATATATCTCTTTTTTCTTTCTGGAGGATATCCCAAAAGTCAGAATTTAATTGAATTTGTTTTTCTCCCTTTATTAAATAATTTTTAATTAAAAAACTACCTAACATATTTTACTGAAATTTTTTTATATATATTTTAGGGGACAATGTGAATATTTCCTAAAAATTTCGAAGCAATTTGTGAATTTTAAATTTGCTTAAAAAATGTTTGAAAAATTAGGTCCCATAGGGTTCAATGTATTTCATTTTTTCAACACAGGTTCAATAAAAAACTAATTGGGTGATATTATTTATTTATATTCCCATAGGTCCTACAGACCGTCTGAAAAACATACTAAAATTTCATTTTGATAAAGTCATTTTTACGGCAGTTATCGTGCTAACAGACAGACAGACAGACAGAATGAACAAAGTCATACACACTTTTCAACTATGTTGTAAAGTGTTAAAAAAACAAGAAAGATCAATCATGCTTAAAGCATTGATTAAGAAACACTTTCCAACTTCAATGCAATTTTATTTAAACATGTCTAAAATGTAATACATTCCTCGGTAATATTTTAAAACTTCTCACAATAATACATTGATTTATTATAGTTGAAAACTTAAACATTCATCCAAAAAAATGAACTTCATTCAAATGACGGCATTGAAATATAAATTGCCTGGTTTAAACATCTCTAAAATGTGATATATTACTCGGTAACAATTTTAGAATTATCATAATACCACGATAATTTATTATATTTAAAAACTTCATCGAAAACAACTGGAATTCATTCAAATGACGTCATAGAAAAAATAACACGCCTGGCTCTCTCTAAAAAAGCAGCATTTCATTCATAAATAATTTCCCATTCATGTCATTCATCACAATACTATAATATAATTTATTTTATTTAAAAATTAAGACCATGGAGCTATAAGTAATTTAACTCTATGCTTAAAACTTCATCGCAAAAAATCGTCCTTCTCTCGGTAAAGTCAATGAATATTTCTTTCATATCAGCTATGCAGACTCCATGAGCTAAATTCTTTTTCATTAAAAAAATACAGCAATTCCTATACAACTCATCCTACATATTTTGCTGTTTACATTTCACATAAGTGAAAAATAGGCTTCGTTAGAGAAATAATCAAAGTTGGATGCTCATTTAAACTCAAATATATTGTAATTGCGTTGTTTCAGTATGTAGATGCACAGAATTTAAGCGAAAATAAAGAGGTTTTACGACGAATACAACACTCAATATGAATTAAAAAGAACTTTAAAAATGACGATTTTGAGACAAGATGGATGCCGTATTATATTTTGAAGTTGGTCACGTGATCGTTTCATATCACGATCACGTGATCGCTTCCTGTAAGAGGTGTAATTATTATTTTAATTTTTATTTAAAAAACTACTGAATATATTTCGCTGAATTTTTTTTTATATATTTTATGGAACAATTTGAATATTACCTAAAATTTTCGAAGCAATTTGTGAAATTTAAATCCGCTTAAAAAATGTTTGAAAAATTTGGTCCCATTGGGTTCAATGTATTTCATTTTTTCAACCCGGGTTCAATCCAAAACTAATTGGGTGATATTATTTATTTATATTCCCATAGGTCCTACAGACTGTCTGAACAACATACTAAAATTTCATTTTGATTAAGTCATTTTTACGACAGTTATCGTGCTAACGGACAGACAGACAGACAGACAGAATGAAGAAAGTCATAAACACTTTTCAACTTTGTTGTAAAGTGTTAAAAAGACTACTTAAAAATGAGTTTTGGTATGAGAAAGTTGAGTAGAGGGCCTCACACCAGTTAATTTATGTGAATAACATCTATGGTTGAGTTATGTATCTCTGGCTGAATTCGGTGTGTTACAAAAAATGTAAACAATTTGGGCGCATATATCTTAGAACCTAATGGATAAAAATCTAAACAAATTTTACTTATTTTGTCGGAAATAGGGTTGTGAATCTCTATTCTATTTTTGAACATATAAAAATAATTTCAATATTTTAATATTTTAAACTTTTTTTAACTAAAAAGTTTTTATCCGAGCTTTTAACACTTTCCAACATAATTGAAAAGTGTTTATGACTTTGTTCATTCTGTCTGTCTGTCCTTTCGCAAGATAAATGCCGTAAAAATGGCTTTATCAAAATGAAATTTTAGTATGTTGTTGAGATGATCTGTGGGACATATGGGAATGTAAATGAATAATATCACCTAATTAGTTTTGGATTGAATCCGGGTTGAAAAAGTGAAGTACGTACATTGAACGCTATGGGACCTAATTTTTCAAACATTTTCTAAGCGAAGTTAAAATTTACAAATTACTTCGAAAATTTTAGAAAATATATTATTCCATATTATTCCATAAAATAAATAAAATAATATTATTATTAATATTAATAATATTGTTCCATAAAATAAAAAAAATTTCCGAAAAATATGTTCGGTAGTTTTTTAAATAAAAATTAAAATAATAATTACACCCATATTATATGAAGAAATCACGTGACCCACTTTAAAATAAGATATGGCATCCATATTTTTTTCCCAGTGTCAAAATCGTGATTTTTAAAGTTCTTTTACATTTATATTTAGTGTTGCATCCGTCCTAAAACCACTTTATTTTTGCGTATTTTCTGTACATCTATATTCTGCGTCAACACAATTACAATATTTTTTAGTTTAAATGATCATCAAACTTTGATTATTTCTACAACGAAAACTAATTTTAATGAATGCAGAATGTGAACAAGTGATTGTAAGATGAGTTGTAGAAGAATTGCTGACTTTTTTTTCAAGCAAAATTATTTAGATCTGGCGTCTGGAATATAAGTAATATAAATGAAATACTCATTGCTTTTACATAGAGAGACAGACGATTTATTTTTCGATGGCGTCATTTGAATAAAGTTCATTTTTTTTTCCATGAAGTTTCAAATTTTCAAATATAATATATTACTGTAGTACTGTTATAATTTAAAATATATCAGAACTGAATGTGTGGCATTTTAGGGATGTTTAAATAAAATTGCATTTCAGTTGGAAAGTGTTTCATAATCATTGTTTTATGCATGATTGATCTTTCTTGTTTTGTCTAACTTTGCTTAAGTTCACTCGAAATAGTTTCTAAACTATATATATATATATATATATATATATATATATACGTATATATATATATATATATATGTCCCAAAAACATTGATCTCGGCTTTTATTCCTTAAATATTAATCTTAGACATATATAATAAATTAAAAAGTTACGTAAAAGAAAAATTTTATGAAATCGATAAAAATTTTTAAGGGACTAAATTTGAAGAAATACAAAAGTTAAATTTTTATACGGCCCCCGTACAAAAACATTTCCAATAAGTAAAATGTGCTCCATACACTATTAAGGTGGTGTACAAAATTTCAGCATTTTATCATAAAAAGTCCCAGAGATATGTTTAAACAAAGTTGGTGAGGCATTAATCACAAATTAAAATGTAAATGTTTACAGCAAGAGTGCAAATAACGCAACGCAGAAATGCATCATAGGCAAATAATACCTGCCTCTTATCTTTAATGGATCTTTGGCATGGATGGAAAACATTTTGAACAAGCTTTGTAATCTTTGTGTAAAGTTATTATTTCTATACAGTGTAGATACTTTTGTACCAATAAATAGCAAAATTATTATTTATTTAGGTAATCATTGTTTTCTTTCGTAATTTGTGTATGACCCTTGAAACGCGATCTGCCGACATAATTTTTCCTCTCTGAGAACCCATGTCGATGCGTCGAAAAGTGGTTTAAATCAGCATTTTTGTCTTTTCATATCTCTGGGACTTTTTATGATAAAATGCTGAAATTTTGCACATCACCTTATTAGTGTATGGGGCACATTTCACTCATTGGAAAAGTTTTTGTACGGGGGTCGTATGGAAATTTAAATTTTGTATTTCTTAAAATTTAATTCCCTTGAAAATTTTAATCGATTTCATAAAATTCTGTACCTTATTTTACGCAACTTTGTAATTTATTATATATATCTAAGATCAATATTTAAGGAATAAAAGCCGAGGTCAATGTTTTTGGGACACTCTGTGTGTGTATGTGTGTGTGTATATATATATATATATACACACACACACACAAACAGCAGACGACAAAAATGTTCAATAGGAAATCCAGTTTCTAGATTAATAATTTGTTTTTACAAAGCTATTATATTTTTTGAGGAATTATCTTGAAGTTGAAGAACATTGAAACTTTTCAATTTTTCAAGTTTGTAATGATTATATCTCGAAAACTGAAAGTGCTAGCTATCTATAATAATAAAGGAAGATGTCTGTCTATGTCATCTGTAGCGGAAAATCTAAACGTCGTACTGCCATAAATTTGTTACACAGGTACTTCAACACCCAGAACGATACGCCTCGGTAAGATTTTTTTTTTTTAATTCGAATTAGTTTTTGAATCATTGTACGTTTTAGCACAATTTTCACACAAATTGGTTCCTTTGTGATCGAAAATATTATTGGAGTTTCCATATTAACACCATTCAAAAGACCGAGAAATTATCTTTAGAACAAACTTTGAATGGAATTTATACCATTAATAGACGAGATTTCGTGAGTTTTTAAAATATATATACTTTTCGCCTGTTTAAAACGTCTCTGATTTTTAAATTGGGGGGGAAAATGATTGACTGACAATCCCATCTTCATAATTTACCAGTTGTTTCATTGACAATCATACACTACTCCAATCGAAAAATTCTGTTTCTATTGTATTCCGTTAATTAATTATAAATTTTTATGTAAAACCTCATAAATTTTCAAAAGAATTTTAACAGCGCACGAGACGAAAGATAAAACAGGTTTTTCTCTGGTCCTTGAACACATCTTGGGACGGGGTCAAGAGTTGGTATTTAGATGCGAGGTCATCAGCGAAACTGACATCATGTGCTTAGGGATTTATTTGGATTGCGAATTGATACTAGGAACGAAAATATTACCAGACTTTAGAATTTTCATTTAGAAAACGTGCTGTTGATTTTAATCGAAGGAGCTGATGCAGTAAATCAAAGGAGCTTATATAGAGTGTGTTTATTGAGCATATTTAAAGCGTATTAAGCCCACACAGAGAATGAAAGGCGTATTTAGGGCGCATCAAAACAATTTATTTAGGGTGTATCAAAAGAACTTGTTTAGGGCGTATCAAAAGAACTAATTTAAGGCGTATCAAAAGAGCTTATTATGTGTATATCAAAAGAGCTTATTTAAGGCTTATCAAGAGAGCTTATACGTGAGCGCAGATGGCAAAAGGAGTGTTTAGAGAGTAGTAATCCGTCGTATTAGGATATTCCCAGCACAGAGACCAAGGTGTATTAAGTACCCGAGCAGAGGTATAAGGCGTGATCAGATGCTTATTTAGAACGAGTATGTGTTCGCGTGTGTTTTGTAATTTAAGAGTGTACTCGCGCAGTGGGGCGACTAAGCCTTTCAAAAACCTTAATTTATGAATTCAATTAATCCCTGCTTTAAAATCCGGGTAACACCAGGTAGTTTCTAGTGTATAATAAATACGAAACCGGTCCAGATCAACAAGATCTTTGTGATCAAAAGGAAGAATTACTTCTAAATACTAAAGCAGGCTGATATCAGAAAATAGCCAAGCAGAGTTACAATAGATGTGAACCTCACTTTTAATGTCTTTGCTACATCACATAGGAAAAGACTTTGCAATGACTTAGGAAATACTATCAAGAGGTTAGCTAGCAACGCCCATCTACAGAACAAATCATGACACCTTGCCAGTTATTTGATTTGGCTAAACAAAACACACCAAAAATAACATTTCAATCTATATAATAAAAAGCAATGTCTGTGTGTGTGTGTCTTATACACTATAGGTTCAGCGACCGCGAGTCGGAGAGCAACGAAATTTGGCAATCTGAGATCCAAGGGGGGGGGAAGTGACACGTCAAAACCGATTTTAAAATTTGAATTATTTTTTTTGTTATTTAATGCTTTATGCGATTTCGACCGTTTTCCCCTTTTTTTCTCCACTATCCAGACGTCGTAGAAAAATACAAATCACACCACCGGAAAGAGCAGACAATTGCAAGTAAAAATATATCAATTTCAAATCTCAGGGACAAATTCTAATATTTTTAAAAATTTTAAAACAAAAGTCACTTTCGGCTCAAAAAAACAAATTTTCGTTTTTAAATCCTCGCATCGGGAAAAGTTCCGAGTATTTCGACTAATAATTTACATTTTTAGAAAGCTCAAAGATCAGGGATTCTTACAAGCCCAATTTGGTCAAGAAATATGAAAGAGTAGCTGCAGAATCCGGATTTTAACAATTTCCGAATTTTAATTTCTTGGCCGCAAGCCGGCAAAATAATTCCCATTCCCGCGCAGGCGCACTGGCGAGCGGCGTTTCCATGATTACCCCAAATGAAGATTTGGGATCAAACTGACTGCGGTAAATGGAGGAAAGGTCCCACAAGATGGGTTTTACGTAATGTCTTTATTTTAAATGATGGAACGATGGAATAAGGATATTTTAAATGATATTACGTTATATTTTTTGGCCTGGGGACAATTAAAAACCGAATTAGTGTTCGCTTTTTATAAGGTTTTTGGCTCATTATGCTGGATTGAATTGTGGCGATGTATTGTTTACATCGGGTGGTGGTTGGGACCACAATGAAAAAGCTTAAACACTGAAGAAATAAAAAAATAAATAAAAAGAAAGTTATGGAGATTGTCGCGGTGCTTAAAATTTCATTATTAGCTTTAACGTCATTAAACTAAACCAAACTTTGTTAACTCCACGAGGTTTGGGGGGGCGGTGGCACAGTGGATAGCGCGCGGGAATTGCACTCGGTAGGCCCGGGTTCGATTCCGGCCACTGCCAAAACTGCCGCTGTGTTCACGCGGAGTACGATCACGTTAAACATGTGGGTTCGTAAGTCCTTCCGAGAGGTTGGTGGTAGGGGTAGGAGGGTACGGTCTTTCGAGAAGCAATCAAGTAGAGAAAGCCTCAGCAACCCTAACGCAAGACCGACAAGAAAGATCAATCATGCTTAAAGTATTAATTATGAAACACTTTCCAACTTCAATGCAATTTTATTTGAACATCTCTAAAATGCAATACATTCCACGGTAATAGTTTAAAACTTATCACAATACTACATTGCCTGGTTTAAACATCTCTAAAATGCGATACATTCCTCGGTAATATTTTTAAAATTATCGTAATACTACAATAACTAATTATATTTGAAAACTTCATCGAAACCAACTGAAATACATTCAATTGACGTCATAGAAAAAATAACAGACCTGGCTCTCTCTATAAAAGCAGCATTTCATTCAAAAATATATTCCCATTCATTTCATTCATTACAATACTATAATAATTTATCTTATTTAAAAATGAAGACCATGGAGCTACACGTAATTAAACTCAGTATGTTTCAGTATGTAGATGCACAGAATTTAAGCAAAAATAAAGTGGTTTTAAGACGGATACAACACTCAATATGAATTAAAAAGAACTTTAAAAATCACGATTTTGAAACAAGATGGATAGCATATTTCATTTTGAAGTGGGTCACGTGATCGCTTCATATAAGAGGTGTAATTATTATTTTAATTTTTATTTAAAAAAACTACTGAATATATTTTGCTGAATTTTTTTTTATATATTTTATGGAACAATTTGAATATTACCTAAAATTTTCGAAGCAATTTGTGAATTTTAAATCCGCTTAAAAAATGTTTGAAAAATTAGGTCCCATAGGGTTCAATGTATTTCATTTTTTTAACCCGGGTTCAATCCGAAACTAATTGGGTGATATTATTCATTTTTATTCCCATAGGTCCTACAGATCGTCTGAACAACATACTAAAATTTCATTTTGATTAAGTCATTTTTACGGCAGTTATCGTGCGAAAGGACAGACAGACAGAATGAACAAAATCAAAACACTTTTCAACTTTGTTGTAAAGTGTCAGTTGTTGTAAAACGAAGTCATGTGACTTCAGGGACTCTTCCCGCCCAGAGAGTTCCGTTTCCCCTGTATTTCAATGGGAGAAGGTGAATGGCAAAGCGTCCTTTAAAGAAAAAATACATGTTTTTAATTACTTCTGCTACCCCTAAGCTTTGGAGGATAAAAAAAATTGTAGAAGATATTGCTGAGCTTCGTGAAGAAATTATTCCATCAATGTATTTATAAAAAAATATTCATTAAAACATCTTAAACTGCGTTTTACTGCATTTTGGTGATATTTGGCGGTTTTGGAAAAATGAAACTGCGAGACCGCGCGCTTTGGATGCGTGCAAGAAATTGTGCTTTCTAAGATATAATTTTAAGATTGCAATCCGGGGTTTTTTTGATTCAAGGTGAGAATTTACAAAGTAGAATTTTAGAAACAAACAAAGAACCATTTGGAAAAGAAGTTCTGTGCTTTTAGAAAATGTTTAGCAATTAATAGAAGTCTGTTTACTGTAACGATTTGCTCAAATATTACCTATATCGCGTTAACAAAATGTTATCTATAACTTATGTTTTAGGATAAAAAAAATACTGAAATATTAATTAAAAATAATTTGCAATGACAATTTGAAAAGGAAAGCTAAAACAGTCGTAACAAAATTTGAAAATAAATGTGTAAGAAAAGAAAATGTTGCAGAATCTTAATCCGCGCATTTTGAAACTGTATATTTTAGAGATTTAAAAATACGTAGATTAAGATTCTTAAAAAGAAAAGTTATGTATAACAATGAACAAATTACCACAATGGCACACTTTTACAATTTTCTGGAACTGCTACAATGCGCCGTTCTATCGCGACGTGCCAAATCTGGCTCTCATTTGTAGCAGCGAAGGGGTCATAATGGCCATGTTTTTCAGATCACCAAACAAAGGAAAGGCTACCTCTAGTGATTCTAGATATTTGGTACGGTCCCTGTGGATGCCTCCCCCACTGGGTTCCAGTCTAAATTGGGTGGCACTTCCTGGTCGTTCAAATAGTTACCTTACACCTTTCTGGTAGGTTGCGCCAGCGAGTTTGCCACGGTCAGAATTTTCAAGGGTAGGGAACAGGCTGCTCGCCGAAGGCGGCTAGTACATTATAAATGAAAATTGTACAGAACAAAAATTCCTTGAAATTCGGTTTCAAAATGCAATACGCATTCATTGAACTCAAAAATACCTGCCTCCACAGCCCTAATTCAACTGCCTACAAATAAAGCACTTGCCACCAAAATATGCTCATTTTCAAAAAGGTTTTAAGAGGAAAAGATTATTATTGCAAAATGAAAGCTAGAAATGAAAGAAATGCATGCCTTTGTCATATTTTAATTCACAATGGTGGTTAGTTTTAGAAATATGTGGATGCAAAAGTTTCCGTCACCCAGTAGACCTTCAATACATTTTCTTTATCTCCATAAATCAGACATTTTCTCATTATATATACCATCCTCGTATGACAAAAGTGGATCCAAACTGTTTGACTGGATGATTCTACACACTTTCAGAAACTGGATCTCAACCAGAAACAGCTAAACTGAACGATTTTCTGATGAACAAAAATGCATTGAAACTTTAACTGAAAAGTAATAATATCCCTCTGAATTTCATATTTGATATAAAGCAGACAATAATATTTTTCTAAACAGAAGCATATGCACAGCATATTATTTACAAATAGATTTTCACTTATAATATATGTCTGTATTAGCATACAATTTTTACACACTTTTAACATTTCCGAAGGTTTTAAATCAAATTTATGCGAATAAACAAATGTTCACAACCGTGTTCGGCTGATAACTTGTGTTGCATTATGATAATATTTAGCACTTTTTAAACAAAGTTCCTTCTTTAATGGAACTTCACGTTACAAAATTTTTGACTATGCAATTATTTCTTTAACTAGTCAAATTCCCATTGTGATATTTGGCATGGGTGTTTAAAATTGTTGAAGGAAATTTTAGAAATAAAAAAATGAAAAAGATCCTTTCTTTCGGGGTTCAAGGTAAAGTTTATAATTTGACCTTGAAAAAAATCTCTTGCCAGAAAACTTGCTTTTGTCACATATTAAATTAATGTCCATCTCAAAGGCTTCAAAATGGTGCAAAAAGTATTTATCTAAGTGAAGTAAATCTAGAAATATATTTATTTTACTATTGGCCAAAGAGTAGAAATTTGCACTTTTCTAAAAAGTTTAATAATCCATAATTCTAAAAATTTTAGTTCCATGAATTTAATATTTTAAAGAAATTATTATCGTTACCAACCAAAGAAGAATGCAAAGTTTTATGAAAATCGAAGGAGGTCAGGTAAATTCATTAATTGATTTGATATAGAATGACCCTATAATGTGAATGCGTTGCTCAAACTGCGCAACCAACTGTACGTTAAATGCGAGAGAAGTAACAGGAAAGCCCTCTAACAGTTTTTCCATCCATATTAAAATCCCATGTCGTCATTTTCTTTAAGTAATATATTACAAATTCTTTCAATTGCAAAAATCTGCATTATTCGTATTTGCTAGCAATTTGCATACGCCCTATCTGCTATTCGTCCTATATCAACAAAATTTTTCAGATTGAAATTAATATACGAGTAAGAAAAGGTTAAGTAAAATAACCTTAAAGAAATCGGAGCATGACAAAAAATCTGCATTATGAACTCATTATTCTATTTAGTATTATTCGGACTCGAATCCCAAGAATATTTTCCTTTGAACCCGCTACGGCGTCTGATCATCAGATAACCGCCCATGTAATCGGTGGTCTTCTCAATGTAGATGCAATGGCGAAGAACTGGTGGCCGACGAGGCAGCCCAGGAAGTTTTCCTCTCGGGGTCTTGACCCCGATTCGCTCGCGGATGACAAACGTTGGAACGAAGTCCACCCATCTGTCAAAGACGGGATTCGACTGTTCGATCTTATACAAATTTCATTATATCAGCGGTTCCCAAACTTTTAGTGTTCTAACAATGTAAAATGAAAATATTGTGACGGGAGTAAAAAATCCGACTTTCGGATTTTGATAGATCTACGCGTTTCGAGCATCTCTGAATACGAATAATTGGGTTTTTTTTTTCAATGATGTTTGTGGGCACAATATCTCTCAAACAAATTAAAAATGGAATGAAATTTGGTATGATTATTTCAATCGGTGAACCTGCTCGTTTTCGAGGAGACATAAAATTTTATAAAGGTAGGTGTATTCGCTCTTAAAATATCGTGCCCACTCTTTAAGCATCCCCCCCCCCTCCCCGCATCCTTCCAAAAGTGTTCGAAATAAGTTCAGGAGGTATTAAACCGTGCATGTCCGTCAAAGTTTCGAATACGAAAAATTTCGAGAAAACGATACTTTGTATTAAATAACAATTACATATAACACACACATAAAAAATGTACACTACATAAATAGCTATTTTTATAACACTTCTTGACCCTGATCCATAGGCCTCTGATTTTTATCAAATGAAATAATAATTGAACAGACATAAGTAAAAATACAGTTGATTTGTATTCGGGAATTCTCAAAACGTGTAGATACATCAAAATCTAAAAGTCGGATTTTTTTTTATCTCTACTCCTACAATACCCTTTTGCATACACTATATTGTATCGTAAAGAAATTAAATATTTGTAAATGAGTAATTAATAAACAGTAAATATAAAAATTAGAAGTAGTATTCGGTCTAATATTTTTTATACAAATACACATCTTATTTCTATATGCTGATATGATATAATTTCTACGAGGTTTTAGGGAACAGTGAAAAGTTTCCGTATTAAGCAGAATTCCGTTTAGTTCCTGTTAAGTTCCGTTCTCCAATTAAAAAGTATCTCCATTTGCGCATTACGCAAATTCCAACTTGCATAAAGCTGTTAATGTGGTATAATTTATGTTTTTTGAAACCGCAAAATATTTTCGTATTGGGCAGAATGCTGTCTTTGTCAAATTTTGTTTTAAAGTATTTAATTTCCGTTGACGCATATAAACAAGTTATCATTATTACGACTTATCCTCTTCAATCGTGGGTGTACAGCGTCTATCCACGTAATTTACCATCAAGTAACTTTTATTTTAATTAGACATAATATCCAAAATAAATGTATAAAATATGTTCTGTGTAAATAAAATATTTTTGCTCCGTCTGGCGCAGAGCTCAATGGTAGCGCCCAAAATTAGAATTAACGTTTTCGACGGGAGAGCAAGTTTCAAGCAGTCCTGAATACGAATCAAACGTTTGTGCGGTGATGTCTGTGTGTGTAAGTGAGTCTGTGAAGACGATATCTCACGAACGAATGGTGCGATTCGAACGAAATTCAGTAAAAAAAAAATTGCAATCCGTGAATATTGGAAGTCTATCGTTTTTAAACGCCAAATGTTCGGAAGACCTCAAATTTTCGAATGAAATTTTGAAAAAATCATCAAGAAATCAAAAATTTCAATAAAGTTAGGTAAATAATCATTTCATATGTAATTTTTCACTAGAAAACGATTGACTCAAACTGTAGAACGCTAGTATTAAGCGTTCTCGATATACTGCACATTTTTCGATACATTTATCAAAAAATCACATAAAATAAAAAATATATATTAACTGTTGTGAAATATGTTCACTTTTCGTATATAATATTATACGATAAATTTATTAACATCATTCTCTTGGATCTAGCTCGTTCCATTCGCGAGAGAAGGTACTTTGGGTAATAATTATGTATTCGGACGCCATTAGTCATTTATATACTCCAGGGTCGAGTCACATTATTGTGACCACAACCTACTTTTAACGTCAACAGCAAGTAGCAAATGAAAGAAGGCATGTGTCGTGACTTGGCGGATATATAAGGTGTGCTGTAAGCATTCTGAAAACATATCATTCGTTGGTGTCATGGCTAAAGGGGGCGATTTGTTGGATTTAAAAAATTAGGTGATTATCAGGTTTGGGGCAAAGGGTGACAGTATTTCCGAAACAGCAGTTTATGAACTATTCGCTTGCTGCTGTGGTTAAAGTGTACCGTTAATGCAGAAATGGCACCACTGCGATTGAGCGACGTAGAAACTGCGAAGTACCTTGCGCCATTGATGTAAGAGATGAACGACGGCTCCGGGAGGTTCGTGAGGGCCGATCGCCGCGCTACAGTGGTGCAACTCACAGGCCGAATGAACCAGGGGGCTACCGGAAGTGTGTGTGCAAACAACAATTCGCCAAATCCTGCTGCGTATGGGCCTCCGAAGCACACGGATGGTCACTGCACCTATGCTAACGAAGGTGCATCGGCAGAAAAGGTTTACATTTGCACGGCAGTGTCGAAATTGGAACTCCGCTGATTGGCAAAAGATTGCCTTCTCCGATGAGTCACGCTCTCTGCTTCAACGATGTTGAAGTACAAGGCGTGAAAGATCAGAGAACAAACACTCATCAACTATCGCTGGAGGAACACAAGGCGGTGATGGCAGCGTTATGGTCTGGAGAATGTTTTTGTGGCATCCTCTGAGTCCACTCCTACCTATGGAAGGCACTACGAACGGAATTCGTTATGAATCCATCCTCGCAGACCACATGCACCCATACATGCTGACTGTCTTCCCTGGGGCGGATGGAATCTACCAGCTAGTGGCGTAGTGCCCATTGAGGCTCAGAAGCTGAGCCTCCCCTGTTTAAATCTAATTTAAAGATACTTTTACTTATATTTTTTAATAAAACTTTATATATATATTTTTTTTAGAAAATTCTACCACTTTACTTACTTAAAATGAGACGTTTCAAAGTATTTTTCTCATTAAAACGCATATCTAGAAGTTGAATTCATCTAGCTTTTACGGTTCATTGAAAGAAGCATAGTATTAGCCCTGCCCACCTGTTAAACTCCGCCCTAGCTGATAAGCTAGCTTCTAGGAAGGTGTGGCTATTTCTTCTCCTATTTTCAATGTATAGATCCGCCATTTTGGATCAAACATGGTTCTATTAATTAATTTTCGCAGAAAAAAGTCATATGCAATACTAAAAAATATGAGTCATTTTCCACGAATAACATGACATTCACCTAAATTTAAATATTATCAAGACAAGGAAGCACACTAATAATGACTACCATTAAACTTAAGTAGTTTGTGAAGTAGACTTAGTCACAGCAACAATATTGCTAAGCATCATGTTTGCATATTTGTGAATTTTAGAAAGAATAAATCTGATGTCTCTTTAAAAATCACGTTACAGGAGAATCTTAGTTAAACAAAGGCCATTGATAATTTCCTAGCGGACTTTTAGCGTATTGTGGTTAAGATATTTTCAAGTTTTTACTTTTAAAGTACAGTATTTGTAAATAATTAATGTACAAAATCGTTTAAGTACATTGTTGACTGTGTTCTCACCCATTTTCAGTGAACTCCTTTGAATTGCTTTATTTCGTTAGTTCTAGCGCTGTTTATATTTACAAAACTGATATTTTTTTCTATCACTTGCTAATAATATTCTAATATATTTCTACTTCATGCTTAGGCGCCTGCAAAACTTTTTCCAGGGGGGATGGGGGGCAAACTCAAGCACATGATGTACAACATCGACCTGATGCTCGCCTTTGTTATATTAATATCCAAGGGGGAGTGTGTTACATCCCCTATGGGCGACCATGACTTCCAATTTAATAAAATGATTGTAAAAGTTCATATAATATAGAAATAAGAAAACATTTAAAATGTTATATCTTGTATTCATCTTACATAGGTAATATTTTAAAGTCTCGTGCATTTCATCCACGCTTTGCATTTTTATTTAAAAGTATTTTATTTTAATCACCAATAAATAAAACTTCTTGAAATGAAACTTATGAAAATGGGATTTCCAATATAAATTTCCCTTGCAATACCAAATTTTCAGCCTCCCCAGTTAAAAATTTCACGCTACGTTACTGCTACTAGCACGACAATGTGATGTGTGACACAGCGAGAACTGTCCCAGCAAGGTCGTTATTATATCTATACACCTTATTGAATCACTAGCTGCTGTCAGCGATGCACACAGCGGTTACACCGGATATTAGCTGGTGGTCACAATAATGTGACTCGCCTGTGTATAAAAATAACCTATTTCTCCGTCCATAAAGTTTGGCGACGAATTTGGAGGAATATCGCCAACTTGGCAACTTTTTTAATGTTGCTAAATTGACGAAAATGTCACCAAATTGATAAAAACGACGCTAAACCAATGAAAATTTAATATCTTGGAAAGAATGTAAGAATAACTTATTTTTCCGTCCGTAACGCTAACAAAAATGTTGCCAAGTTGATAAAAATGAAGCTAAATGAATGAAAATGGTGACTAATTGGTGAAAATTCAGTATCTTGGAAAAAACATAAGAATTGACTATGAGCATGGCTCGAAAAACACGGTCGTCCAGTCGCCATTGGCGACCAACTTTTGCAATCTGGCGAAAGCAAAAGCGAGTGACTTCATTTTTTCATTTTTCCCGCACAGAAAAAATTGCCGTCCACCTGACGATCCTCCTGAAATTTTGAAAATGAACGCGAGGAATACGCGGGGAGCGAATGAAAGACAAGGATGAAAATGTTTCGCGGATCCACGGTGTTTTTACCAGGAAGTTCCGCATCTCCCAAAAACTACCACAGCAACTCCTCCTTTCCGGGAAATTGCACAGTTTCTCCCGAAAAAATTTCTAAGGGCTGCATCCGGAACGGGAGCGACGTGTCAGTCAATTGTCCACTAGTTACGCGCTAGTTAGTCGCGACTAGGTGCTTTTTAATGATGTTTCATTTTTCCGGAGTGTATAGAACCGAGCACACTAGGTACAAAAGTTTCGATTTTCCCGAATTCGTTACGGGTTTTTTTTCTGAGCATTGTTCCGGAAATTTGATTTTCGGTAAAAGATATTCCAACTTTTTCGCTAAAATTATTACGATATCTCCAAAGAAATATTAACTGCTTTGGCCACGCCCTTCAACCGCGATGTTCCGCACAGGATTCACGCTATTAATAAACATTTATTGAAAAAGAAGAAAAGAAAAAAGCGCATTTGAAAGATGAAAATACGATCCTCTAAAATTTTGTTACCAAATATGGAAAGTGCGTTTTTAAAGATTCGCGAAAGTAATGCGAGCTAACTTTTGCGAAAATGCGAAGAAACTTATTATAACAGACAAAACGTCACTCTATGCCTTTTGATTGACCACTTTAAATACTTAACCTAAGCAATAAGCTAGTCATTTTCTCGGAAAACCCGATTTTTTCATCTCACGGAAAATATACAAATTTTTTAAAGGACTTTGATGGGATTCCAAAGACATTTTTCAATGAAATCCTTGGGATGAAAATGACTATTTCAGACCGAAAATTTGCTCTAGTAAAAGAAATCCATCGCAGCATATTCATGGGTTTACGTGTTTCATTTATTAGTTAGTAATTTATAAGACAGTTTAGTAATATCGCGGACATTTTTTATTTAAACACGATCACCGGTATATTTCGTTTCATTTTTAAAATTTTCCATTTTTTCAATCTGTCTGCATCCACTGATATTTTTACATTTATTGTGCTGTTTATGCTGTAATATTACCTTTTAAACATATCGTAAATGAAATTAAGATATATGTTTAAGATAATGAAATTAAAACATTTTTATTTATTTAGGGATTTAAATACATTTGAAGAGCATAAATTAGAATTTGATATATTTGTAACCAAAGTTGAATATATAATTTCAATTAAAAATGAACATCATTCTAATCTTAATTTTACTAAAAGTACTTAAAAAATATATTTTTAGTTCAAAATATTTTGAATAACTTTAGCTTGACAAGGTGCAAATATAGACTATTCTGACGATTGTCTGACGATCAGTAATTATTAGGTTATTGGGGCAAGATCAGTAATTTAGTAACACAAAATTAAACAAGAAAGATCAATCATGCATAAAGCATTGATTATGAAACACATTCCAACTTCAATGCAATTTCATATAAACATCTCTAAAATGCGGTACATTCCTCGGTAATGTTTTAAAAATTATCACAATACTACATTAATTTATTATATTTGAAAACTTAAAACTTCATCGAAAAAAATGAACTTCATTCAAATGACGGCAATGAAATATACATTGCCTGGTTTAAACCAGGGTGGATAAAAATCATGATTTTTTTTAAAAAATCAAAAAAATCGGATTTTTTCGATTTAAATCGGATTTTTTTTATTTAAATCGGATTTTTTTTATTTATATTAGCTATTTTCAAAATCAATTTTTTATATTTTTCAGATTAGCAGGTAGGTTAGACCATATTAATGTACTGTATAATTTTTAAAAAATAATAATTGAATATATATGAATATAAGATGTAAAAATATATGCAGGAGTTAAAAAAAACCAAAGACTTTTTAAATAAATAGGGTTTTTTTAATTGGGTTATTTTATTGGAGAAGAAAAGCCATATACTATCTTTTTTCCTCCCTGCCATTTTAGTAAATGAATCTACTAATTTGCTTTCTATATCTATTATATACAACACAAGTTTAGCTATCCTCTAGAGTCAAGTTTGCAACAGAATCTGAAGTGTCCTGGGAATTCCTTCTAAATAGTTGAAAAACAGGTTTATTGGGCTACAGGTGGATTAGTGTCCAGAGAGAAATACTTCTTTGTCAGTTGCAGGGATGCCAATCTAGATAATTTTTAGCTAGATATCCACATAATTTTGACTTCATCTAGATCACAGAATACTATATTATACCAGTTATATACTATACCAGTTTTCTTTTATCGATCCATTTCTATGAAATGATCTAAATACTTAACAAATAATCCTTTTTCACGTTACTCAAACACCACGCTAGTCTGTTCTAAGTTTTCGCCGAGCGAAATAGGGTTATAACATTGAAAATCGTCTTGGAACCAAACCAGACTATCGCCAAGCGCTCGGAACAAACCAGACCATCGCCAAGAGCGCGCCAACCCAATGTTTGGTCTATCTCTAATGGCCGCCGCGAAAACGAAACTATGGAGAGTGAGAGGTCTGTATAGTAGTCTGTGATCTAGATAATGAAAATGGGCATCTACATCATGACTACAAATCTAGATAATTTTGACGTCATCTATCTAACGAAAATGGGCATCTAGATAATGCCTAAAAATCTAGATAATTTTATGAAATTTCACCAACATCAAATAATTTTTGGTGTAAAATTGAGATGGTGTTGATAATTGTCTCAAAAGGAGCATTTAACAGTTTTTTACTAGCATGAGTTATATAAAAACAAAGCTCCGGTATAGAATGAAAATAAAGCTACTGATTGTCATTTTAACAGTTAAATTAGGACACATGCATATGAGAAATGTTATCATTATAACCCCCTCCGGCCTCCCCCCCCTCCCCAATTTTGAAGGACATAGAAGCTATGGTTAAATATCAAAAATGTACAGCAAATGAAGTTTTATCGTTTCTCAATCAGGCACTTCAAATTTTACAGATGAGGATTATGATTCGTTAATGTGGAAATAAAGTGTTTTATATTCTTATCAGAGGTGGAGCTACAATTTTTCTCAAAGTTTTTTTTTCTACTGTGATCAAGAGCAAAAAGTACCAAAAAGCCTTAGTTTTTGTACTGTATGGGTTGGGGACTATGGAATTGGAAGAGTGGGAGGGACAAAGGGGATAATGCCCAGGGGCCCTATGATCCTAAGAGACCTCAGAGTGATTTTTTAAGTCCTTAAAAAATAGGTGAGGGTAGGGATTGGTGGGGCAGCCCAATCTGCTAAACTGCTTAAGGGCCGGTCAATCCTATTCCCAACATTGTTTTCTATATTGGTATGCGCCAGCAAAAATTACAAAAAAAGAAAGGAACCAAATTTTCTTATTTCTATGGTAAAAATTATTACAGATAAATAACATTTTAAAAGGTATTTAAAATTTTTGTAGCTTGAAATATGCATGTAAAAACTGTATCGCAACCACTGATCCCAATAAATCATAACAAGAACAATTAAAATGTTAAATATTGTCTAGCTATGTTTTTAGATAACTGACAGAAAATCTAGATAATTCTAGATATATTTTGAGTCATTTTTAGCTATAAAATTAGAAAATAGGTTGGCAACACTGGTCAGTTGTCATTGTTACTTGATTTTTATACTCTAAGCAATGAATAGTGTTATCTCCACTGACCGAGAGTTAAGGAAAGGATTTCAGTTTTTTTTTATATACTCTAAAGATGTCTTGATGTGGAATTTTATTATTTTAAACATTTATTCTGTTCCAGGTTATTTTAGCATAAAAATACAAAAAAAAAACTTTCAAGAAATGACAAAATTAAAAAATGATTTTAATCAATGATTTTTTTAAAAAAATCAAGTGATTTAAATCATGATTTAAATCATGATTTAAATCAAGTCGATTTAAATCAAACAACCCTGGTTTAAACATCTCTAAAATGCGATACATTCCTCGGTAATATTTTTAAAATTATCATAATACATACTACAATAATTTATTATATTTGAAAACTTCATAGAAAACAAATTAACTATTCAAATAACGTCATCGAAATATAAATCGCCTGGCTCTATCTATAAAAGCAGCATTTCATTCATAAAGTTTTTTCTGTTTCTTTCATTCATCACAATACTACAATCTTTTATTCATTTAAAAACTTAAAACCATGGAGGTACAAGAAATTTAACTCTATGCTTAAAACTTCATCGAAAAAATCGCCGTTCTCTATGTAAAATCAATGAATGTTTCATTCATATCAGCTTCTTGAGCTAAATAATTTTGCAATAGGCAAAAAGAAATGCAGCAATTCTTACACAACTCATTCTACATTTTTTGGTGTTTACATTCTCCATAAATGAAAATTAGGCTTCATTGTAGAAATAATCGAAGTTTGATGATCATTTAAACTCAAATATATTGTAATTGCGTTGTTTCAGAATGTAGATGCACAGAATTTAAGCAAAAATAAATTGGTTTTAGGACGGATACAGCACTAAATGCGAATTAAAAAGAATTTTAAAAATCAAGATTTTGACACAAGATGGATGCTTTCCGAAAGGTTGGTGGTAGGGGAAGGAGGGTACGGTCCCTGTGGATGCCTCACCCACTGGGTTCTGGTCTAAATTGGGTGGCACTTCCAGGCCGTCCAAACGGTTGGTTACCTTACACCTTTCTGGTAGGTCGGACGGTATGGGTCTCAACAGCAACAAGATGGATGCTACATTTTATTTTGAAGTGGGTCACGTGATCTCTTCATATAATGGGTGTAATTATTATTTTAATTTTTATTTAAAAAACTACTGAATATATTTTGCTGAATTTTTTTTTTTTTTTATATATATATTTTATGGGATAATTTGAATATTTTCTTAAACTTTCGAAGCAATTTGTGAATTTTAAATCTGCTTAAAAAATGTTTGAAAAATTAGGTCCCATAGGGTTCAATGTATTTCTTTTTTTCAACCCGGGTTCAACCCAAAACTAATTGGGTGATATTTTTCATTTATATTCCCATAGGTCCCACAGACTGTCTGAACAACATACTAAAATTTCATTTTTATTAAGTCATTTTTACGGCAGTTATCGTGCTAACGGACAGACAGACAGATTGAACAAAGTCATAAAGACTTTTCAACTATGTTGTAAAGTGTTAAAAAATAATAGTGATATTATTTTATTTTATGAGGAATCCTCAGTGTTTCAAGCTTTGATTCTCTATCACTAGATGGCGCAACGTATTTGGAGATGAATCCGTTCAAAATTACAGAAGAGCGATAATTCGTCAATTCTATCTACCTCTGCCTGTTGGCGACATTCAAACACAATATTATACCACAATAGACTAATATTATACAGACCTGCCACTCTCAATAGTTTCGTTTTCGCGGTGGCCATTAGAGATAGACCAAAACGAGGGTTGGCGCGCTCTTGGCGATGGTCTGAGAATATAGTATTCTGTGATTCAAAGCGTGCCAAAAGATTTGTCCCATTTCCTCTAATGAGGAGGTGACGTATTTTCTGGAAATTCTCAGAAACAATTTTACCAACCCCACCGCTGTGCCTGGGGGTTAGGGAAGATCCCTTTATGAATAAATAACTTGGGATCATGAGTGGTGAAGGCTTTGGGATTCAGTTCAGATGCTTATAGTACGAAGTCGTTATTTCGAGCGATGTTGCTTACTAAAGAATATAGTAATGCATGTATATTAAAATAATAAAAACGTGAAATATGCAGTTCTATATATTTTAATATTCATTCCATAAATAATTAAAAATATTAATATAATTTGCAAATAAATAATTCAAATTTTAAAGAATTCGATTAAAGCGTTATTTTCAATGGAAAACAATGATAATTCTACGAACGGTATCATATAGGGGTCAAACATACAAACAGGGCGATCAAGAAAAGATGGAAGCTAGGTTAATTTATGGAGAGGCCCTAGCCTCAAGGCGACCTCAATTGCTTTCCACAAGCTTGTATATGAAATGAGTTCAGGAGTACGTATACTTTTCACCGAAATCTCAAATACAAAATATCTCGGAAAACATTACCTTATACTTCGATTTTGACTGTCAGGGACGTGTTCAGGAGTACTTATAACGTATTTTTTCCCATTTATGTTGGCCCTATGTTTTAAAAGTGAAATGGTCCCAATCAAAATTAACAAACGTTTTATCAAATGGCAAATGCTCTATAGAACTCCAATTCAAATTTTATGATTGGTCAAACATAGAGAAGTGTTTAAAATGTGTTCAGGAGTCCCTATAACATGTGAATACAAAAATTGTCAGATAAACACCTTATACCTAGATTTTAATTGATGAATAAGCACAACTCCTGGATTCATGTCTACGATCAGGAACTGTTTTTATCCTACTCAGATCAACCTAGAAACCAGAAATTGTAAAGTGACTGTTTGGGTGGTCGGAACAGTGCTACCCAATTTAGACTGGAACCTAATAGGTGTGGCAAACCACAGGGTCTATACCATACTTTTACATACTTGTAATACATATACATACTTTTAACCGCAAATGAATGGACACAATTATTTAGAAATTATCAAAAGCTGTCCTAGAGATATCAAATTTTTTTTTTCTGCATTTAATGCTATACTAGGCGAATACCCGTTGAAAATCAACGGTCTTGATTGAGGAAGAAGAACGATTTTTGAACTCCTGAACCCATTTGTACAGTATGAACTTCTTGCAATTGTTTGGGCAACCAGAGTAATCAGATGGGGGTGGCAGCTAATGAGGCCGTACCATCCTTCCCCTAACCTCTTGGATTGAGGGCCAGGAAAATTGAGCATTTCAGCCATAGCCAGCTTGATGTTTTTGAAATTTTTATTCACATACCATATGACGCAGATGCACTTTGGGCCATATATATACATAAATGTGAACCCCACCCTCTCTTTCAATCGAATGTTATTCCGTCACTCTACCCTCTCCCTCTTAGAAATCCTGAAAAATTATGTAAAACAGCCTTCTCACCCAAACATCGGAAAAAATTAAAATAATCCATCCTTGAAAAAAATTAATTTATTAATGTGCCCCCCCCCCCTTAAATCGAATATTAAAATATTGAATTTAATGTAAGAATGATCTTCTATAGTGGTCAGATGTCCTTATAACATTTCTTTACATCAATTTTTTGAATACAAAAATTATTGGATAAATACCTTATACCTTTATAAAGGTTTTGACGAATAAGCACGTTTTCTGTCAAATTTCTAATGCTACAAACTTCTTTTATTCATACCCAAACCATCCGATCTACCAGAAAGTATAAGGTAAAATTGTTTGGGCAACCAGAACAGTGTCACACAGTTTAGACCGAAATCAAATGGGGATGGCAATTAAAGACCGTACCCTCCTTCCTCTAACCTCTTAGAATAAAGCCCAGCAAAATTGAACATTTTAGCTGTAACTAGTTTACTATTCACTAAATTGTGACGCATGATACAGCTACATTCTGGACCATATATATATATATTTATAATTCACTTGGTTTTTATTATTTGTCCTTCCACTAGCCAGTAGACAGTTCCAATGGTGTCCAAGGTAAATACTATCGCCATACTATTTCCAAGGTAAATACTATCCCCATTGTCAGAAACTGACTATTCTATCGGTTTAAATTCGAATTGTATGGCTGTCCTGACGAAATATTTTTGCATAGCTGAAAATAAAATCTATCGACAAATTCCGCTGATGAGCAACCTCAAATATGACTGAACTATTTTTCCTCTAACTAATCTTTCGGATGGAGGGCCACAAAAACATAACTTTTCAATCCTGGCCAGTTAGATTTTTTTTTTTAATTTTCACTAATCAGACATACACATGACGAAGGCACACTTTAAAACAGATGTCTATGTATCTACAAACAATGGTGTCTTACGAGATCAAACAAACAGGACAGACGAGAAGAGGCTGAAGTCCGGTCTGATTAGGGGAAGGAGCCATAGTCTTAGGACCCGCAATCACTTTTCATAGGACTGCAGCTGAAATGTGTTCAGGAGTTCGTATAACGTGTTTTTTCAATAAAATCTCAAATACGAAATATCTCGAAACTATATCTTAGATCTTGACAGACTGATACGCATATTTCTATAACTCCTGAACACATTTCGAAGACATTTAGAGCCCATCTGTGTTGTATGTTCAAAAGTTGTTATAACGTGTTTTATCATCAAAATTTCAAACACGAAATTTCTATGAAAAACCATACCTTATACATAATTTTTGATTGATGGATAAGTAACAGTGTACAAAAAGCTGTGTACACGATGTGTAGCATAGCACAAAAACTATTGAACATGTTGAGTGTAGCAATTGTTCAGTAGCGTAGGCAGGAAAAAAATTGGTGTGGGGGGGGTAGGCGTTTGCCAAATCTTTTGTATTACATTTTTTCTAATGTCTTTTTTAACTTCTTAAAATTTTATATAAAAGTAATTTGCATAAAAATTGGAAACGAACAATTAGGGGCGGAGGGGAGGGGATCTATTTAACAGGGGTCAGAAACTTAATCTTCATACTTCCATAGTAAATTCACCACTGAGTAAAACGTCTAGGTGATATAGTAATGACGTCAAATTGATGGCCTGATCAATCTGAAAATAAAAAAGCCTCTGACTTTCAATAGAAATAATCGTATCAAGTTTCTTTCAATTTGTTCGAGAGATATCGTGTCTACGGACGGATGTACAGACAATATCGGTAGCCCATTGGTTAGCGCGCTGGAGTTGCACTCGGTAGGCCCGGGTTCGATTCCAGCCACTGCCAAAACTGCCGCCGTGTTCGCACGGAGTACGATCACGTTAAACATGTGGGTCCGTAAGTCCTTCCGAGAGGTTGGTGGTAGGGGAAGGAGGGTACGGTCCCTGTGGATGCCTCCCCCACTGGGTTCCGGTCTAAATTCGGTGGCACTTCCCGGCCGTCCAAACAGTCACCTTACACCTTTCAGGTAGGTCGGACGGTCTGGGCCTCAACAACCTCAACAACATTGAAAAAGTGGTTCATTTTTGGATGCACAAAACGCACAGATCCATCAATATTGAATGGCCTTTTTTTAACACTTTACAACAAAGTTGAAAAGTGTTTATGACTTTGTTCATTCTGTCTGTCCGTTAGCACGATAACTGCCGTAAAAATGACTTAATCAAAATAAAATTTTAGCATGTTGTTCAAACGGTCTGTAAGACCTATAGGAATATAAATGAATAATATCACCCAATTAGTTTTAGATTGAACCCGGGTTGAAAAAATGAAATACATTGAGCCCTATGGGACCTAATTTTTCAAACATTTTTTAAGCGGATATAAAATACACAAATTGCTTCGAAAATTTTAGGTAATATTCAAATTGTTCCATAAAATATATAAAAAAAAATTCAGCGAAATATATTCAATAGTTTTTTAAATAAAAATTAAAATAATAATAACACCTCTTATATGAAGCGATCACGTGACCATGATATGAAAAGATCACGTGACCCACTTCAAAATGATATATGGCATCCACCTTGTCTCAAAATCGTGATTTTTAAAGTTCTTTTTAATTCATATTGAGTGTTGTATCCGTCTTAAAACCACTTTATTTTTGCCTAAATTCTGTGCATCTACATACTGAAACAACGCAATGACAATATATTTGAGTTTATATGCTCATCCAAATTTGATTATTTCTACAACGAAGCCTATTTTTCACCTATGTAAAATGTAAACAGCAAAATACGTAGAATGAGTTGTATTAGAATTGCTGTATTTCTTTAACACAAAACCATTTAGTTCATGGAGTCTGCAAAGCTGATATGAATGAAATATTCATTGATTTTACAAAGCGAAGGACGATTTTTTTCGATGAAGTTTTACGCATAGAGTTTAATTACTTGTAGCTCCATGGTCTTAATTTTTAAATAAAATAAATTACTATAGTATTGTGATAAATGACATGAATGGAAAATTATTTATGAATGAAATGCTGCTTTTATAGAGAGAGCCAGGCGTGTTATTTTTTCTATAACGTCATTTGAATGAATTTCAGTTGTTTTCGATGCAGTTTTCAAATATAATAAATTATCGTAGTATTATGATAATTCTAAAATTATTACCGAGCAATGTATCACATTTTAGAGATGTTTAAACCAGGCAATTTATATTTCAATGCCACCATTTGAATGAAGTTCATTTTTTTCAGTGAAGGTTTAAGTTTTCAAATATAATAAATTAATGTAGTACTCTGATAAGCTTTAAAATATTACCGAGGAATGCATTGCATTTTAGACATGTTTAAATAAAATTGCATTGAAGTTGAAAAGTGTTTCATAATCAATGCTTTAAGCATGATTGATCTCTCTTGTTTTTTTTACTCCCTTTACTATATCATATGTTATATGGAAAATATATGAAAGGAACATCTATTTTTATATAATATGTTATTCCAAATAGAATGATTCTATTTATATGTTGCCAACTAGGAATGGTAATCCTTGAGAGTCAAAATGTTTATCCCACAATCTAGAGTATAACTTATGAAATGATTTTTTCTTAGTTCTGAAATTATACCAAAAGCGTTGTAGTTAGCGATGTAATCAATGTAATAAATCCACCAAAAAAGTAGGTAGATATTTTTTGAAAAAATTGCCGATATCATATAGTATACAATTAAAATTAGTTTTAATTCAAATCAGATATCCTCATGCAAAATTAAAGTAAAAAAATCTGATGTGAGCAGACAACATACAAGACTATTTCAAAGTACCCAATAAACTTATATTTCACGCAACTCTATATAAATAATTATCAATATTGTTATCATCCCCCATAAGCGATAGAGTCCATATATCAAAATATTTTATTAATTAATACATCAATTAGGAGTCATTTTCATACATTCAGCATCATTTTTGTAATTTTGACGATATTTTCGTCAATTTGGCAACATTTAAAAAGTCAGCAAGTTGGAGGTATTCCAACAAATACTTCACCAAAATTTTGCCAAACGCTACGGATAGAAAATTAGGTTTTTCTTATACAAGTAGATTCTTATATTCTTTTCAAGGTATTGAATTTTAGTCAATAAGTCGTCATTTTCATTTGATTAAGTGTCATTTTAATCAATTTGGCGACATTTTCATTAACTTGTTAATATATAGAAAGGTTGTCAATTTGGCGATATTCCGCTAACTTCGTTACCAAAATCTCGCTAAGCATTACGGATGGAAAAATAAGTTATTCTTATAGCAAATAAATGACTATTGGTTTTCAAATAAAAAAGTATTACCCAAAGTATATTTTCTCATGAATTGAACGAGCTAGATCCACGGGAATGATGTCACCCAATTTATCATATGATATTATATATGAAAAGTGAACATATTTCACAATATTTAATAATTTTTCGATAAATTTATTTGAAAAAAAGGGGAGTATTTCGAGAACGGTTTATGCTATGCTATTTATAATGTCAAAAGAAATTTAATGCTGAATATTATTTTATTTGATACTGTTGAAATTTAGAGATTGACTGCTAACAATGATGAAATAGCACTGTATAGCAACATAAAATATTTCGCAAAACCTGCTGTCTTAAATAATTTGAAATTAAAAATATTTCGTTATTAGTTACAGCATAAACATTTGGTTGAATATATCAATCAGTTTCTAAGCAACCACACCAGCAAAGAACTTCTTGCCTGAAGAAGGAGGGTATTTTTTGCTGCTGAAACGATTGATATATTTAATCAACTATTTATGCTGTAACTAACGAATTAATTTTAATATCAGGCTACAGAAACATTTTTTTAATCGGTAAAAATATGTTCTTTTATGTATAGAAAGTTTGCTATGGGAAGAAATCTATTATGTTATTATCGTTAAAAATATACTAAAGGAATATGTTGATTCAATTCCCAGTACCGTAGGCTAGCGTAAGAATATATACAATATATTTAATCAATTATTTATGCTGTAACTAACGAATTAATTTTTATTTCAGACTACAGAAACATTTTTTTAATTGGTAAAAATATGTTCTTTTATGTACAGAAAGCTTGTTTGCTATGTGAAGAAATTTATTATGTTATTATCGTTAAAAATATACCAAAGGAATATATGTTGATCCAATTCCCAGTACCGTAGGCTAGCGCAAGAATATGTCCCCCCCCTCCCCAGGTACAGCAAAAAGCAGAAACACAAGTTCTCTGAAGCTAAAGAACTCCGTTTTGCCAGAGGAATGGGACAAAGTGAATGAATGGAACGAATCGACTCTTCCTAGGACAAATTTCCACTTCTGTGCTTCCTACCATACCAATTACCTCAGGATGGAATGAACTTGTTGGTGAATTACTGCTTTGGCGGTCTAGTGGGTTGCTATACCAGGGATCATAGCAGATTTTCTAAAAATTTTAGGTAGGAATTTAAGGAAATTTTTTCAAAATTTTAGGAGCTAATATTTATTATTTCTATTATTAGTACTGTTTAATTACCGTTCTTTTCATTAATCAAAGGAGAATTGATACAAAAAACAAACATCATTGAAAGAAAAAGGTAATCTTTTGAATATTTTTCCTATTTCATTTTTCATTTTAATGCTCTGTAGACTTGAAAATTTAAATTATCACTCAGTATCCAGAGGCCACTTTATCACAGGTATTTTTTGTGTAAATATATACATACATACACACTATATATATGTATGTTAGAAAAATGTTAGTTTAGTTTTCAAACAACTTTATATAAACAGAAAAAGAAAATCTTAATATAATTAACAAAAAAAGAATCCAAAAAGCTCAAAATCACATTTAAAATTTTTAAAGAATTGTAAAATAAAATACGGCCATAAGAGCAAAAATCTAGCTGGTAAGTTAGTAGTTATTGCATGTAACGTACAAGGATTGCATGCATCCGCACAGTGGGCGGGCTTAAAGCAAATAATGCTAATAAAAGCCAATTTATTTTGGAAAAAGTGTTATCTGTTAGCCTTGAACCCTCGTAGTGGGCTGGAATGCGATTGACAGCTATTTCAAATCTATGCAGATTACATGTGCTTGTGCAGTGTGTATATCGTTATTATATGCAGTAGAATTGTCGTTATTGCATATATCGTACGTGGATTGCATGCACCCGCTAATAAAAGACGATTCATTTTATACGCAGCAGCTGTATCATTACCCGTGTGCCCGCATTGTGGTCGGAAACACGATTGACAGCTACTTAACGAGTTAGCAGTAACTTCCGTGCGTAGCTGAGGTGTGTGATCGACAGTAACTTCATAAACTGCATCATTAGCCGTGAATTGTGCATGTTGCTACATTGTCAGCAATAACTTGCGCGCGTAGCTGAGGTGTGCGATTGACAGCTACTTCATGAACTGCATCGTTAGTCATAACTTGCGCGCGTAACAGAAACATGCGATCAACAGCCACTTGATGAACTATAACGTTAGCCGCAAATTGCAAGCGTAGCTGAGATAGATAGCTACTTCATCAACTGTACCGTTCGCCGTGACTTGGCCACGTAGCTGAGGTGTGCAATTGACAACTGCTATATCTGTTGGAAAAAATCAATACATCGCGATTCACGTTCCCGTGAACGGGCGTTTATGCAAATTTAATATGAACGACTCTTCCCGTTCACCGGCGTGAACCGTGATATTTTTCAACATGAGGTTTCATGCAAATCAGTTCTCAATGCGTACGCATCTGATTTGCATATCCGGGGGCGTTTTCCGGAACAGTCCATTCTCGGATATATAAGGCAGAGATTTCTTGAAGCAGTGAGAGAGACACCCAGTCTAATCCAGAACGGAGCGGAGAAGGCTTTGTAAGACATAGACACTGATGGTCTGATGCAGGCAGACAGAAGCACTGCGGGATATCGTTTGACGACGGTTTTTAGTCGAGACAGACGCAGAAATGTCTTATCCTTTGGTTTTCCTTTGCCAAGTGTGATACCTTCAATGGTGGCTGCAAATACACGCAAGTGATAGAGGTAGTATAGTTACTTACTACCCATGCTTCAAGGAATTTCTGTCTGGTTATTTACAACTGCAAACTTTTTGTACATAGTATTCTTTTGATGTTTTGTGGCATGGAAACCTGGAATGTGTAACTTGCCTAGTTATGTTTCTCACGAAATAAAGTGAACGATGTTTTTCTTTGAAACTGGATCTGCATACTTTTATGACCCAGCCAACACTTATTGACTCTATGCCAGTGCGTACTTTGCTTCTTCAAATTTTAAATTTTCCAACAATATCAACTGCACTGTTAGCCATGACTTGCGCACGTAACGAAGGCGTGCGATCGACATCTACTCCATGAACTGCATCGGTAACCACAATTTATGCATGTAGCTAGGTATGCCATAGACAGCTACTTAATGAACTGAACCATTAATTATGACTTGAGCGCATAACGGAGATATGCAATCGACAGCTACTTCATGAACTACATCGTTAGCCATAATTTGCGAGCGTAGCTGAGATAGACAGCTACTTCATTAAATGTACCGTTAGCCGTGACTTGCCCGCGTAGCTGAGGTGTGCGAATGACAGCTACTTTATCAACTGCACCATTAGCCATGACTTGTGCGAGTAACGAAGGCGTGCGATTGACATCAATTCCATGAAATGCACTGCTAGCCATGATTTATGCGTGTAGCTGAAGTGTGCGATAAACAGCTACTTCACGAACTGAACCATTAGTCGTGACTTAAGCGCGTAACGGAGACGTGCGATCGACAGCTACTTCATGAACTACATCGTTAGCAGTAACTTGCGGACGTAGCTGAGATACAAGATCAGCTACGTCCGCAAGTTATACTGCAACGCGTTAATCTAGACACAGCTATTTCCCTTCAATCATCCTCTGTTTTGATAGAATCAACATTTTAAAATATTCAAATAATATGTATATAAGTTAAAGCAGATACGCATATTGCACAATTTAAAGTTTTAGTCAATTTTTTAACTACAAATCCAGCGATATAACTGACTATATCAGCCAGAAAGAAGTTTAAGCTGTCATAGATGCTAATATCAGGTATATTGTCTATTTCTTGTAGATTTTGTGGCATACGTTCTGCCGAGAAAAATTTGTCTTTGTTTAGTGTTTTTACATAATTGTTATGTGACGATGTTACATTTAAAATATTTGTTTCATCCAAAGGCAAACAATTTGAGTTTAGTGATGACGTTATTTGATGATGGCATAACAGTCGAACGTATGCTGCTTTACACTGCATTGCAGTGGGATTATTATTATGACCGCCTTTACTTCGTATCGCACTAAAAAACATTTCTAAGTGATCTTGAGAAAGTCTGTATGTCATTAAAAAGTGTAAATAGTTTGTTTCCATGAGTGTTTTGTATATAAGTCTTGTGCTGTGTTAAAAATCCTAAAAATCCAGTTTTTTTATTGCTATGTAAAATGAGGGGACCATCAAATGAAGTTCTTAAACCTTTTATATAAATTTCTACTTCCGAGAAAAAAATTGAAAATTTTGTTCTTGTTAGACTGCTTTAATGGAGATTTAAAGTCAGTGGCTTTTAAATTTTGACTATTTAAAATATCAAAGAGATTGTTAAATTTGCGAACAAAATTGGCTGTTGCTTCCCAGCCTTTGAAATCAGGATAATTTTCATTATTTGATAAATATAATAAAGCATCTGCAACGCTGTTGCTTAAAACTTGTGCAGCAAGTTTCACTTTCATTTTATGCCAAATGCAATGCAGTTAATAGGATGCTTTTATTTATAAATTTTATATGCAATTTGTTCGATATCAATCAGTTACATTTTCAGTACATATGTCAAAGTACACATGTACATTTATTGTACTAGATTTCTTTTAATATATTGTATTGCCGAATTAAAGGTGTGTTATTTCAGACGGTTAACTATTATCTAATGCTCTTTATAAGTAGTATATCAGTGTTTATTATAAATGAGAAAAAGTACTTAAAGGTATTATTGCTTTATTATAAAAATGTTCTCATTATATTCAAAATTCCTTTATACCAAAAGTTTGTCCAATTACCCAATGTGAAAAAAAAAAAAGTCCAATTATCAAATGTGAATGAAATTTGAATCATAAGTGTAAATTCAGTGTAATTTTAAATAATTATGGGTAATATTTTGTGTAATTAAACTCAATGATTTATTGAAGAAATAAGAAGAATATGAATGAGTCTGGAGGGAAAGCCATGTGCTGCCCACATCAGATTGTTTTTAATAATCATTAAATATTAAAATGTTTTTGTTTATATTCAAAAGATTTAGTGTACATACCAGAATCCATATCGAAAACATCATCACTAGGTGCTGATGTCCCACTTCCCTTTTTTTCAGAATAATCTGCAACCTGCTCTGGTTCCATTTCATGATCAGAGAAAGAACGAGCCAAATATGCATCTTCTTCATCAGAATCTGCACCGACTGATTCACAACGGGCAGCTTTGCTCAAGGCACCTTTTTGGTTTTGAAGAAAATAATCAATGTTCATATATGTCGCATATTCTGGACTTTCCTCTTCAACACTTCTCTGAGTATTTAACAGACACTCAGCAATTCTTGAACGGGAGGATACAAGAGGAGGACATTCTGGGTAAGAATCATAAGATTCAGAAAATACTACATAGTCACCTTCACCATCTTCTTTAGAAGATTCACTAACAACAGTATGGGAACTAGAAGTTTCAATTTCATCGGGAGCAACAGTATCATAAATATTTTCATCACTATAACTATTAACTTCATCTTCATGTGTTTCATTTATATTCGTTTCTATCCCCTTTTCTTCTAATTGAGAGGATGCATCATATTTATTATCAGATGAGCAAACCATGTCTAAAATGACATCATGCTTATCTTGACTGACTAGAGAGCTATTCAAATTATCACTGCATTCTACAGCCGCATCAATCACATGTGTTTCTTCAATCTTTTGAATATCATCAGAATCAACAAAAGTGTATTGCTTAACTGGAGGCACAGCTTGAACCGGAATTGTTTTTCTGGGCTTTTTGGGTGGTGCAGGAGGTTTCTTTTTTGGAACTGAGCTAATGTCAACTTCTACATCATCATCAGATCGAAAAGATGTTCCTGTAGAATTAGGAGACATTTCTATGTTTTCATTACTTTTTGAGTTGATAGATTCTGGAGGTAAAATAGAACCTCCAACTTCGATAACTGTAACATAACTATTTTGATCATTTAAATTATCATGAGAGGCTTTAGATACATTATTCAAATCATTATTTTGTAGTAAATTATCGGAGTTCAAATCACTGGTTTTAGTGCAATCTGCAGAAACATCACGATTTTCTTTCTCAGATATAGAAACTGTGGCAGGAATACTTTCACAACCTGAAATAGGCAGTGGTGGGTTCTGTTTAACCCGTTCCACATCTGCCAATAAATGTTCCAAATACTCCACGTAAAATTCTTCTTTCTCCAATTCTGCATTCAATGCGGCAACTTTTTGGCGATGCTTCGTTAAATTTGCTCTTACATCTTCTTCCCATGCTTGGGGTAATTCACACCCAGGAAAGCGCTGAGCCCAAGCTTTCTGAAAATCACCGAAAACACTCATTTTCGCAAAAGCGGTTGCACAGAAATATGCTAGTGAACGTCATCTAGGAGTAAAATGAGTAAATTTTAAAATCACATCCAGCAAAATTGAATTATAATTATTGTATTTTTATTTATTTATAAATAACTTGTGTTTTCATTAAAAAACAGACCTCCCGACTGACAGAAAATATCGCAAAATTGTCTTGAGTTAGCGGTTCCAGTGATCAAAATAAAACTGCTCTAGCCAAGAACTTCTCATAAATAGCTCAAAATAAAACTATTCTAATTAAGGACTTCTCATAAATAACTTCACAATTAGAACTCAGCTCGAACACTGTAAACGTTTACTTTTACACAAAACTTACAATTTTAAGACATAAACTTATGTATGTTATTTTACGCAGTGTAGAAGTCTAGCTCCTATTCTCCATGATCCTTTTCTAGTTTTAAAATAGAGATGGCAACATGTTCTTAATTTATATTAATTTAAAATGGCGGCGCCCACGTCTGAACCTGAAACTGTTATTTTTAATGCTAGATTTTGCGGAGGAAAAAAAGTATGATTTTTATATTGCTATTCCTATAACACACAAGTATATTACTTATTACGGTTATATTTTATATAAGTACTGAAGCAATTGTGTGTGTTTTTTAACGTTATGTTTCTTACTGGGATTTAGAAAAATGAACTGGATGGATAAGTTTTGCTCAAAATCTGCAGAAGCAGACAAAAAAATGGAACAGATGTAATATCCCTTTTGGCGATTTTCACCTTGACGACAAAAAAATGTCGCCAAGGCTGTTAGACGGTATACTTGCCGTACTGGAAATGATCAGAAATGCATAAAACATAAAATTAATTTTGATTAAATATATAAATAGTAATGTTAATTAAATAATTTAAGATCTGTTATATTAATGATTTTATATAAGAATGGTCGTTCTCTATCGAAGGCCTCAATGTGGCAATAGCCGTTTGTGTAACAGTTGTTTTATAGCAATTCCAACATGAATCTACGTCCCCTAAAAAACATCTCAGAATCTAGCCCCGTGGGCTGTCGATGGTCACATGTAGCAACAGGTGTTCCGTAGTACATAAAGGGTGGCACACATTGGAAACGCATGCAAAATGCGGATTGTTTTGAACAATGGTTGCTACGTACTGTCCACATATTGAAGACACATTGCTACATGCTGCAGTAGAGACTCAAAACAACATTGGAAAAACCGATTTCTAATGCATATTTGAGCAACATACAAGATGCAGTGCATTTTGAATCCTCAATGTGTGGCCTCCCTAAAGCACAAGCTAACATTCGCTGCACAGATGTATAATATGAAAATTTTAAAACATTAAAATGACAAAAATGCGAAAGAAAGCAAACGTCAACAACTTCATTTTTTTAAATACAATGTAAATCCATTAAACTGGAATTTTTAATTCATCCCGGACCATGCATAAAAAAATATAAAATTAACTGTGCAATTGAAAAATAAAAATCCTATTAACCATCTCCACTCTGCCCAAAGTCGGCCTACTACGCGAAAATCTAAATCCCAATTTACTTAAAAGAATTATCTGGTACTTTTCAATAATGAAAACGGAAGGTATATTTCCAGTAAGTGCAAAAAATAATAAAATAACATCAAAACAACAGTTAAAAGTGCAACCTGATTAACTTCAGCAACGATGACACTCTTTCAAATAAACCATTTCAAATCAAAACCAAATATGTACTATTATGATGTCGAACGAAAAGGAAAGAGTTGCCAGAATGAAATGTTCACCAAATAGAAGTAGGGATTACCAGAATCCCACATAAAAATCACCAAAAATGAAAAAGGGATAATATGATATCTGTACCCAAAAAATTACGAATAGATTTATCAACTTGTGTTGTTGCATATCATTGTTATTTTAATGTCCATTTTGAATTTGTATAAAGCCGTATCTAGGTCACCTACTGAAATTTAAATGCAGTTTCAATTTTTTCTGTTTTAATATAAATTGAAATTAAATAAAGTATAAACCCTGACTCCAAAAATTCAATATATTTTAGTTATAATCATAAAACCCCAAAATCGCAATTATGCTTTTCCAACATTGTAGTATTCAGCTCCATTTCTAAATCTATTGTATAGCAAAATATATTATATTCAGCAACAAGTCTTATAAATAATTAGTTCCTTTTTCTAAATCTAAAATAGATATAAAATATTTGAAAATTGAGATTTTGATTACAAATATCTATTTTTGAAGTGAACTCATGATGACCAATGATTGTGATATTGGTCACCGAGGCTGAATCGTCATATCTATACTGAAGAATAAATTTCATTCATCCTCCTTTGAGATGGTATCAACAGAAGTCACTTGTTAAACATTTCTGTGCTGCAGCAACTCTATTTGGAACATATGGTGTTGTTGTTGAGACCCAAACCATCCAACCTACCAGAAAGGTGTAAGGTAACCATTTGGATGGCCGGGAAGTGCCACCCAATTTAGACCGGAACTCAGTGGGGGATGCACCCACAGGGACCATACCCTCCTTCCCCTACCACCAACCTCTCGGAAGGACTTACGGACCCACATGTTTAACATGATCGTACTCCGCATGAACACGGCGACAGTTGTGGCAGCGTGCAAACCACCAGGCTACCGCACCCGAAATGTGCTAGCAGCACGCGGTGTTCCCAGGTGGTCACCCACCCAAGTACTAACCGCGCCCGATGCTGCTTGACTTCGGTGATCTAACGAGAACCGGTGTTTTCAGCACTGTAGGGCCGTTGGCTGGAACATATGGTGTTGAAGACCCAGACCGTCTGACTCGTTCATTGGACTCAAGCAACTATTTGGACGGCCGGAGAACATATGGTGTGAAGTAATTTTGAGTGTGCCTCTTTTTCTAACCATATGGGGACACCTGGTGTGGTAGCACCACTATCCTTACTTAGGGTTCCTATAATGTTTTTCATAAAAACTGGTACATTTCCAAATGTTTACTTCAAAAACCTAGAACATTCTATATAAAAAACAGGACATTAAAAATTAAGAAAACCAAAAATAAATCAAATCTATTATATATTAGGTATGTTGCACTTTAAATAAAATACTATTTTAAAAATATATAGTTATATGATCTAACATAAATTCCATTTAAAAAAAAAAAGAATTATAAGTCACAAACACCTTTAAAAAATTCACACAATAGTCAGGTTTGTATTTTAAGATTTGTTAAAATATTCATCAGATTTATTGACCAGTTTAAGATTTTTTTTTTCCTTCTGATATTTGGACATAATACAAGAGAAATCTTCAAAATAGGTCTTTACAATGGTTAAACTTTCACTGTCTCAATTTTAAGTCTGTCTGCCCACTGCAAATTTATTAATTAAAAAATATATTTAACATCTGTATCGGATCTTCACAGTGCCGAACAAAATTTAACTAGGCATATCAGATTTGCAGTTTTTATATCCTGTTTTTTTAATGAGTGGACATTTTACACTATTTTTCACTGGTAATTTAACCTTTCAGTTCTCTCCACACTACAAATTTGCTTTCACAATAGTTTTTCATACATGCAAACTCATAAATCCTTTAAAATCCATTACCCACAGATTTTTTTTTCCAGGAGGGACGCTTAAAAAGCCAAACATTTTATGAGAAATGAAAACGCTACCCATGCTGTAACACTAAATGTTTCCATAACGATCATTCTAATCAATCCATATCAAGTCACCTAATGAGGGTTGCATGATCAACTTTAAATTTAAATTTGGTATACAACAATGTTATAATGGTATAAAAATATCCAAATTTTAACTGCTTTCTTTGTGGAGCTGTGTGACCCAAAAGTTCGTCAACCTCAATTGCTATACTCTTTTTATTATTTTTTTTTTCTCAGCAGCTGTATTGAAGCAGCACAGAAGTGTTTAGTTTCTAAAAAAAACTGTGTTTTTCATATATTCAGAATGAAAATAGTGCAATATAACTAGAGATGTGAGTCAGAAATTCTGCACCCTTTTTTTGTTTGTTTGTTTCTCTTTGTAATTAATTTGAAAATATAATGTAATAAACTGTTTTTCTGAAAAGCAAGTAGTTTTATAAGAAGTCTTTGATCACTTATTTATAATTTTGAATAGAAAAGAGGATGGGAGAGGATAAATGTGTGTGTGCTTTATTTTGAAGAAAAAGAATGGGTGAGAACTAGAAGAGTATACATGATAGCTTTACTCATTCTCAGTAAAAGCATGTAAAGTTTTAAGAAGCCTATTTTTACACTGTTATGTTCTGAAATTTTATAAAAATATCTTACATAGTAAATAAAGAAGTCTATGTGAGCAGTGTGCAATGCAAAATCTGAACATTGTACAATCATGAAATTTGGTACATAGGTACGTCAAAAACTGAATCGGTTCACCTTGGTGCAATTTTTTAAATTTTGAATTAGGTCTTTAGTTATTTTATATTTTAACCAGAGTCACAATGATTTTGGTCAATAATTCCTTAGCAAACTATCTAATTGATTGGCGAATTGATTCCTTAGCAAACTAAACTATTATCAAAATGTTCCATCTTGACACCATCAAAAATGCCAAAAAATTGTCGTTAAACACACTGTGAATAGAATCCATATGATTATTAGATGATTTTTAGTGATATTTTAAAAAATATATACTTTTCGGGCATTTTAAACATTATTGATTTTTATATTACAATATACAGAAATTGACTTGCCATCTATAATTAATTTTTTTCAGCATTTGTCTAATGTATCACAGATCATGCAGAAAAAAAAAAATTCATAAACTCATTCATTGATTATTTATAAATTTTTTATCCTAGGCATGTCTCTAATTTTTTGAGTGAATCACACAGGTTCTTGTGATTCCCTCAGAGGTCGAAATGAACTATTAATTTTGTCGTAGGGAACTGGATATTTTAAGATGAGCTGAGAGAGGGATGCATAAAAATAATTGTCTGTATAGGGGTGATCAGATTTCGCATTTACATAAGTGAGCAATGTGTTGAATTGTGAACAGTTGTACAACCAATTGTGATTCTCATATTTTTTGCTTTTGCGGTGCATACGATTTTCAGATCAAAACCATTTTAAATTGTGTTATTTAAGCAGCAGGTGCTTATTTAATTATTTATACATAGTGAACACCTATTTAGAACCTGGGCAATGCCGGGTATTTCATTCTAGTTAAAAATAAAAAATGTTTTTGTAAGTTCTTCTGAAGACAAATACTTTAATAACACTAAATATGCTTAACTCATCTGGAAAATTATTTCTTCTGTCTCATAATACTCACCCATTCAATTACACAAGCAGGTATTTATTAAAATAATTTATTTTTAAATAGTATTTAATTATATATATATGCATTTTTCTGTTCATTTCATTTAAAATATTAGGACTTGATAAAGAATTTTTTCGAAATGAACTATCCTTAAGCCTAGAGCTCTTCCATGTGCAAGCTTTAATGCCTGATTATTTTGGTATTCCTTTTTTCGATTCCTCTCCATTGCCATTTGTTGATTATCTTTAGCTTTCTGAATTGTAATATGTATTATAATTTCCTCTTTATTGTTGAATTTCATTTTATTTCATTGTATTCTGTAGGCATAAAAATTTTTTATGATAGTGTATTATGAGTTACTTCTTCCATTCTACCATTGAATTTATTATTTTAATATTTTATATATATATATATATATATAATATTTTTATGTATTTAATAATTTATTTTTAATTTTCATTATTTTTTCAGAAAGTGATAGAAAGGTTTCCTTCTGGATTATCAGTAGGTATCTAAAAAAATGTGATATAATATGTAATAATGTATTTTTCAGTTATAATCAGTTTTTAATTTATTCCTATAATATTGTCTATATAATAAAAGGCAATGTCTGTGTGTGTGTCTTATACACTATAGGTTCAGCAACCGCGCGTCGGAGAGCTACAAAATTTGGCAATCGGAGACGGGGGGGGGGGGGAGAGGAAAGTGACACATGAAAACCGATTTTTAAAATTTGAATTATGTTTTTTGTTATTTAATGTTTTATGCGATTTCGACCGTTTTTCCCCCTTTTTCCTCCACCATCCAGACGTCGTAGAAAAAAACAAATCACATGACCGGAAAGAGCAGACAATTGCGAGTAAAAATATATCAATTTCAAATCTCAGGGACACATTCTAATATTTTAAAACAAAAGTCGCTTTCGGCTCAAAAAAATGAACTTTTGTTTTTAAATCCTCACATCCAAAAAAGTATCGAGATTTTCGACCAATAATTTACATTTTTAGAAAGATCAAAGATCTGGCTTCCTTACAAGACCAACCTGGTCAAGAAATAATTATAAGTAGCCGCACAATCATGATTTTAATGAACTAATGTTCTCGACGACTTCACACTGAAGAGCTCCCACTTACACTGCGTGCGCAGCCGGTGACGTCACTCCGTTTCCATGGAGATCGTGCATTAGGTTACGAGAAAAAGAAGAATATTTTTGAGTTTTATTTTTGTTTGAATGCTTTTGTGAAGCGTGTCGCTATTTTGGATGTTTGATGTATAGAATGAAACTTATTCCATGGAAATTTCGGGAATGGTATTATACAATGGAAATATGGTAAATTGGTCGAGAAAAAGGTGTTTATTTTTTTGTTTGAAAATTTTTGCTAACGATCGTGCATCGGGTTAGAAAATTAAGTGATATTTTAAATGATGGAATTAAGAGCTTAGCATATGGTCATTATAAAATTTAAATAATTGAATTATGGTGGATTGATGGATTTTTTAAATGACGGAACAATGGAATGAGGATGATGGAATTAAGAGCTTAGCATATAGTCATTATAAAATTTAAATTAGCGTACAGGAATTGCACTCGGTAGGCCTGGGTTCGATTCCCGCCACTGCCAAAACTGCCGCCGTGTTCACTTGGAGTACGATCATGTTAAACATGTGGGTTCGTGAGTCCTTCTGAGAGGTTGGTGGTAGGGGAAGGAGGGTACGGCCTAAATTGGGTGAATAAAAAGAAAGTTATGGAGATTGTCGCGGAGGGCGAAGTAGCCCAGTGGTTAGCGCGCGGGAATTGCACGCGGTAGGCCCGGGTTCGATTTCCAAAATTGCCGCCGTGTTCACGCGGAGTACGATCACGCGGAATAAACATGTGTGTCTGTAAGTCCTTCCGAGAGGTTGGTGGTAAGGGAAGGAGGGTGCGGTCCCTGTGGATGCCTCTCCCACTGGGTTACTGTCTAAATTGGGTGAATGAAAAGAAAGTTATGGAGATTTCACAGATGGCACGGTAACCCAGTGGTTAGCACGTGGGAATTGCATTCGGTAGGCCCGGGTTCGATTCCCGCCACTGCCAAAACTGCCCCAGTGTTCACGCAGAGTACGACCACGTTAAACATGTGGGTCCTTAAGTCAATCCAAGAGCTTGGTGGTAGGGGAAGGAGGGTACGGTCCCTGTGGATGCCTCCCCCACTGGATTCCGGTCTAAATTGAGTGGCACTTCCTGGCCGTCCAAATAGTTACCTTACACCTTTCTGGTAGGTCGCGCCAGCAAATTTGCCACAGTCAGAATTTTTAAGGGTAGCGAACAGGCTGGTCGCCGAAGGCGGCTAGTATTTAATAATTTATTTTTCATTCCTATAATAAATAGTAAATTATTTATGATTCTGATTAGGTTTATAATTTTAAATTATGTTTCATGATATTCCTTTTGTGCAATGTTTTAAATTTGTAAATTTGAGAAAAAGTACCTTTTTAGAGAAAATGTATTTTTTTTTATATAACTTTTCAAGAGCATGTGCATAATGTTTAAAGAAAATATTTAATTGTAGATGCTAACTGCAGTATACAAGTACCTATGAAAAATATTCATGCATACATTTTTTATGTCAATAACATCTATGATTAGGGTCTCTCTGGTGGAAAAACTGAGCTTTGCAAAAAATATGAATACTTTGGATTCTTATACCCCAACCCTAATAGATAAAAGTGTAAATAATTTTTCTTGTTTTGTCGGAAATAAGGTCCAGATTATGATATAAAAATAATTTTAATATTTTGAACTCCCCCCCCCCCCCTACAAAACTTTCTCCTGAAATATATAATAAACTATAAGCGATAGATATAAATAGTAAATGACAAAAAGTACTAGAAAATTTAGTATTAAAATCTATATTTATTATTTTAAAAAGCTCTTGTAGTTTTTGAGTAATCGTCTTGTCAAGTTAAAGGAGATTGAACATTTTCTGTTTTTCAAGTATGTAATAGTTATATCTTAAAAACTAAAAGAACTAGCAAGAATTCATAGCTCTTTGAAAGTTTTTGAAGAATATATAATTGGATTTTGTATCGAGTTCTTAGTTTTCGGAATGATTATAATTTTGATATTTCAGATAGCCTATTTCAGTATTTTAGCCTGGGTTTTCCAATGTGTGAGAAAGCTTTAATATTTAAAATGTCATGAGTATTGCAGTTCACTGTGTTTATTTGCTCCTTGGTGAAATATGGGTGCACAAGCATGACATATTTTGCTTCATTTTAAAAAAAAATTGGAAAGTTAAATGAACTTGAGAATTCTAAAAATGTTTACAATTGATAATGTTTGAACAGAATAGATTATGCATTTATGAGCCACCAAGCAAGTTCATAGATTAATTAGAATCATCTTGACAAATATGCGTAAAGCATTAGATTTTGGATCGAGCTTAATATTCCATAAAAAAAACTGTCTCATGGGTGAAAAATTAGTGCCAAGTTACTACAACTTCTATTTATTGTTACATCCTGCTACAAAAGCATCTAACATTTCAATATCTGGACCAAACTGCACCCAAAATGCTATTTTTTCACACGCCCAAAAAACAAAAGTTTCGTGCTTTTAAAAAGTCACCAAAAGATAGTTAAATCATCAATATTACAAACTATAATTATCAAGAATGCTACTGAATGGTCCATGATATGATATTTTTATGGCAAACATGCTTCAGGTTTATTTACTAAAGACTAAAAGCATTCATTAAAGACTTTGCCACCCTCAAACGAAAACCAACCAACCCTTGTATGATTCCAGACAGATAAAAATCCAAAGGTTCTTTGTCTGCCTTTATTACTAAAATTTTGAATTGAACCTCCTGTCAACCAGCATGTCAGCCCCTTACCACCTCAAATAAATAAAGATCTGACGTGAGTAGCACATGAATATGGCTTTCCTTATATAATGCAATGAATTTACTTCTTTCACTAAAAAAATAATTTATCATTTAAAAAAAATAATGTACATTTAGCTCTTTTCTGGATGACAACCTATAAAACTATTCGAAGTACACAATTAACTTACATCCTTCCCGGCCATCCAAACAGTTACCTTACACCTTTCTGGTAGGTCGGACGGTCTGGGTCTCAACAACAACAATTTACTTACATTTCATCCAACTCTAAATTGGCAATTATCAATATTGATAGCATCTTCAATAGTATCGTTCACATTCAAGCAGTGGCGGCTCGTGAGCCAGATATAGAGGGAGGCGCTCATCTATGTATTTATGTATATATATATCCCTCAGTGTATGCCAACTACGTCTTTTAGACTTCGAGTTCGTCGTTTGTCCGGCACTGATAAATTGGTTCTGGCGTTACCTCGAAACAGCTGTATACCAAATTATTATTTTACTTGCGCTGATATACGTTTGCAAGTTTCTTTAAAATGAATAAAAGCCTATTGTAACCATGGAAAATTATTTGAATACATTTGTATCAAATTTGTAAAAATTAAATACTCTCAGTCATATGCATGTGCAGTATTATTTTCTGATTAGCGCAAATGTTTGTACACCCAAAATGCACACAATTTCTCTCATATACACTCTATGGCTAATAGTTTTGTACCTGATCGTCCTTGTAACCCAAACAGTAACATAATTAGAGAGCGAACACCAACTAAATCTACGGCCGTTTATATGTAGAAACGGAAAAACTATTTTAATACAAGTTTAAGAATGAATTTAGAATTTACAGAAAATTCTTATGCTTTATGCTTATCTCTATTTGTCTTTAAAATGATATGAGCGAGTTCTGCCTGCTAGCAGTCACTATATATAGCAATCGGTTTCTATAACAATAAGTAGTTAGCTCGTTGCACGGGGGCAACAAAAGTGGATCAAAGTTTAGAGTGAGCAGATCGAGTGGGCCCATTGTAGAGTAGAAAATGAAGTGTGAAAATTGCATCAGAATCGGAGCAAGAGTCACTAAGATAGATAAAAATATAAATATGATAAAGAGGAGGGTTTCCCCTCTTCCACCACAGTTGTTTCATATTACATAATAACAGACGATGTTTGTGTGTAAGATCTGTAGCGGAAAATGTAAACATCGTACGGCCTTGAAATGTCGTGTACGGATATTTCAGGAACCAAGGCGATGCATTTTTGTAAAACCGAAATATGAAATTGAGGCTACTTAAAGTAAAAGTTACGCCCAGAGGGTTGATATAATAAGGTTGTATATCTAAGTGATTGCCACCAGCAAAATCTAAATCGCTCAATTAGAAGGCGAAATAAGAAATTTGGGGGGGAGGGGGGGGCTAACCGAACTGAAAGTTACGCCCAGGGAGCTGACACAATAAATATGTATATCCAGTTCACATATACAAATGGTGCCGGGACTATAGCCACCAGCGGAATCAAAATGGCTCAATTTTAAGAGCGCCGAGATGTGAAATTAGAGGAGGACTACTTAAAGTAAAAGTTATGCCCAGGGGATTGATACGAAAGATATGTATATTCAAATGGTACAAAGACTGTAGCTACTAAAAGATTCAAAATCGCTCAATTTAGGAACCGAGATGTAAAATCGTGCAGACTAGTTAAACTAAAAATTACGCTCAGGGGAGTTTGAATAAAACAATATGAGTGTCCAGACGATACGCGTATAGATAGTGCAGAGACTATAGCCACCATTAGATTCAAAATCGCTTAATTAGGAAACGAGATGAAAAATTTTTGGACTACCTCAAGTAAAATTTACGCCTAGGGAGTATAGGAGCAATATTGGTCTTCAATGAAATTAGAAGCAAAAGAAGGGGGATTGAGTAGTCGCCGCTGAAGGGGGGGGGGAGGGAGATTTTAAGGAAAACAACGCCAGATCAAAGAATCAAGTATCGGGTTGAAAATTGATTTTTAACATTCTTCAACAAATATTTATAATTTTTTCAATCTTTAATGTAAATAGCTGAAAAAGTAAGACAGCTGAGTAAATCAAGAGACCCACCCCCCCTCAGACAACACATTTCTGAAAGTGTCACTAAAAATATTCACGGGCATGCCACAAATACAATTCTCGTGACTTTTAAACAATTAAGAGGGCAAACGCATTGAAATTTATCACAAACAAAGCATAGAACTACCCTAAATCAGAAATGATCCCCTTTCCGAAGGACAGAACCACCCTACATCAGAAATCCCCCCCACCCCCCGGCCGGGCGCTTATGCAGCGAAATTAAACTGAGTGCCCCAAACAATGCATTTTTCTACCAAAAACGAAGAACGGAAACCCCCAAAATACTATAAATAACCCCCACTTATTTAATTAAGTAAAAAGCACAAAATATATATCGAAACTATTTTGAATTTCTATTTTCTGTATCTAATACTACTAAACTATTTCTTCATGAACCAAAACTGAAAAAACTAGGTCAATAGAATCAATAAAATAAATCGGAATTACATAAATACAGTAATTTATTTTCAAATATTTATTTAAACATCCAAATTTATTATTTTAAAAGGAAGCGAGGGAGAAAACACACATTTATCAAGAAAAATTCGAGGCCAAATTAGCGAAACTTAGCCAATTCGAGTCAGTAGTTCACAGCATTCGTTTCATTCTTGGCTTCTTTGGCTGAATGATTCGATATGAGCCGCAATAACCTGCGCGGCTCTCATCGGATTGGAATATTGCAATGTCTGTTTTTTTAACTGAAATTTCTATTACCATTGTATTAACATACCATTCTTTCTATCAGCCAGAGGTCGATAATGTTGGAAACTTGGTTTTGTTTACATCGCGATTCTCGTTTCGCGGGAGCGTGACGTCATTATTAAAATGATTATTCCGTTCTCGTGAACGAATCGCGATGTGGACAAAACTTGGCTTATCATGCAAATCACCTTTCTCGCCGCTCACGCATCCTGTTTTGCATATCCAGAGGGCGTTGCCGGCAACGGTTATGTTCCGGAACGCACCCATCTTCGGATATAAAGGCTAGACATTTTTCTGGTTTAAGGTAGATCGCTTTGAGTCGATAGATCGTTTTGATCGACGGATCGATCGCTTGGAGAGCTCGTTGGATAGCTTGCTTATACTGATCGATGGAAGGATCTAGAAGGATCTAGATCGGGCAGACGGATCTTCATAAAGTCATGTTTCGATGTTGTCGAAAGTTACGATAAAGTGTTTATCGGTGAACGCGGATATTTAAACTAAACTTAGTAGTTTTGATGGTTCTCAGTTAAGGAGACCATGTTTCCCGTGTTGTGGACTTTATAGTGCTGATCCGGAAAGTATGAAGTTTTTGCCATAGCGTGTGCCCAGCTAGTGGTGGCGTCGGAAAGTGCACGTGGTCACGTAAGTGTGAAATGCTTTTATTCCACTTACTTGTGTAAATAATACTTAAACCAGAAACGTGTCTAAGCATGGAACTATCACTGAAAACCTTCATATGAGCTGTAGTGCTCATGTTTTATAAATAGTATGCTTTGGTTTTTGCTTACCTGTTCTCATGATATATATTGTAAGCAAATACAATGGATTCACTCTTCAATAAAAGTGATTTTGAATTAAACTGGAACTGTTCTCATTTAGCACTTCTACTGCTACTTGTATTCCTACAACTACTATCTAACGTTTGTTATAGCTGCAACACTCTGTTTTAAATTTTCAACGAAGTTGTGTAACCAGAATTTCGTGGCTCATAGTTATTCTATCACCAGCTTCAGAAATTTAATTATATGTTAATTTTTAATATATAACTTATGGATGGATATTAATCTTAATTCCAGCAGATAACGAGGCGCGGCTCTCGTTAAAATCCCTCGTCTTTCCCTACAATGCAGTATTTTTCCCTATAAATTTAATATACGTAGTATGAAAAGAGCATAAGGGATTCTTTGAAAGTCAAAGTTTTAGTGCTGCCATCTAGTGACAATTTTATCACTTATTTCCAATATTTCGACTTTTTAGTTGAAATAAATTTCAGATAATTTCCTTAAAAATTGTAATTAACCTATATAACTAAAGGAATTTGAAGTGCTTGATCAAGGGGGTCCGCGCGGCGCCCTGAATAGCCGCCCCTGCATTCAAGCCAGTATTTTCCCACCCTAAAACATTGGGGTGAAAAAGGAGGTATTTTCCAGAGTCCATTCTAGACTCTTTTCACCTGTGCAATCCCCATTGCTCCTGTTTAAAGGGCTAGGACATGTTTAATGACACTTAATGATTTTTTAATGGCCAAAACTTCTCAGTTTTTCATAAATACTCCTGTCATGCATATTTGTTAAACAATATATATTTTGGCAACAATATTTATATAGGTTATAATATTTTGCAAGTTTTTAGTAATCGCTTTTTTTAAGTCTGCAGAATAGGGTTGCTAATATTTTGCTTTCGCAAGTTACTTTTGTTCTGAAGAGGTTGGCTTTAAAAATCGATTGCATAATATCATGTTAGTGTTAAGAAGGATAGCAGAAATTGCAGATGGGATGTTTATTGCATTTATTGGCATTAATATTGCATTATTAGGCTTTTGCTCAAGTAATATATCTTGCACTAAAATACAGATGCAGTGTTTTGTCCAGGAATATCAGAGTTCGCTGAAGACTTTTAAATTATCCAGGGTAGCATTAAGATTGTGTTTGGATCAATTTTATTCAGTGTACTTGGCATAGAGAGACGTTCTTTTCCATTTCTATCTCACGGATTACCATAAAATGCTTTGTTTCTTTCGAAAATCTTCAGTAAAAAGGCATGTATTTGGAATGAATTTTCACAGTGGAAAAAAGCAACATTTCATATATGTAAGCAGATGTATTTATATTTGTTTTTGTCAAAGTCGTTTGCAGTGTTAATAAGGCAGGGCACTCTCGAGTACATATTTCCAAAGTTGACTGATAATATCACAGTAATTGGCTTACACGTAAGAGATTTGCTTCCTTGTAAACATAAACCTTGCATTAACATTAAGAAATAGTAATATATAGCTCAGTGAGAAATTCAATATTTTCAATTATAGAAACTGGTGCATATTGAAAATTATAAAAAATAGCATTTGTTAAAAATTAGCAGCTAATATAATTTAACATTAGCTGTTAGCACTGTTAATAAAAAATTGATATTATTCCCATCACTATTGTATACACACTCAGAAATTCTTATTTTAGTATATAAACATTTAAATAAAGAAAAAATAGGTAGTACTGAATTATATTCACTACTGAAATGCTTCTTAATTTTTTAGGTGAATAATGAAAAATCTCAGTTAGAACCAGATGAAACAAGTGTTAGCACTGCTCCAGAACCGAAAAGCAAAGTATTTAATATAAAAAGAGCACGTTATGAAATAATTAGATATGGGATGACTGGATTTGATAAAGAGCAGCATATGAATAGCAAGATAGCAATGGCTATTAGATTAGGTGCTAAAGTAAGTGAATACAATTTGTATGTTATATTTTATTAAAATCATTAGAATTGAATTAAGCATAATTTACTAACGTGATAACCTATAAATACTTCCATATAGCTTTTTTCTTGAGGTTTAAAATTTCTACATAAAATATAGCTTAATTTGTATACAAGTTGCCTATTTTTTACTATATAAGAATTCTGGCAATATTAAAGATTTTTAAAAGATTAAAATTTAAAAAAAATATTGTATTTAAAAAGTCTGATATAGCCAGAATGTGGCTTTCAGTCCATAGTGTGATAAATGAGCATCAACAGTTTAATAAAACCTAGAAAAAAACGTCATTTAGTAAAATCATGTAAAATCCTTAATACAACATTATTATTAAATCAATATTATATAAGTTAAAATGTGGTGACTTTATTTATATCAAATGCACTATTAAAGGAAGTATTAGAATCTTAAGAATGCTACAAGACATACTACATACAGTGGAATTATCTCAGTCAATTATTTACATAATACCTCATGAAAAGTCAAATTTCAAATAGTTCAGTACTTTGTTAACCATGTTTGATATAATTTTGTATATTTTTATTAAATCTGTTTGTGAAAAACATATAATATTTGGATAATAATATAGTTTTGGAGTCAGTAGAAATATACAACTGTTTTAAAATAAAATTATTTATAAATAATTTTATTTTGGATTTTTTATTTATTTATTTATTTTTTAAATAGATTTTAGGCAATAAGTTATAAAATAAAATGTTTTCTAATTAAAAAGTAATTGATAGGAAAATTAATATTTTGATGAAACAGAAGTTTTGCTTAAGTCTGAAATTAAATATGAATAAAAATGATGCTTTTGAATTCCAATGTATGGAAATCCAATCATACAACCATACTTTAGTATATATCTTTAGTACAAATGAATACTACCTAGCGTATATGTCTAGCACAAAAATATACGGAACAGCTTTGGTATACAGAATTTGGTGCAATTCGCCATGTTTTTTGGCACCAAAGAAGACAGTCTTTGAAAAGTCCTAACCAACTCCATGTTAGGCTTTGTGCATAACAAATATAAATATATATAATTAAAAAACAAAAATGTATAAAAACTTAATGCATAAATAAGTATAAAATAATGTATAAGTATAAAAAAAGACGATACTTAGGAAAAAAATTGTATTTTAACAAAATTTCAAAAGGACGATGCTTAAAAAAAAGATTACACTTTAACAAAATTTTAAAAAACGATACTTAGAAAAAAGATTGTACTCTAATAAAATTTTAAAAAAATGATATTTAGAAAAAAGATTGTATTTTAACAAAATTAAAAAAAAAATGATACTTAGAAAAAAGATTGTACTTTAATGAAATTTAAAAAGAACTATAATAGCTGTTTGTGCAACACATGTTCCTTGGCCTTCATCAACTGTGTGAACTTAACATGAAAATCATAAAATTTAATACTTTAAACTTTAAATTACCCATTAAAACAAAACAGAAACCATGCTTAAATCAAAAAACATTACCTGGTTTAATGAAATCCAAAACTTCTCAAAGAAAAACACATGTAAATATCCAGATTGCACAAATGGCTGTTTCCACATTGCAGCCATCAGAGAACGATCATTTTTATGTAAATTTTCTGCTTCTACATTATTTTATCCATTGACATGTGCTATCTTTCGTTTTTATATGATATTCACATTTTTTATGCATTTTTACACACTAAGCAACAACACAATTAAAACAGAATCGGTGAAGATAACAGGAAGCTAAAAGGGGTTACCAGAAAAACATTACCGTGGTAGGAGATGTCACTTCACACCAAAGGATTACTACATTTGGTAATTTATCACTCCAAAAAAATATCATCAAATCCAAATTCTTTATATCAAAGCTGTACCAAATATATTATTATACTAGAGGCTTTTTGCAAATGAACTGTACTCTGAAGATCCCCCAAAAACTACTAATTAATACATTTGCCATTTATAAGGGAGTTGGAGTTCAAAATTTAGTGTACCAACTCTACAGCCCTGCATGCTGGCATTTTAAGATAATTTTTTGATGTAACATTCAATGAAAAATAATAGTTTATTTAATATGATTCTTTCAATAAAATGAAAGCCTTTCAGCAGTTTGAAATCAACAAAATTCTTTTAATTACTAATTATAATAATTGTTGTAAATTTTATTGTATATTTGTTAATTTATAGCAATAATATTATGTACACAGACTCTCACATTCATGCAGATATTACCTCAAAATGTTCTATTTGTGTTCTGTTCTGCTCAACACATGTAAATGCCATTAAAAACTTAACATAGAATTTTCAATCTTGTTGCAACATTGTCCCTTTACATATAGTACTATGTAACTCTTTACATAGAACAAATGCATGTAACACTGTGAAATTTTATATTTAGCAAAATTATGCAAAAAACTAGAACCAGATAGAAAATTTTGTAATTTGCATGATTAAAATACACATATTCAAAATAGAAGGTCATAATTTATTTTAAAAAATATTATTCTTGTAATAATGATAGTAGTAGTAGTAAACTAAACAGGTAAATGGCAATTTAAACTTTGTTATTTAAGCAAATAATATTTATCAAAACCAATTTGCGTTGATGCACATAATTGACTATCTTAACTAACCTGTTGATCACATCCAGAAACAACTTTTTTAGTGATTCTAAAAAGGAATTGCTTGAAAACAGAGTATTATTATTATATTAAGATGTAGGTTTTGCCATCATAAAGTTAAGAGAATATTGCATTCAATAGTAGTATATTTAATTAGATAAAATTATTAAAAATTTGAATCTAATAAATGGATATTGTGAAAATGCATATGAAATTATTTTAATATAACATTTTACAAATGTTGGGATTTTTATTAAGTACAATATTATTAACTTTTTTTATACCAATGATTCTGAACAATAAGAAATAGTTATGCTTGGAGGAAGCTGAATGGAGGCATATACTTCAGATATTTGTAATTAAATTTCTATGCATTTTAAAGAATTTTATTTTAAATATTTTATGGCAACATTCTCATATCAATTACAGTATTATAAATTGAGTGTAAATTTTGAATGTATCTATAGATTATTTTTCATGTTTCTACTCTTTTGTGACAGGATATTGTATATTTTTATAAAATAATATTTACATTATGTGTCATGCAAATAATAACGTGAATTGTACTTAAGAATTGTATAAAAGATATTTAAAATATGTTTTAATTCATTTTGCTAAACAATGAATAATACATGGCATATTTTATCAAAATTAAAAATGTATTTTTTTTTTCTTTGCTTGTTATAAATGTATAAATTACTGTATATTTGTTTTAGCCTCCAAAGAAGCAGTTTATAAACTACAAAACTCTCATGGAACAAAAGCTTAAGGAAAAAGAAGCTAAAAATGTAAATATACTTGAATTTCTTATTTCAACTTCCAGCAAAATATTTCACTTATGTATTTAATTAACTGTTGCAAGATCGATTCTGCATTGGCTTGGGACTGACACCCTTTACTAGTAACATGTTTTAGAAAGTTATAAATAATTGCAATGTATGAAAATTTGTCATGTATATAGAAATGCTTTTTAAAAATATTTTTATGTGATTATAAGCATATAGTTGATATAGATTTAATCTTTTCTACATATTTATATAACCAGGAGTTGATAACAATTTCAGATAGAGGGGGAGTCGGTAAAAATATACTGATTCCAACTCCAAATAAAATTATTTTTAAAAAAAATTTATTTTGGATTCATTATTTTTCTTTTTTTAATAGTTTTTAGGCAATAAATTAATCAAGAAAGATCAATCATGCATAAAGCTTTCTTTATGAAACACTTTCCAACTGAAATGCAATTTGATTTAAACATCTCTAAAATGCCATACATTGACTGATATTTTTTAAATTATCAAAATACTGCAATAATTTATTATACTTGGAAACTTAAAACTTCATTAAAATGTAAATCGTCTGCCTCTCTGTGTAAAATCAATGAATATTTCATTCATATCACTTATATTCCAGACTCCAGAGCTAAATAATTTTGCTTGAAAAAAATTTAGCAATTCTTATACAACTCACCTTACAATCGCTTAATTCGTTTACATTCTACATGCATTAAAATTAGGCTTTGTAGAAATAATCAAAGTTTAGTGATATTTAAAATAAAAAATATTGTAATTGCATTGGCCCAGAATTTAGATACACAGATAATATCAAAAATAAAGTGTTTTTATGACGGATGCAACACTAAATATATATTTAAAAGATCCTTAAAGATCACGATTTTGACTCTGAAAAAAAGATGGATACCATATTTTATTTTGAAGTGAGTCACTTAATCTCTTTATATTATATGGGTGTAATTATTATTTTAATTTTTATTTAAAAAACTACCGAACATATTTTGCTAAAAAAAAATTTATATATATTTTATGGGATAATTTGAATATTTCCTTAAAATTTTGAAGCAATTTGTGAATTTTAACTTCACTTAAAAATGTTTGAAAAATTAGGTTCCATAGGGTTCAATGTATTTCATTTTATCAACCCTGGTTAAATCCGAAACTAATTGGGTGATATTATTCATATTCATTCCAATATGTCCCACAGACCGTCTCAACAACATACTAAAATTTCATTTTTATAAAATAATTTTTATGGCAGTTATTGTGCGAACAGATAGACAAACTGAATGACCTGAGTCAAACATCTCCATTCATGTAGCTGAGCATGATCGCGATGTTTAAAATAGAAAACTGTCCATGACACTTGCCCATTTGGTTATTAACGATAACTTTCGTCCTATGTTCAATTTTCTTTTAATTGGCTGCAATAACCTCCATAATATTTTACTTTATGAATCCCTTTTTATTTATATTTACCATAATTCTATTTACAATTTTGATCCCATTTAGACCCCCAGTTAAGCTTGGTATTTTGTTCTCGACTCGCTGTGTGTTAAACCATTGTATAATTTTCTGGATATTTAATACATTTTTCTTTTGCTTTTGACGATATATCTATTGGTTACCTTGTAATTTATGTTCTTTTATCATTTAAGTATTTTATAATTAAATTATGTTTCTTAAATGTATCAAATTTAAAATGATTAATATACAAAATTCTGTCTCATGGTTGTGGCCTGTCTATTAAAGTTCATGTTCACCACCTATTTTTACTATGCCACTAATGAAGGGCATAATAATGCCCAAAAGTGCTCTGGTTATGTAATTTCAATGTACGTCATGAATGGAGATTTTATTAAAGACGTTTAATAATAACCAACTTTGGTTGTCTTTATTTTTTAAAGAAATGAATACTTCTGAATTCATAATACAGTATGAGATTCCAAGCAATCACTCTATATAGCAAACTACAATACAGAGTTTTAATTTCGGCAATATTTGCCTTGCAAATATTAAAAATTTTGTCAGAATTTTAATATTTTATGGCATTGATTGTGATAGATGCAGCAGTTTCCAATTATACTAGGGCATTTTGAAAATGAATTGAAAGAACCAAAGATCCCACAAAAACTACTAATTGATACATTTGCTATTCATGCAGAAACCGGAAGATATGATGTGCTGACTTCATAACCCTGCAACTATTTTTGTTTATATTTAAGTTATCTTCCGATTAAAAGAAGTCTAAGACTTCCTGTTTCAAACTGTCCTTGTATGATCTTTATAATAAGAATTTTTTTAATTTATTCTATTATTTTTAATTTGTTTGAATTTATTATTTCCTTCCTTCTAAAAAAAAAAATATTAGAATATATTCTTTGCATTAAAATCTTGTCATCTGTAAAAACAAAGTTTTGTAAAAGAATATTGTTTTTATTTTCTCAGTTTTCAAAATTCTTGTTTATCTTTTTATCATTTAATGTTCACTTTTTGAATTTGTTTAAATGTATGTATCATGAACATTATATGGTATTTTTGTTTTAGAATGAAAGGCAATATAATTTGCAACCTCTGAAACAAAGGAAAAAGACTAGTAAAAAGAAAAGAATAAAAAATCAGCCAAACAATTTAGTCTGATTTTCAAGTGTAAATTATGTAAATGAATATTAAATGTATATTTTTATCAAGAGGTTTCTGTTCTGTTTAAATGTATATAAACACTATAAATTTACATTAGGGAACATGTGATTTGTATATACAGGGTGATTTGAAACTCTGTCTACAAACTTTAATGAAAAATAGAGATTTCTAAAACAAATGGGTTTCATTAATGAACCATATCTGCAGACATCATCTTTTAGCTATAGGAAGATGCAGAAATTGGCCATTTTTAGTTGCCGTTATTCATAATGCTCTTGCTGGCTTTGTATGTTAAAATGAAGCACGTCACAAATACTGAGATGGCTGACATGCATCTGGTAACACTGAGAAAGAGAGCCGCATACAGTAGTCTTGTATTCAATCCTCGACACTGTCCAAAACTATCCCTGTGTCTATTTGCAGTATGAGCACAATAAATCTGTAGGTCTGAAAGTTCATCCAAGATATAATGGATTTGAGGAAGGGTAGGACAGTCTCTGTGGTTGCCATCCCCATTGGATTACGGTCTAGAGTGGCTCCCAAGACCATCCAAATAAATACCTTACACCTTCAGGTAAAGCATATGGTCTGAGTTATACAACTAGCCTGCATCTAGCATATGAGAGTACCAATAAAAAAGGAAGAGCTTCTGTAAGATACTGATAATCTTACAGCAATTCTTCCATCTCCATTGGCATACACTAGATGCATGTCAACCACTTTAACAATCATGATATATGCTCCACAGGATGGCTACAGAACCTGGAAATCAGGAAATATCAACATTCTGGAAAAATCAAGGAATTCCTTTAAAAAAATCTGTAAAATCAGGAAAATTGGGAATTTTTAGGCTTTCTTCCAACTCACAACTTACTACACGTGTGTTAAATTTCTTATCTGTGCTTTGTGTGACTGGAGATGGCCTATTGGACACCTCTATAAAAAGATGATTGTTTTAAAATTTCAATATTTCTTGTTGATCCCTCTTATTTTAATTGTTTTGAAATTTGTCAAGATATTTCATATGACTGGAAAAGCAGATTAAAAAAATACTGTTTCTGCTTATACCTAATTTTATTGCAGTAAGTGATATTTAAGTATATGAATTATTATATTTAACTATATGAATTCTGTATTTTACAGAACACTGCTGTGTTTATAACTTAGTTTTGTAGCTCATCTAGAATTTTAATGTTAAGGGAGCATACTCTTTTGGCCTGAAGTAGGGAGCTTATAACGCCCTTGAAACTTTTATAATCATCTAACTGATATATTCTTGCTTTCATCAAGAAAGTATTGTAAGCTATTATAACTTAATAATTTAACTTTGTGAATTTTTTGTAGAACTTAACTGGATTGTGCCCCCCCCCCCCCCTGAGGTTTTGAAAACCCGGCGCCTATATTACTGATAAGTTTGTTTTTGAATTAAATAATTTAACTATATTTGATCTTTCATTTAAAGGGCTTGGTGAAACATGGCAATTCTACAATTTGACTAAAAAAATTTTAAAATAACTGCAGCTAGGTATTATTTGATGGGAAAATCCTAGATTGTTAAAAAAATGTCGCTAGTCATATTGTTGCTCCAAGCAGTTTATTTATACGTTTATGGTTTTTTTTTAATGAAACTCGTTTTTACATATCTTACACAGCTGGCTGATGGCATGAACATCCAGATTCCTATAAATTTATATGTTACGAAATCCTAAGGTTTTGTCCCCCCCTTTCGTATCCTAATTCCAACTTTGATTTTATTGTTCTGCAATTCAATATTATTATTTTACCCTCAATAGGTGTCAGTTAGGCTCAGATACTAGCTCCGAGATTGGCAGAGGAGAAACGAGCCATGATAGTCCTTTTCAACTTCGGCCCATCATACACGTCATAGATTACGAAAAAATTAAATGCAATGGACCTGGCGCACCCGGAAATCTCCAGAAATCCCACCGACCATATCCGGGTCTGGTATAGGTAATTAACAATATGCTGGAGAGCATTATGTCACGGACTCTTATAATACCTTGTAGCTCCCCCACCACCACGCACACACACATTCAACCCCCAATTGCTCCTCGAAGGGAGAAAATACATTTCATAGACGATATTGTATCTAGTCCGTCAACGAGCGAGTGAGTTCAGGAGTCAAGAGCTCAAGTTGTATAATGGGTAAACTAGAATGGTGAAGTCTAAAGGGATTCTTTATATAACTTTATCGTACAGTAAATAAAACTGCTGATTTCTATCTTTCGGCGCAGACCGTCCAACCAACCGGAAGGTGTAATGTATCCGTTTAGACCGCTGGTACGTTACCCAATTTAGACCGGAACCCAGAGGGGACGACATCCACAGGGACCGTACCCTTCTTCCCCTGCCACCAACCTCTCGGAAGGACTTTCGAACTCACAGATTTAACGTGCTCGTACTCCGCTTGAACACGGTCACAGTTTGGAAATAGCCTGGAATCAAATTCGGATCTTCCGAGTACAATCCTCGTGCCTTAATCACTAGGCGATCCCACCCCAAAACTGCTGCTTGTTAGACAATAACTTACAAGACTTCCCTGAAGAAAGCAGGCATATCTCAGTTAAGTGATTACAGTTGCTTCGATGGCATTATAAGCCCTTTTCTTTAGGCCAAGATTGCTGTTTGTTAGGTAGTTTGTTCTTAGTGGTGGGTGCATACTTTTCTTTTGGCCTGGAGCTTATAATGCCCTCGAAACAATTGTAATCACCTGACATATGTTTGCTTTCCTCAAGGAAGTAAATGTAAGTTATTATAACTTTATAGAATTTAACCTTGTGAATCTTTTGTAGAACTTTATTGGATCTAGAAAGATCATATCATATTTGGCATGGTTATCTTTCGTGGTATATTTTTATTCATTGGATTTTGAACCTTACCATCCGAGCCCGTACAGGAACTGTTAGAGTAATGCATTGAAGAATAACTATTATTCTAAGGAATAATGCACTGTTAGAGTAATGCACTGAAGAATATTATTCTAAGGAAAAACTCGGGAACCAGAGCAAGCATTTTGTATGCTGTTGTCCTTCATATATTTAAGTTACATACAACTAATAAAAGGGTGTATTTGAAAAGAAAATACGTTTTTTGTTTGATTTTACTTGTTTTCAATTCAATTAATAAAATCATCAGTTAAATTGTCCTTAATTTCGAAAAAGCATTACTTATATTAAAGGTTGTTAATGTTTAATATTAATGCATCAACATTTTAATAATGAATAAAAAAACCTGTATAAAGTTTGAGATTTTGAAAGTATACATTTACAGAGCTACCATACCATTTAGTATTATAAAAGTGCCATTAAAATTATTTTTTTACTTCAGTAAAAGTGTATTTTTAACAAAATACTTTTTTTTTGTTTTTGTATAAACCGAAGTGCAAAATTGCCTAAAGATATTTGGACACAGTATTATTATAATAAATCAAAATGCTGCTTGCAAGACATTAACTTGCAACTTTCTAATAAAATGGCTTTATTTGTTCATAACACCCTGTCAAATGCAGAGAAGTTTGGCATGAATATACATTTTAAAATAATTTTCAGTTCTGAAATTCTGATTGCTCATTTTTTCCAAATATGTGGATGGAAAAGAGCCATTTTATATCAGAAGAACAAGGTATATCAATACATAATTCACCACATGTTTATATAGTATATATAAGATTAAACGGGATAAAAAAACCCAAGAAATCATTAACTATTAATGTGCTGAAATTAAAATTTTCCCTGATAATTTTTACGATTGTAAGGTTGTGCATATCCATGCACATGGTTTTAGGTTACATTGGTTTTCTCTTGCAATTGATTCCCTTATAGATACATTATGAAATAAATATAAAAGAAAATACAAACAATAGACTATAAACTTTCTTTATTATATGTCAAATTCATATATAACTAGTAATCTGTATACATAAAATATAGGTCACCTGTATTAAGTATATCATATCATCACATATATAAAATAAAGAAGCAATTAATTATAACAAAAGAAGTTTAACAGAATCAGAAAGCAATTTAGACTACACGCTTTTAAAAATGTTTTTAAAGAGATGCAAGAAAAGAAAATGCAAGACTAATTTTTCATTAGTTTACTTACTAAAAATGTTTTAGAAAATGTCATTCTTTAAAAATTAATATTAATGCAATACAAATGTTCTATAGCCACTAAAATTGGGCAAGTAAAATATATGTTCTACATTTAATGTATAATACATGGTTTTCTACTGATGTATTCTACAATGTAGAAAAAAACATTAGATTTCTGAAGTATAGTGAACCTAACTAATCATTTTACTTCTAAGTAATATATTAAGACTTTTAAGAATGTATGATACTTAAAAATATTAGCATATTTTTAAAGTTCAAAATAAAAAAACTAACATTGCCATTTTATAATTTTATTATAATTAAATACATATTTTCACAGAGTGAATAATAATTCCGATACTTAATCTCAAAGATATTTAGTTTCTGTGCATATACATCAAATGCTGCCCAAAAAAAAGGTAACAACTCACTCCATATGTTATGAATAAATCCAAGTTAAGTGCAGAAAAACTTTTTTTTCACATTATAAGGCACACAAATAAATTTAATATGGGATGCAAATTATGTATGTATGGTATATAATCAAATTATTATATATAATTAAAAAAAATATGTCTGTCGGTTGCATAGAGGAAAATTGAGGTGACCCACAGCTAAGAAATTTGGTACGGTTTTAGTCCAAGTCTGGAGTGATTTAGCTTTATTTGAATTATTTTTTATTTAATACACACAATTTTGAGAAATTTTCACACAAATAAGTTCCTTACTGATCCAAAATATTATTACAAAGTTTTACTTTGACACCATTAAACGTATCAAAGAGCTAAATAGAATCTATAGAACAATAATTTCTTCATATTTAAAATTATGACTAATCCAGAAATTAGGTCACCTTGGTTAAATCGGAGAAGACGCCACGCACTTTGTGAGCGCTTTATGTTGCAATCTGGTAACCTCTTGTATCGGATGTTTTCGGCGGAAATTGTGTAACATCCAATAAGAATACGTTTTTGTGTTTGCTACAGTTTTTTGATGTAAAAGAACATTTCTATCAATATTTTTGGCCATTGTTGTGCGTGTTTGCTTGTTCTTTCGTTATATGATTTATTTTGGAGAAAGTGATTTTGCTACGTGCGATATGCACAGATAAAATTGTAGCATATTCTGTGTCTGGGCGCCGCAGGCGACCGTTCCTAATAAACCGGAGATCACTGGGGGCCCCGTTCCGGTGTAGAACGACCTTTAGGTTGAACCCCTGCCCTTGTACGGACCACCGATACATCCGTTCCACAATTTTCGATCTTTAGATCGAATCCCTGCCTTTACACGGACCTGTAGGTCGACCCCCTTCCTTTATATGGATCCTCAGTTAGATGGAGAAAGCGATCTTGATACGTGCGATATGCACAGATAAAATTGTAGCATAAAAATATTAAATTTTACAAAAATCTGATTTTGGAACGTTTACATGAGTATTATTAATTTTTTTATTCTGCAGTTTTATAAAGTTATTTAATTTTCTTAAAATACACAAAAATCTGATTTTGTAACGTTTTTTTTTTAGTATTATTTACTGTTATTTAAGTTAAATTAAATTATCATTTATAGTAGAAAATCTTGTTTAGAACAAACACAATAGTCTGTCTTTAGAAATAGGGTTCTTCTCAAAACATCATTTTGGTAGGAGGAGCCTATTTCTAATGACGATAAATGACATCATTGAGGATGGGTGGAGCCAATTTCAAAACACGGAAGAAAGCGCCAGCCACAGGCCAACTTGGCCCGATTTTGTACTTAGAAAAAAATTTGCGGTGACCTAATCTCCGGATTTACCAAGCTTAAAATTGTAATTCTTATAACGCTGTTGCTTATTTATTGGGCTCGATTTCAGCGGTCAATTAGTAATACAAAGTTAAATTTTTTTTTCTGTAAGTTTCGGATGCTGTACGTTAGAAAATTTCTAAGCTTTGCACCTTATCAGTAAATGCATTAGAATGTAACTTGCAGACAGATTATGTTTAAATGGTAATAAATGCGTGCAATACACATTTTTTTTAACAGTAAGTAATATTGCATGAAAACATTGGAGAGTTTGTAGTCGGCTTTCCCAAATTTGTGCTTCATGAATACCAATATTCTAAGATACAAATAAGTGCAAGCTGGTACTGCACTTACTTATTTATCTGAAAATATTTAAGAATGAGAAATTTATTTATAGTTATTTGACTACATTGGTTAAATATTTCACAGTGAAGCAACTAATTAAAGAGTTCAAATTTAAACAACGGGAGAAAAACAAGAGCTATAATCGAAAATTGCACCTCTTTATAGAGTAATCAAGATGCAGTCTCCCAATACTATCTTAGCTAAGGATTGAACCTTGTAGAATAATATCCTTAACAAACAATAATACGTTCATCACATTTTATAGAATCCTGCTATCGCCCTTGAAAGCATTTCAATGCATTTTTATACTATTATATTAAACCAAATATATGAAAAGTTTAATACTACATTGCCATGGCCCATGAGGATTTAACATTCCAACATTAATCATCGTATCCATAAATTATATTGAACATTGAGTCATACAGACTCTTTTACCACATTAAATTAGCAATTAGTCTTGTTCAATATAATATGCAATTTGACACTAAAGGCTCTGTTTCTTCATTAGCTATACTGATACATGTCTGTTTACATTGCTTGATGCCAACTTTTTCACGTCTGGCACAAATAAATATATATTTGGTATGCGATGTATTTTACAAATGATTTAAAATAATGGATATCATTTATTTTAAGATGAGTCTGAACACCATGCCATTTCATACAAAATGCAAAAATAGATATTTATTTGTTATATCCAATTTTAAGTTTAAAAACATTTTCATTTAGTTATATAGTTATTTGCCGATAAATTTTAAAATTTATGTGTTAATTGTCATCGATTTAAATAATAAATGAATGACAAATCATTAGATTTTAAACTTCATTTTATTAAAACATCCATCAGATGTACATATAATGTAAAAGCCAGAGTGCTTTCGGGTATCATCATCATACCCTTCCTCAGTGGTGTTAAATAAAAAATTATGCTAACATGCTTAAATACTATCCACTACGGGCAAGTTGAATTTACATATTATAAAATTGGCATAAATCACCAGAAACAGATTTAAATTTTACAAAATTACAAATACAAGAAAGACAAATTATCATAATCCAGTTTAAGCACAAATATATATATGTAAAAAAAAATATTTTTTTTTTTTTTTAAATATTTTAGAGGTAACTTTGTAAAGGTTTGACTCGCATGGAGGTCGAGAACATGTCACCAGGCATAACTTAAAACATTGACAGGGTCAAAATTACAGATAGAGGTGCGATGTAGATAAATACAGAGGAATTCATAGAGTAAAATAGTCCGGGAGTTATTACAGCTGATCAAAAGAAAGGAATTTTCGAAAAGGGGTTGAAAGTTATCATTAATCACTAATTGGGCAAGAGCTGTCGATTGCCTACCGTTTTTAACGTCCTTATTATGTTCAGTCAACTATATACCAACCGTGCGTTTAGTGCTACCAATATAAAACTTATAAACATTATCTGGAAAAAGAAGGGGTACTACACATACCCCAGCATGGCTCTTAAAGTTATCTTTATCCCTAAATTTATCAGTACAAATGCGATTAAACAAAGTGGTAACCGTTGATTGAGTAGGTCTAAAATTAAACTCGATACAAAATTTGAATTCGATAAGGGAACGAAAATTTTTTTGGGTGGTATGGAAAACTAGCTTTAAACGGCAAACATTCATTAATGGGAATGAGTTTAGAATTGGGTTGAATAAAATTACAGTGAATATTTGAAAAGATTTGATAAGCTCAAAAGAGTAACCGGCATTCTGACCAAGTTTAAAGATGAAATCAATTTCACTGTGTAAAGACGAAATAGTAGAACAAACATTAAAAGCCTGGTTATATTGGCACATATTTTGGCATATATTGGAATCAATTACGGCCTTTAGATTTTAAGATTACGGGATTATTGATATTTTTAATTTATTATGTTATCTGTTTTATTTTGACAAAGATTTTAGAAACTCATAAGTTGTAGTACGGGTCATATACAGTTTTAGCTCTTTTATTTTACATATATTTATTCAACTTCATATATTTTGTAAATTTGTTTACAAACAAAACCAGGACGCTTTATTCTTCAGATCTGCTCATGAAGATAATTTTGTATAGCAAGAACAGGTATTTTTAAACTTCTTTTTAGGAGCATTAAATTAAATATTTTAATAGAATATTTTGATTAACAATGTCATTTAGTATACTATAGGAATTTGCACATGATTGTGAATTTTAAGTTTTTTTATATTATATACTTCATACGAAGAATGGTATGCTGCTAGTGTGTTTATACGATTAAAGCACTGAAACCACACTCAAGAAAAGCAGTATTTGAGGGAAGAGGTGTAAAACTCCAGGACTGTAGACAGGAGTGTGTTTAAAGGGGAGGTTTAAGGGGTTCAACACCCACATGATGTTACAAAACATAACATTTGATACATGGGCATCATATATTTATTTTGCTGCATCCAAGCCAGAATATATTTTCTGTTTACTGTAGTTTCAAACAACTTGAATGTTGCAAAGAACAATGTTTCATTTTGACTTTGGAATGTCATCGAATAAATATAAATGTCGTCGTCAATTGTTATATGAAATTATAATTTTTCTGTATCAGGTTTTAATTTACCCATCTGCATTTTCCGTACAAAGCAAACTTTTATTACTTAATATGGGAGGAATCTTTTATCTGGTAATTTAAAATTTTGTTTCATATGTAATATCAAATTTTTCTGTTTTAATTTTGATTTATTTTTAGTTTTTTATTTATTTTGACTTGGCCCAACCCGACATGAATTTAATAAAATGTAGTCCGAATCTGGCCTGTGGGCTAGGTCAGATCTAAATCCACGGACCAGACCCGAGGCTATACAGACCTCTAACTTTGACCCCTTGAGTTGAACTCATTTCATTAAATATTGTTTCCAAGAAACATAATTTAATACGAAAATAAGTGATTCCAATAAGTTGAAACTATAAAATTTGTATAATTTATATATATGTATAAAAAATGAAGTTTTAATGAACTTTTGTACTAAAATAATTCACTAATCGATAGACTAAAGTGAACTTTTTACTATATTTGATGTAATAATCTATAAAATTTTGTCTGAATATCTATACAATTTTGTTATATGTTAATCTATAGAGTTTTGTTAATATTGTTTGAATCTATAAAATTTTCTTCCAAGGTTCACACCATTTCAATAAATGCAATATCATTAAATTTATGTTGCAGGCAACTTATGTCAGATATCACAAAGACAAATACACTATGATTTTTTCAAACAGTGGGTATTATTCATAATTTGCCATTGTATGTAATATTCATAATTATAATTTCCAAACTTTATATTTTTGCGACATATAATTAAGGAAAATCAACATCAGTTTATAAATGAATGGAGTTGTGTTTTTAAATGTATTAATTATAATATTTACCCTTGCACTTTGTTTTCTTATTTTATTTTTATTTAAAAAATGAATTTTTTCAGTTTATTTTTATTTACAGCACAAATTGAAAAAGAATCTGCTAAATACTAATTCTTTGATTTTTTCGGGTATCGAGACTGTCCGACCTAACCAAAGATGTCAGGTAACTGTTTAGATGAGCGTGACAATGTCACTCAGTTTAGACCAGAACCCAATGGGGGGGGGGGGGTAGCAAGCACAGGGATTGCAACATCCTTCCCCTAACCCATCACCTTTTAGATGGACTTTTGGGTCTACAGACTAACATGCTCATACACTATGTAGACACAGAAATAGTTTTGGGCATCATCGGCATTGAAACCCTTGCCATACTGTGTGCAAATCCTCCACCATCACTGAACAATGTAATTTTTGTAATTTAACAGGGTGTTCCTAAATATAACAGAGTGTTCCTAATAAAGGAGATATCTATTTAGCAAAACAATATGAATTTTGAAAAACAACTTTAAGACATGAAAGTATAAATATTTATTCGAAGTAATACTATATGTGCCAAATTTAATTATCAATTTCCACTTTTGTGACCATCAGTGTTTCTACAGATCTGAAAGCTATAAACTGTTTTGTAGAGCACACATTCAAGCATTTCAGCTATTATTTGAACTAATGAACTGGTTTACAACAAATGCAATTCAAATCAAGATAAATAAGTAAATGTATGTTTCAGAAATCAACTGTCTAGACATGAACATCCAAATAAGTGCAAGACTATGTAGGCCAAACTGAAATGGCTAAAGCTAGAATAAAGAAATTCAGTTGATTTCTAAAATGTATGTATGCTTATTTATCCTAATTTGCACTGCATTTTACACTGTAAACCAGTTCATTATTGATTGTGTGCAAAGTCATGCGCTGTACTTACCTTTTAAACTGTTGCAGTAATATGATTTGAATATCATCCCTATTTTTAATTCTTCTGTGTTCCACTAGTGACTTATGAAACTCCCCAGGTAGAAAATATGCAAAGGTGCTAAATCAGCTAGGACAAAACTTTCGGTGCCACTTTTACATCTAAATAATGGAATTTTATCTCTTAATTTGTTATATTTTCTAGATAACAAAGAGGGGTGGGGGAGAGCAAAAATTGTGTTAAGATGCCATTTGTATGCTTTTGCAAGTGAACTAACACAACAAAAATATCTTTTAAACTTAAATGAAAATTAACAGATATTATTCTTTGTCTAATGTTTTCTGACAGCATACATACTTTGATTATGTGGTATACAATTCATAGTACACTAAAGAATGATAAATTAGAGTCACACCTACATAGAGTAGCATCTACATAGAGTTTTCCTAAATATGTTGATTTGATTTATATCAAATTAGCCTAACTTAGATTTAAAATTTGTATTGGTTTAAAATGTATAATTAATTAAAAAGAAATTCTGATTTGTAAAAGTAAAAAGAGCCAACTGCAGATTTACTATCTTTGGGGTTTTCACAATTGGGTGGGGGTGAGGGGAGTTGCTATACAGAATTCTTCTAAAACTATTCATTTGATTTATATCAAACTTATCTAAATTAGAATTGACATGTACATATTAATTTAAAGTGTGAAAAAAATTCTGAGTTGTAAAGAAAACATTAATGCTGATTTAGTATCTACAAGATTAAATAGTGATGAATTTAAGGAGTCTATATTATACATTTTACATAAATTATTTGGGGACCTTTTAGCAATGGTGGAGTGACCATAAGTGACTTCTAATTCATCTTATCAGTAAATCCACCACTAATATAAGCTATTATCTCCATGTAGAATGACTGTGCATGAAACATCATATAATATTGATCAAAACTTCTTATAGAAATATCCACATTGATTGCAAGTATAGATTACCTTTTACCATGCAGACTACCCCCCCCCCCCCCCCCCCGAGAGAAGGGGAGGGAAGTTACAGCTTGCAAAAAAATTCATCAGTCACTCCAGTTATAAAGGAAGAAAGAAGCTTAACTGCAAAACTCACATCTCCATTTTTGTCATTTTACTCACTGCTTAAAATTCATAAAACCTGAAAACCTTTTCATTTTAATTGTCGCTATACTGTAAGCTAAAATGATTCATAAAAAGAGTAATTTAACCACAGGAAAACAAAATTTATCCATGGTAAAAAACAAGATTTAATTGATGAATGGTATGTTTTACATCAAAACTAATTAAAATGTAACATTTTAAAAGAATAAATATAAAAATATCTACTTTGGTTAAAATAAGCTTCAAATACTATATTTTACAAATGATAATGAATCACACTCAACCATACTATGTAACGAAAAGGTAATAGAAAAGTAAGTAGATGGCTGATCATGTGAGCTGATAAAGTCTTCCTGTTGGCTGAATGGAAAATGTGAGTTTTGCAGCAAGATTCACAGTGGAGAATGTTAGTTTTTCAACTAAATTAGGTTCTGAATACTAAATAAATATCAAAGAATATGACTTTTTCAGAATACTACTTGATTCACATACCTACCACGATGAACAAGAATATATATAAAAAAAAGCTTTTCGACCAAAAATGGAGAAGAGTAACTACACTCTTCAATACCGACTCAATTAACCAGATGACCTACCAATAAAATGCACTTACTTTAGATCACTATATAGATTTAAATTGTCCTCTTCTAAATATATGTATATACAATCTGGTCAGTGCCTAACAGCCACTGGCTAATGGAAATGTCTGATTTCATCAATGGTGAAGTCAGACATTTCTATTTGAGTTGGGGTATACCTTTCCATTTATAAGGGCTTTTTATTATTCACCTACTCAAACCTTTCAATTCTTTGTTATACTCTAATTGCATTGTATGACATAGAAGTATTAAAATATTGTAATATTTGTAATTTCATGATGAAAAAGATACATATTTTAAATACATGGCAATATTTAAATCAGTTTTCATAAGCAAGAGACCCCCCCCCCCCCCTGCCCGTCTGTTCTCCATGACATATAGTATTAGTGAGAAAACATTTTGGCCTGTGTGTCATAAAAAAATGGAACTTTTCAAGAGCCACATTAGCCATACTCTTATAATGACATCAAGATCGGTGGCAAAACATGAGGGAAATATGGGAAGACAGCATCTACTCAAACAACTCCCTCTTAATTAATACATTATTCGACATATTTTATGTACTTAATTCAAATAATATACATTTAAAACAAAAGTTACTTTGTAGCGGGTTATTTGGATAGACACTGTCTCCCAAAATTTCCTCCATGCTTCGCTGATTGGGATGTTTTAATAATGACTTAGTGTGTTGTAAATGCATTTACAAATAAAATTATTTATGGTATGAAATATAACTGACCACTGATTTTTTTTTTAATTTGAAATTTCGTTATTCTTTCCTTTTATCAGAAGAGAACATTCTAGGTCCCTGTATTTTTTAGGTATGACACACATACAATAATTGTTTTAAAGGAGTAAATGTTAATGTATTTCTGACCAGTTTGAAAATACTTTTTGAAGCTGAGTGGTTGATGCGGAAATTTTGAACAGTTTCATAGCCAAGCTACTCGACTCTAGATGCTGTTTTGAACTCATTCTTCAAAATAACGCATATATTAATTAATGTATAAATAAAACTGTTTGCACTTATATTTTGCTGTAAAATATGTAGAATGGAAAGCAATGGTAGAAATCTGATGCGGGAAGCACATGATTTTCCCTACAAATTCAAATTCGTTTTCTTATTACTTTCCTTATATACATAATGTATAAGGAAAGTATTGTGACGGGGTCGAAAATTCGAATTCGCGTTTTAGACGGGAGAGCACGTTTCAAGCATCCCTGATCACGAATCGAGCATTTTTGAAGTGATGTCTGTGTGTGTGTCAGTGAGTCTGTGGAGACGATATCTCACGAACGAATGGAGCAATTCGAATGAAATTTGGTACAAAAATAACAATCCGTGAATACTGGGAGCCTATTGTTTTAAAACACAATCGAATGTTCAGAATTCCCCCTAAATTTTCAAGTGAAATTTTGAAAAAAAATCATCAAAAAATCAAAACCTTTAATAAATAATTTTTCCTTAGAAAACGATTGACATAAACTTTAGAACGCTAGCATGAACCGTTCTCGAGATATTGTGCATTTTTCAAATACATTTATCAAAAAAATCTCATAAATTAAAAAAAATATTGACTGTTAAGAAACATGTTCACTTTGCATATGTAATATCATGCGATAAATTTGGTGACATCATTCTCGTGGATCTAACTCGTTCCATTTACGAGAAAAGATACTTTGAGTAATACTTGTGTATTTGAACGCCAATAATCATTTACCCGCTGTAAGAATAACTTATTTCTCTGTCCATAACGCTTGGCGAGATTTTGGCGACGAATTTAGGGGAATGTCGCCAACTTGTCAACATTTTTAATAGTTGCCAAATTAACAAAAGTCTAGCCAAATGGATAAAAATGACGCTAAATCAATGAAAATGACGACACATTGACGAAAATTCAATATCTTGGAAAGAATATAAGTATCTACTATAAGAATAACCTTTTTTTTACTGTAAAAGTAGTAAATTCATTGCATTATATAAGGTAAGTCATGTGCTGCCCACATCAGATTTTTTTTTATTTCATGATGCATTAAATGTATTTTAATTGCAGAAAATAACATGTATACTTTTCTTATAGTATATCCAACTTACAGTTTTAATGCATGTTGGTTTTATTTGGCAACATAATGCACTTTACGTCTTCAGCTATATATATATATATATATATATAATATATATATATAGCTCCAAAATTCCAAAAAAAGAACTGTTTATCCTAGTCATGGGGTCAATCTTATTCGCTGTGCTGTCAAAAATTACATGAAGAACAAGTACTTAATGTATTTTAGCGATTTTATTCATTTATTTCACATTTTCACGATCCCGGCCACTCAAACAGATAATGAAAGCCCTCGGGTCAGTCGAGTTGTCTGGGTCTTCCACATTTTCACAATCTTTGCGAGCTTTTTCGCTAAAAAGGTCGGTTATATTTTTCTGAATCATACCAAAATCGAATCCGTATCAGAATAACCCTCAAGGGACGTAACTACTAAATTTTAAGACATTTACACTACAGTGAAAAATGTTTTCAGTTCCCAAATTTAGAAAACTTAAATATCTGGCAAATGGTTCATCTTAGTAATGGGGTTGGTCTTATTCTTTTCGTCGTCAAAAATTGCGTACAAACATGCATTTAATTGATGTATTTGTAGTAGTTTATTTTAGATCTTGGGGATTTTTGCAAGCCATTTCGCAAAGACGAAAAGGCAGATCATATTTTCCCCCGAATCGTACAAACATCTAACCAGCATCACGGTAACTCACAAGCAACTTATTTACCAAATTTTATGATATTTGGTCAGTTTCTCAGCTAGAGTGGATACATACGATTTTTGCTGATCATTTCGAAAAAAAAAAAAAAGGTAGGTTCTTTTTTCCCGAATCGTACCAAAATCCAATCAGCAGCAGGGTCACACACAAGTGATTTATCTACCACATTTTGTGAAATTTGGTCTATTAGTGTTTTAGCTAGAGTGGATACATACAATTTTTGTCGACCATTTTGCAAGAAAAGGCAGATTCTTTTATCCCGAATCGTACCAAAATCTAATCAGCACCAGGGTGACTTACCTATAAAATATTATGAAATTGGGCCCATTAGTTTTTGAGTTAGAGTGAATATAGAAATTGAACAAGCAGACAGAGACACACACAAAGTTCACGCTGAAAGAAATTCCATTACCTACATGGAATAGCCAATATCTGCAGTGGCAACAAGAAACTTGCTGTAAGCCACAATTTTTGCGAGCTTCTTTGAGAACTGACAATTTCAGTCCTTCCATGTGGCCGCCATAAAGAACTTTGCCTGTGCAGTTTCGTGTGGCCTGAACTAAATTGTAAATGAATTTCATTTTGTCCACGTGAAAGGATTGAAATTGTCTGAGTGTCTCTATCTTTCCAGATTCCAGAAGCTCCTCGGTGACCTAGAAAACTGAATCTTTGCAAATATAGTATCGAACACAGGATAGATCTTAACGAAGTCGGATTTCGACCCCCCCCCCCCACACACACACACACACACACACTTTCTGAGACAAAGAAAATGAGGGAGGGGGGGGATTCCGAAAAGTCCTCTCGTGACCTAGAAAGCTAAATTTTTGCACATTTATTTTATCGTTCATGTCAAAAACTCGACCCCCTCATTCGGTGGGGCTGAGAAATGGTTTTATGGCATTTAAATTTTATTTGTCAAAAAGATCTACGTATAAGTAAGATAGTCATGTGCTAAGAGAGAAAGAGAAGATAAACCACAACGTTACTCAGTGTTGCTTTATATTCAAATTGGCATTCTCATTTTAAAACTCTTTCTCATTTTAAAAAATCTGTTATTTTTTGACAACAATACATCTTCATGCCTTTCTTCTTTTTATTAATATATTTTTTAATAATGAGAACTCGCAACGCCTTTGATGCAATTGTCAAAGGCGTTGTGTGTGGCTGACGCATGTGCATTTATCAAATGTTCATGCGTCAGCCAGCCTCTATCAAGGAAGTATAACGAATTTGTTATCAAAAATTGCATTTTGAACAACACAAAATTTAATTCCTAAATAAGTGAGTGAAATGTTATGCAAGATTTGGTATTTTTCAAAGATTTAAACATCAAAATTTCTGTGTTTTGCATCTGTGCTTTCTGTCTGCTTCTGGATTAATATATATATTAGTAATTATATTGTGGGGAAAGTAATTATATAAGAATACACAAGAAAAACTGCATTTTAATAAATAAATGAAGCCCTTGGAGGGGTACATGCATGTTCCCCGGTCCACCACCTTCTCTGCTCCACTGACTATCGCATTCCTATTCCAGATTGTTTAGATCCACTTGTATCAATCAGTACTGGAATATAAAAAATCTGATGTGGGCAGCACATGACTTTCCCTGCAGACGCGAATCCATTATTTCTATATTTCTTTAAGAACTCATTAAATTGAGTTTAATTGTACAAAATAACACAAAATTTTCATTTTTAATTCAATTTCTGCTTTTATTTGGTAATTGGACATTTTCCCAAAGGCGGCATAACAAAAATGTAAGAAATCTCAAAGAGTTGTTCTTATTCTTTTTCTCGTCAAAAATTACGTATAAAACAAGCATTCAATTGATAAATTTGAACATACGTAGTCTTTTTTTCAGATATTGGCGATTTTTGCGGACCATTTCGTAAAAAAGGACAGGTTGTTCTTTTCCGAATCGTACCAAAATCTAATCAGCACCAGAGTATCCTACAAGTGATTTATCTACCAAATTTTGTGAAATTTGGTCGATTAGTATTTCCGCTAAAGTGGATACATAAGATTTTTGCGGGCCATTTTGCAAAAAAAGGCGAGTTCTTTCTTCCGAACTGTACCAAAAACTAATTAGCACCAGCGTCACACCCAAGAGTCACACCTACCAAATTTTATGAAATTCGGTCCATTAGTTTTTGAGTTAGAGTGGATACATACATTGCACGGACAGACACACACACAGACGTCACGCTACAAATGGTTTTATCGTATTCTAGAGGTCTCGAAACGTGAAGATCCGTCGAAAACTCGAGTTGCGATTTTCGGCATGATTCCAATACTTTCCCTATACATTACCATGTATTGCAGGGAAAGTAAAGAAATATATATTTTTATTAGCCAGCCTTCATTTAAAAATTTACGTAAAAGTTTTTAAGATATTTATTTTGTCAAGTTGGTAGCAGAGCTGTCAGCTTGTCATCCCGATAAATTTGCCGCATTCAGGTGATTTATGTTAATATATGATTTTAATACTATTTACGTGTAGCTAGCTGACATTTTTTTCCTGCATTTATATACCAGAACCAGACGAGGCGTAAAAAGAGATTGTGCACTAGATCTTCAGAAACAAAATAGATATTAGAGTTTCCCCCTTTACATTCTTCCAAGAATTAGGAGGGCTGGACCAAAAGCATCTCCTTTTATGACCCCCTCTCTTTTATAACCTTCAACCTGCCGTTGTGCCCTGAAGGGAAGAGAGTCTTTGTGTAGCAGTGGAGGCGACCTTCAGAGCTGAAAGTCCTTTTGCTTACTTGGTCAATTCGTGAAATGAACTTTCATAGTTTTTGTTTTGAAATAATAATTTTCATAATGAAAAAATCAGCAGTGACTCCAGTTTAATGGAGATGAAATATTTTTGCGTGAATAGCATATTTCTTTGTGGGTGATTTGTCTTCATAGATATTTTAAGTTGAAAATATTAAAATATCGAAATTAAAACTATTTTTTTAAAACAATTCAAAATGTTAAAATATCAACAATAGAACCACCTTCCTAAAGAATTGTTCAGAATATTAAAATATCGAAATTATCACTATAGTTCGAAAACTAAGAAGCTGATCAAAAATCATATTATATATCCTTGTAGGGTTTTCAAAGGAGTACAAATTACTTTTTAGTTCATACCTAGCACTTTTAGTTTTATTTTAGTTAGCACTTTTACTATATATTAGGAATGTAGGAGTTTATACCTTTATTCTGATAATGATTGTGAGACAAACAGAACTAAATACTATATTAATGTTTGAAAAAGTCAAATGAAGACTCTGGAGACCAGTGGCGCACCCAGAATATTCCTAAGGGGGGGGCCATTGGTGCACAAAATTTTTATGAAGGAGGATGACTCCTCGATAAATTTTCCGAGAAAAAATGATCAGAGGCCATATCAATTAACAAGGCGGTTGTCTTTTTTTGTACATTTATTTTTATCAAATTACTAACAATTCTTTAGTGCAGTGCAAGAGAATTGAATGATTAGAAGAAGTAGTAGTAGATATTTATACAAAACAACACAAATTAAGAAATAGATGAAGATAAAATTATTTGTTCTGGTCTGCTTATACTGTATACTTGTTTTCAACCACTCTCTCATGATTACATATTGTTATATTATTCAATTATGATCTATACATATTCATAAAACGAAGTCCAGCCTCCTGTTTTTCTTTGTAGCCAGAGCATTAATTATCTGGTCTGGATCAATTTCCACTTCACGGTGAATGTTCATTGACGCCAGTCCATTCAGTCTGGTTTCACTCATACTGTTTCTCAAGTAAGTTTTCAACCTCTTCATTGTGGAGAATGACCTCTCAGCACTGCTTGTTGATACTGGGAGGGTGGCATACACTTTTAAAAGTTCAAACACAGTTGGAAAAGTCCTTTGGTCACAAAAGTTAAGCAGTTCGATTGGGCTTTTAGTTTTCTTGTTCAATGCAAAGACCTTCATGTACCACAGATGTAGTTCAGCTTTTAGAGTATTATCTGATCTGGGTCCTAAATCATCTGCAAATTTCCTTGATAAGGCAACAAATCTCTCGTTTTCTTCCAGTGTCGGCTGCCTTCCATTCGGAATGACAGATGCAAAACTTTGTAGAAATTCCTTATGTTTGAGAAATTTTTCATGGAGGTGAGTGATGAAATTATCAATCCATGGAATGAAAATAGAAAGTCTGTAGTATTCTTCAGGAGTCTGTACGTTGAAATTTGATCTATAAATTTGTCTGGTGGCACGGCGTGGTAGAGTAATGTTTTCTCCATGCTGTTCCAGCTTCTTAACAGCTTGTTCAAACAGATGGTGAAACTCGTTCTCTGCGTTCTCTCGAATTATAGATATAGCTTTCAAAACGTCTTCTACGTCACTCACAGCAGTTGCCAGATCAAGGTTAACTTCCTGCAGCTTTTCACTCAGACGAACACTGTAGCTGAGTAATCTGTCAGCTGAAACAAGTGCTATGACAAACTGTGATGTTAACATTGAACATAACAAGGTATGAGCCTCTGTTGATGTCTCCTTGTCATTCCAGGTAGTAATCTCCTCCAGAGCGTCGATTACTTGATCAAACAATGAAACCATAACTGTGACGGCATCATGTCTCTCCACCCAACGAGTAGGGCATAATTTCTTCAGTTTTTTGGCACTGATTTCTGTCTCTTCCTGATTAGCTGCATTAATTTTGCTGGTGAGAACAAGGTTTCGTTTTGGTGTGTTGAAAAAACTAGAGATTTTCCCTATTATTCCAAAGCTGTTTCGGATATCCGGAACTCTAGATGAATAAGTTATGGCTAAGTTCAAACAGTGTGATGCACAATGAACGTAGGGGGCTTTGGGGTGTTGCTCATATATAATTGCTTGGGCGCCATTGTACTCTCCACTCATTGCAGAAGCTCCATCGAACCCTTGTCCACGGAGGAAAGACGTATCAATGTTGCAGTCTGCAAGGCCTTTAAGAATAGCATCTGCAATTGCTCGACCTGTAGTTTCAGTCAGGGGCACAAACTTAAGGAAGTTCTCCACTATCTTAAATTCAATTTTATACTTATCATTTGTTTCAAACCGTTTCAAATAACGAACGCAAAGTGTCATTTGCTCTACCGTTGCAATATCTGTGGTTTCGTCACATAAAACCGCAAAACATTTGGCCTCATTCACCTCAGTTGCTATGTGCTTCACAATGGAATCATTGCATGCTGAAATAATCTCATTTTGTATATTCCAACTTATGTAAGTTGCATTTTCTGCACAACCTTGTAGATGAGTTTTCAGTATTTCTTCTCCTGCATCAACTCGGAGTCGCAAAAGGGCTCTAAAATTTCCTTCGCCTTGGCATGGTTCTGACAATACGTCCAAATCCCCACAGTCTCTATGCCCTCTCATGGCCAGCCCTTGCCTTCCACAAAAAATCACTGTTTTGATAATAGGTTTAAGAATAGCCCTATTCTGCAAAACTTGTTTTTGCTTTCCTCTGTCCATTACTTGATCCACAGGAACCGTTTTTCCTTCCGTGACCCTTAAGAACTCATCGGCTTTGAGAACTGAATCCTTATGATAGAAAAATTTTTCATGTTGACTGAACTTCTCCAAGGCCTTCTTCCAATTATTAAATCCTTTTGAAACAAGTTGACCTGTAGCTTGTGTGGATCTTAAACCGACTTCATGGGGTGCAAAGAGAACACAAAATTTGCAATAGGCACTGTCCTCTGCCTTTGAGTAAGCTAGCCAGTTATGCTTACTCAGCCAAGATGAGCAGAACTTCCGAGTGTGGTGAGGTTTTCCTTGACTTGATACAGCACTAGTGACAGTAGCAGGAAAACTGTAATTTGCATATGGTTCCCAAAGATTTTTTAGCGCTGTTATCCTATCTTCATCTGTGAGGTTAGATTTCTTGACATAATTAGAAATATCTGCAGCCAGAATTTCTATTTCAACTGTGTTTGGTATTGTGTTTTGTCCTACCTTTACCTCCTCACAAGCGTTTGAAGACAGCCCGGGGTCACGGCTGTTGCTTGCTTCGACTGCAGCCTCATCAATGTAACAAGAGCTCAGGGAAACGTCGTTGGGAACGTCACTATTTTCAATCTTACTTTTTTTTTTAAAATAATTTCCCAGTGTCTGTTGGCCTAGCCCTTTTCGTTTTTCACTCATTGTCTTTTTTTTTACCTTGCTCCTCAGTTATTCAAGAACAAAATTTGCTATATAGCCGAAATACGCACATAAACACACACACTGATCGTTAAAGATGCATTTCACTGTAAGATCAGTTGAAAGTTCAGGACCATTATTAAATTCAGCTATTCACCACGCAGGCCCTCGTTCCGAAACTACCAATTCACTGTTATCACCTTGTGTCGTAACGTCGCACTTTATTTCAACTCACAGCAACACTTAATTCGCGAAGCGTTGGCACGATCTATTTATTCACTTCCACAATTTTCTCACTGGGTAAACGAAATCCTCGAGTTTTCGAGCGAACAGCCGCTTCCCCGCCGTTCACTCTTTATATAGGGCCACGGAGGCGCCTGTGACGTCACTCTACACAGCACTGGTATAGTACGACTATAGCGAGAAGGCATTTGGGTCACGTGATTTTGGACGAGTCCATTAGTTAAATTCAATCACAGGTAGAAACGTCTTAAGAAGAACGGGTTTCCAGAATTGGCGCCTTTAGTGCGAATTAATTTATAATTTGTACAGTACGATAAAGAGCTTTATATGTATAATTACATTCAGTGTAAGTGTTGGGATATGCTGGAATTGTTTTCTTCACAATGATTAAAATTATTTATTACAATAATGGTTGTAAATGTTTTTTTTTTATACTTTCTCGAAGGCAGACCTAGTTCTCCCTTGTGCTGACAGCGCCCTTCGCGTTTTGCTTTGTCAGCCCAAGGGGGGGGCCAGGGCCCCCTCGGCCCCCCCCGTGGGTGCGCCACTGCTGGAGACTGGGTAGTATACACTGGAGACTGGGTAGTATAATACCAACAGATACTAAGCATTAAAATACACGAGAGCGTATCTTGAAAACTAAAAGTTCCCTATGAACAATAAGAGAGTAATTTGTAGATCTTTGATTCAATCTTTCAATTTTTTCCATCATGGTTTAGAAAATTATCATGTTTCTTCATATGGTAGAATGCTAAGAAAATCTAAAATTTCGAATAATTAGACTTCTAAGTTCTAATCATGGAAATAACAAAAACTGGCAGCAAAAACTAGCTTTTACTTTCCAACCATACATAAGCATTATATAGGGAAAGTAGTGTGACGAGGTCAAAAATTCTAATTCGAGTAGAAGAGTGCGTTTCAAGCTTCCCTGAACATGAGTCGAACGTTTTTGAGGTGATGTGTGTGTATGTAGGTTAGTGTGCGTATGTATGTATGTATGTTAATGTGGCCGGGAACCTGTGGGGGGCAATATCTCACGAACGAATGAAGCGTCTCAATTAAATTTATTACCATTGTTATAATCAGTGAGTCATATTTATTTTAAACGCGATCAAATGTCTAGAAGACCCACTTCCATAAGCACACTGAACACATGCAAAACATCACCACATAACACATTTTGAAGCTCAAGATCACAATCCCTAATTTTTTAAATGTAGAAAATTCCCAAACATTTTATTTCAAAGTAATATATGTCTTTAAAGGATATATAATATTTAAAACTATTAACATGTTCTATAATTTAAAATAAAAATCAATATTACCAGTTGTAAATTAATTAAATAAAATTATTTCTGCTTAAGATTTTTATCACATACAAAATTTAGGCCCCGGAGGCCCGTGGTGCGTTAATCAGGCTCTGCCCCCTACCCCTAATTTTCGATTGAATTTGTGAAAAAATTAATAAAATGCAGCAAGCACTATTAAGAATGGTAAAAATCATTTCAAACCTAATTTTCATTAGAAAGCGAATGATATAAACTGTAGAACGCTAACATGAACTGTTCTCGAAATATTGTACGATTTTTTAATAAATTTTGAAAAAATCAGACCTTTGGATACTGTTAAATAAAAAATCATTTCCAACTTTAGAACGCTAGCATGAACCATTCTTGAGCACGTTTTTCAAATAAATTTATAAAAAAAAATTATAAAATTAAAAATGTAGTAAGTATATCGTCAAGTATGTTAACTTTTCATATGCAATATTACGCAACATTATTCTCGTAAACCTAGCGTTCGTTCCATTTACGTGTGAAGGTACATCTTGTAATAGCGCTGTATTTTGACGCCTAATAATTTACCAATAGTCAATTTACTTCATACAATTGATATTAAATAAATGTTAACTGTAGTTTGGTGATTTTGCGTGAGTATGAATAAGTCATTCGCTTCCATTAGTAAGTTGTCAAAAGCGCCCAATTTCAATTTGCGGGGTGTTAATTTAATACTAAAATCATAGTTCTGTAGATCTTGTATATTAATATTTTGCTTTGAAAGAAGCAAAGTATTTGCGTCATGTAGAAAAGACAAAGTCATGTGCTGGCCACATCACATAATTTCCACACTTAAATTTTTATAGCAGTACGGACATTTGTTCTTGAATTATCGTGTCCACACCTAGAATATATTTTCAAAAAATATTTAAAATTGGTTCAGGAAGTTTTAAAATCAGTTTATCCGTCAAAATCTCGAATTCGAAAATTTTCAGGCAAACTATATATATACAATATACATACAAATATTGTTTTTACGAAAATTTTCAAATTTGAAATTTTGAGGGGACTCTAAACATATTTCAAATATTTTTGGAAATATATCCATCTATGTGTGCGTGTGTGAAGTATGTACATTATCTCACTTTGTATAAATACGATATTACGTAAAAAAATTAGAACTAAATAAAATATTTTGTAATATGCAGTATTAGAACACAAATTATTCGAAATTTAAGCTTTTCCCACCATTATTTTCTATAGCAAGCAATGATGATTTCTGAAAAGTTGTAGCAATTGGTAACCAAATATTTTATTTCCCATTTCCCCAAATATATTCTAACAGTTATGATTAAAACACGAATTATTAAAATACTGAAAATTTTATACTATTACTTTTAATAACAATGATACAATTCCAGAACAAAAATAGTAGTAGTACAGATAATATAGGAAACTTATTGGTTTGGAATTAGTTTAAATATTTTAAAAGTGTGTATAACACATAAATCAACCCGATAGCCTGAAAACCGTATGTTCGAATTTGGAAATGTCAATCTACTTTTGTTGGAATAGATGCAGCAAGTTTTGTTTTTCTTCTCCATTTGTAGTTACACAATTTTATTTCTTTCATTTTTTGTTAGATGCTACTTATTTCGTAGTTTGGGATATTTAGAATTACTTTTTTTGGTGTGATTACAAATATTTTACATCATTTTTCTATTCATTTCATCCCGTTTCATACCCTCGGTATTTTTTTCTTTCACTGTGATTCATGTGAGTAGTTAGTTGCTTTTGCTAAGGCGACTTTTCTGTCATTGATGAAGGGTTTTTTTTTTTTTTTTTTTTTTTTTAAGTTTTTTGTACCGGAAACTGTTGACCTTTGCTTCCGCGAAAATTTTGAAAATCGATATTTTGACGGGAAAACATGTTTTAAGGTCATTTGAATAAATTTCAAACACTTTCGAAAAGTGTCCGTCTGTGTATGGACGTGTTCGAAATATGTTCTCAAAGTGTTCGAAATATGTTCAAGAAGTCGTAGAAAGTAATTCCGATAAAATTTCGAGTTAAAAAATGCGTGAAAAAACAGATATATTTTGTTTATGTGTATGAAAAAGTAAAAATATATCTTTTTACGACTTTTCGCCATCTAAAAGATATATTTCTTAATTTTTTTCTTAAAAATATTTAGTTTTTTTTAAAAATCATTTCGTAAAAATTCTTACATTTATTTTTTAAGTTAGCAATAGCATATCTGTCACACCGCTTAATTAGGTGAATTTGACTTATTAAATACTATTTCAATATTATTTATAGCCATATTATCGTTTAACAACAACTGTTCCATTAGACAATTGTTCACTTTCATAGCATTATTGCTATTATGAAATTCTTACATTTCGAATAATTCTAGTTCTAATCATCCGAATAATATAAAATTCGAAAAACTCTGTTTTATAAATATGGAAGACCCAGACCACACGACCAACCCGAAGGTTTAGTAGCAAATTGTGTGGCCGGTGTTTTATAAATCTGTTTTATAAATGTGCAATACTTCGAGAACGGTTCGTGCTTCAGTTATAAAATATCGTTTTCCAATGATATATTGCTTATAAAATGATTATTTATGTAATATTATTGAAGATCATGCCTTTTTTCTGATATTTTCAAAAACTGTTACGAAAATTTCAAAACATTGAAACTCGCTTTAATTCTTTACCTGTTGGAGATAATTGGGCAATGTAAATTGCAAAAATGTTGAAAGTAAGGTAGGAAATAAGACTCCGTTAATGAAATAATCCTCACATTCATTTTCAAAAAGTTACACTTCTTAAATTTTTATACAACTCCCTTAGACAAATTGGGTCAATCAGAATTTTTTTATTTTTAATGCAACAAGATCATTAAAAAAACCCCGCATATCTGTATCTTTAAAATCAACTGAATTCTGATAAAGGAAAAAAATCTGACTTACGCCACTTTTCCGTACCACGTGAAAGGCTGTTTCATCAGTGAAAATAGGGATCATAAACAAATTGACGATGGAAATTGTTTAGATAAAAAAAAGTACTTAATTATTGAAAAAGTACTTACTTATTGAAAAGTACTTAAGAATCCGTGATTGCATCGCGAGCCTACGCGGAATTCGCAAAAATGTCTCCTATGTATTATCATCCAGTTTTATCTTTTTGTGATATGTCACAAATTTGCATTTCTAATTTGATATAGGGTCCCCATTCACAATGTTTAATTAAATATAACTCGCTCAATTTTAAAGATACATCTATGCGGGGTTTTTTAATGATCTTGTTGCATTAAAAATAAAAAAATTCTGATTGACCAAATTTGCCTAAGAGGGTCGCGTAAAAATTTAAAAAGTGTAACTTTTTGAAAATGAATGGGAGGACTATTTCATTAACGTAGTCTTATTTCCTACCTTACTTTCAACATGTTTGCAATTTATATTGCCCACTTATTCCAACTGGTAAAGAATTAAAGCGCGTTTCAATCTTTTTGGGACACCCTGTATATATATATATATAATTTGTAGGTTTGTTATAAAGTTAGGTTTTTCGAGTTGCAGCTTCTCACTTTTCTATCATTGGACATTCAAACTATTATATATATATATATATATATATATATATATATATATATATATATATATACACAATATACGACAAGTTCTATAAGCAATCACAAAGATGTAAACCAATATTACCAAGGAACAGGCGCAGATGCTGCTCTTTAATCCGAAGTAAATATACTATTGTAATCAAAAATGAGGATAGAGTTCAATGGAGGGGAAACCAAATACAATGCATGCAATGGCAGAGGAGGATGGCGACTCCTCATTCCCGTTTAAAGCTGCTTTTCCAGCCCGGGCAAACGCTCACGGAACCAATGCATTGCAAAGGTTGATCCCCCATACGTGCCCAGTCAGAAGCACCCAAACATGGAGAAACAGACCACTGAGAATGGAAGTCAAGAAACGCACAAATGAAGAAACACAAAATCTCCTATTATATAAATAACTATGCGCATGTGCAAGTCTTCAAGTGATATGCAGAAACTATCCCAATTCAGCAAAATCCCTTTTGAAAGAATTTGCTTCATTTTTATTGTTGAAAAATGAATTATAATATTTCTTCAGGAAATTAACAGGGTAATTCTTTCTTAATGCTTCTAATATTATCCCCTTGTTACTTGATATGCAATCCTTTTTTAAAGTGTTGCAAATTTGGTTTCTCTTGAAATGTCCCAAAAGTATATTTCTAAAAATGAATCTTGAAAGGTTCGTTTTCCAAGTGATGATATGGTTAATTTTTATGCCATAACTTGTTCTTTTATCGTGTAGACTCGTATAAATTCCATTCTCTGTATTGTACTTAATGGTGATATCCAAGAAATTCACCGATCCATCCTCAGCACGTTTATTTTCAACCAATTCCAAGCCATTGGGGTAAAAATCGAATTCCAATACTGGTGCATTTTCATAATATCCATACAGCACGTCATCAACATAACGAAAGTACGGTATCTCATATAATAGGTGTGTTCCATGCTCATATTTAGTGAGATATATGTCAGCCAATATTGATGAGCAACATCCTCCCATTGGAATTCCTTTAATCTGTTTATAATAGCACTTTCCGTCAAAAAGTATATTTTCCCTCAAAACCAGATTGACAAGGTCTATATATTTTCGATATGTAATGTACTCTTTCAAATCATGTAACTCGTGTAATTCCTTCAATATAAGGTAAAGTTGTGCAATATCAATATTATTGAAAAGATCGCGAAAATCATAACTTCTGAATCGCAATTCCCTGTCACAGAATTTAAGTCTTTTAATGATATCATGGCTGTTCTTGATAATAACAGTTCCCTGCTTTTGAAGGTGAATCATAACTTGCTTTAGGATATTTAAAAGTTTTAAGTTAGCAATGGTCAAATAAGTTCCGCATCCTACGGTGACAGTGCGGAATTTAACGGGTTCCTTATGCATCTTTGGTATAAGCACTAAGTAAGGGAACTTAACGTTTTTAAGATCAATATCAATTCTTTTGTATAAGGCTTTGATCCGATTGGTCAATGTTTTACTATTATGTGATACCGATGTATACATATCCTGATCAAGGTAACATTTCTGTAAATTTTCCATATAATATTTTTTGCAGGTAAATGCGTAATTAGCCACGATTTTATCTGTATAAGTGATTACAAAGCTATCTCTGATGTTTTTGATTGATCTAGGTATGGAGGATACTTTTTTATTTTGGCATCTCTTTTGATAGTGCAATTTGAAACCATTAATAAAATGATATTTCCATTCATCAAATGTCTGAACAGGAACACTGTATTTCACAGCTAAACGATAAATGAATTGATTCAGATCGTTATGTAAATCATCATATACACACTCAAATTCTTGTTCTCGAAACTTAGTTCCCAATTTGAAAATACTTTTTAGTTGTTGGTCTTCAATAAAATTCAAGTTTCCTGTAATAATATGTTTGTGATATGGGTCACTATATACACTGTTCTTGCAATTACACTCTTCCACGTCATACCTCGAGGTATTCTTACATATATGACTATAGTTGTATATTTTTCTGCCGTTAGTACAAACATAACGGTAATTCAATTTAACTGTAATACAAGGGATTGGTAAAAATTTATTAATTCCATTCAAAATAGAAGTGAAAGGAATTCTGTCAAAAAACTTGTTTTTAAAAGTAGTCATAAAAAATTCCCTTGTAATTATCTTCTGTTTTTGAGGGTTCAATTCAATACGATGCTTACTGGCCTTTAACTTAATCATATCCAATACCATAGCCATAAATTTACAATTCTCCTCCGTATGTTCATGAGGGTCAGTAGAAGTATATTGCAACACATATTGCCATATTCGTGGCAGATATTTAAGTCTTATTCCATAAATAACGTTTTTAATCCAACTTATATTAGTTGTGTCATTTTTGAATTTTTCGATAAATCTTTGGATCTCTTCTACCGTACGTTTATAACTGATCTTTCTGTGTTTTTTCCCTCTATGCCAGCGATGGGTTTTGCTTTGAGAAAAAGTTCTTGATACTGGCTGTGTTTTATCATTACTGCAATATTCCAAATTGAAGGTCTCATTGTAAATTACCGTGTTGAGCCCGTATGGGTAGGCTGTAATGTACTGTTTAATATGTGTACTCTCCCACCATAATCTTTCTTGAAGCCTGGGTACTATATCAAGTATAGTAACTGTGATCTTAGTAAAATCATGATTCTGAAAATGTCTTAATTCCAAATTAGAAACCGGTACCGCATGTTTCTGAGATTTTCCAATTTGACTTCTGTGTAAGTTAATTCTAATATGCAAAGGAATAACAATAAAAATGAAGCAAATTCTTTCAAAAGGGATTTTGCTGAATTGGGATAGTTTCTGCATATCACTTGAAGACTTGCACATGCGCATAGTTATTTATATAATAGGAGATTTTGTGTTTCTTCATTTGTGCGTTTCTTGACTTCCATTCTCAGTGGTCTGTTTCTCCATGTTTGGGTGCTTCTGACTGGGCACGTATGGGGGATCAACCTTTGCAATGCATTGGTTCCGTGAGCGTTTGCCCGGGCTGGAAAAGCAGCTTTAAACGGGAATGAGGAGTCGCCATCCTCCTCTGCCATTGCATGCATTGTATTTGGTTTCCCCTCCATTGAACTCTATCCTCATTTTTGATTACAATAGTATATATATATATATATATATATATATATATATATATATATATATATATATATATATATATATACATACATATATGTATATATATATATATATATATATATATATATATATATATATATATATATATATATATATATATATATATATATATATATATACATATATATATATATACATATATATATATATATAATAAAATTTCAAATAATTAGACTTCTAATTATGGGAATTATAAAAATTTACATCAAGTACTAATTTGTTACATAATGTATCCACACCTAAATTTTCATAGCGGTACGAATATCTTTCCAAAGAGTATTCGCCAAAATATCGAATTCGAAAAATTTTAAGAAAATCACACTTTCGTTATACACACAGTAGTATGTTGCTTGTAAAAAATATTGTTTTCTGGGAAATTTCAAATTTAGTATTTTAATGGATAAGCATGTTTCACTAAGATTGTCCGTAAGTCTGCCCCACATCCAAATTCTTCATATCTTTTTCTTTGCCATCACAGTAGTGGTAGAGCATGAAAAACATTCCACAAAGAGCTGGTATCAGAGCTTAGATTACTCCTCGAATGTGCCCATCCCACAGACTAATATATAGTATTTTGTGCGTACCCCAATCCAAGGTCAGTGTCATTCTATTCAAGGTCATGTATATTCTTTGGTCAGTGTGGTCACATATCATCCACTTCCTTCTCCCATTCTTCCATAGACACATTAGAAAGAGGGATTGCTTGCTCAGCTCGTTTTGCTGTGCCTGTAAAAATTGAGAGTTTTGAATGCTTATCTGGATACTGGAATGCTCACAGAATACTATATTAATCTGTGATCTGGATTTTGAGACTTCAGTCAGTAGAATTTCTCATACAGTCGTATTCCATACTGTTCAGGTTCATTTGTATCGCAATTAGCATTATAATGCAAAAAAAAGTTGAAATGACACTACATGGAGTGGATCTACACTCGACTTTCTCATACACTCATATCGTATAGATTGCTTAGGCCCATTTAATCATAATCTCTATCAGAATTTAAATCTGTATCATCAGAATGATACAAACTTTAGAACGTTAACATTTATTGCTCTCGAGATATTGTACGATTTTCAAAAATATTTAAATAAAATTAAAAAATTGACTAAGTACCGTTAAAATATGTTAACTTTCCATATGCAATATTATGCAACATCATTCTTGTGAACCTAAACCGTTTGTTCTATTTACGTGAGAAAATACTACACTTCATACATTACACACAGACCAATATATTTTCAAAAAGTATTCAAAATATGTTCAGATCTTAAAACTGTTTACCCGATAAAATCTCGTATACGAAAATTAACAGCAACAAAAAAAAAAAACTATATTATCTTTATCTATATAAATAAAATTAAAAATCTGTCTGTTTATTTAATTGTTTGTGCGTGTGTTTTTATCTCATCATCACGGGAGAACGGCTGCACGGAATTTGATGAAATTTTCGGAGTAGACATGGAATAGCTCCACTTAAAATTTAGTCTATGTTTCGAGTTCTTAGGACCAGGGGTTATCGAAATAGTAATAAAAAACTCACTATTAATCCTTCTTCTGAGATAGCATTATGCAGACGATATTTGTTCCACAAAGTTATTTGGAGAAAAAATTATATGTTTCTAAGCAACGGAATTTAACCCAATGAGTTTATATTTATATATATATATATATATATATATCATGTTGCTAAATGACGAAATTAAATCCAATGAGATTGATATGATTGATTAATGGATTATTGATATTTTCAAATTCTTACGTCATCTATTTTATTTTGATAATTTTTTTTTCAAATCCATATATTAGTATGGGTATATCTTTTAATACACAGGTATAATCTTCTAATCTACGGAAATATAAGTAGGACGGGTATACCTTCTAATACACGGGTATATCTTCTAATCTATGAGAATAAACGAAGTATACTTCTAATACAATTTTACTGCTTTTATTTTGGCATATATTGATTCAATTTTATATTTACTGTAAATTTGTTTATAAACGGGATCAGGAGGGTTTTTTATTCTGCATATCTGCCTGTGAAGATAATTTTGCATAGTGAGACCAGATTCTTAAACATCTTTTTAGGAGCATTAATTTAAATATTTTAATAGAATGTTTTGAGTAACAATGTTATTTAGAATATTATAGGAATTTGTACATGATTATGGATTTTAAATTTATTTTGTATATTCCGTACGAAGAACGGGTACACGACTACCAGTACAATAGTATAATGTTGCATGGAAAGTAATATTTTCTCAAAAATGTTTTAATTCGATATTTTGACGGATAAACACGTTTAAAGACCACCTGAACACATTTCGAACGTTTTTGGAAAGGTATCTGTGCGTGTATGTGTCTGTGAGATATGGACACCAAGTCGAAAACAAATACTTTTATCGCTATGAAATCTTATTTTGTCACGATATTACGTGAAAACATTGAAACTAATTAGAATATTTTGTGCTTTACACTATTAAAACACAAATTATTAGAATTTCTGGTTTTTCGCACAATTAATTTCTATAGCAAACAATCATAATTCCTAAAGCATTGTGTTAGCATAACATAGAGTGGCGTCGCCAATGGGGAAGATTTGGAGGCCACCAGTCCCCAGGGACCCATCAGAACCAATTGAAATTCGTAGAATCGATATTTGGAGAAATGGGAAACAAAATATTTTGCTACCCCCTTCCAAAAATTTTTCTAGCGTCGCACTGATAACAAATATGAGATGGATGTAAAGGGTATTAAAATCAGTGGCGTAACCAAGGGGGGAAGGGTCGAAAAAGCCCTGTAAGAGTCCATTGAAGCTTATAGAAATGATATAGAGATAAAAGAACCAAATATATTTTGGTTACCCACCGTTCCCCCCCCTCCAAAGAAAAATTATTGCGACGGTACTGATTAAATTATTATATATTTCAATGATCAGCCAAATGCATTAAATTAATTCGGGTGACAAACCTGTTGAAAAAATAATTTTAAAAAATAATTTTATTTTTCATTTCTACTAAAAATTAAAATATTATCTGTGTACGAAATCCGATAAAATAATAATTGTCTTTTAATATTAATTATAAAAGTAGACCTAAACACTATGGATTATGAATGTATGAGAAATTCGAGTGAAAACCCCTAATATTTCTTATAAAATATACGAGGAGCTACATAAAAAAACTAGATTGACCGAAAATGTGGGGATCATACTGAAACTTAGAAATGAAATTCCCTGAGTTTTTCAGAATTTTTTTTTTAATCACGAAATTTTCTAATCTATATAATTATTTTATATACTGAAGGAATTGAAATTCAGTATCTGGCAATAAAATTTAGTAGGAACGACTTGAAAATCATGAAATCTGTGAAGTCAAATTTCAAAAATTTTGGTATCAAATATAATAATAATAAAAAAAGAAACTTTATAAAATCAATTTGAATATTTCAAACGACACAATTTAAAAAAGTATTCAAAAGTCAGAACATTGCTCCTCCCAATTTTTTACTTTCCCTGCAATACATGGTAATGAATAGGGAAAGTGTTGAAATCATGCCAAAATCGCAACTCGAGTTTTCGACGGATCTACACGTTTTGGAACCTCTAGAATACAAAAAAACTATTTTTGGAGTGACGCCTGTGTGTGTCTGTGCAATGTATGTATTAATCACTCTAACTCAAAAACTAATGGATCGAATTTCATAAAATTTGTTGAGTTTTTGCTGATTAGTAATTGTTGATTAGTTTTTGTTGCTATTCGGAAAAAAAGAATCCGCCTGTTTTGCGAAATGGCCCGCAAAAATCTCATTATTCTAGCTAAAATACTAATTGACCAAATTTCACAAAATTTGATAGATAAGTTACTTGTGGGATACTCTGGTGCTGATTCGATTTTGATACGATTCGGAAAAGAACAACCTGCCTTTTTTCACGAAATGGCCCACAAAATTCGCCAAAATAAAAAATAAACAAGAAAGATCAATCATGCATAAAGCATTGATTATTATACACTTTCCAACTTCAATGCAATTTTATTTAAATATTTCTAAAATGCGGTACATTCCTCGGTAATATTTTTAAAATTATCATAAAAATACAATAATTTATTGTTCTTGAAAACGTCATCGAAAACAAATGAAATATATTCAAATGACGTCATCGAAATATAACATGCCTGGCTCTCTCTATAAAAGCAACATATCATTCATAAACATTTTTTCATTCATTTCATTCATCACAATACTATAATAATTTATTTTATTTAAGAACTTAAGACCATGGAGTTACAAGTAATTAAACTCTATGCTTAAAACTTCATCGAAAAAATAGTCTGCTTCTCTGTGTAAAATCAATGAATATTTCATTCATATCAGCTATATTGCAGACTCGATCAGCTAAATAATTTTGCGTTAAAGAAATGCAGAAATTCTTATACAACTCAGTCTACATCTTTTTGTATTTACATTCTCCATAAGTGAAAATGAGGCTTCGTTGTAGAAATAATCAAAGTTGGATGATCATTTAAACTCAAAGATATTGTAATTGAGTTGTTTCAGTATGTAGATGCACAGAATTTAATCAAAAATAAAAAGGTTTTAGGACGGATACAACACTAAATATGAAGTAAAAAATCTTTAAAAATCACAATTTTGACACAGGATGGGTGCCATATTTTATTTTGAAATGGGTCACGTGATCTCTTCATATATTGGTCACGTGAACTCTTCATATAAAATGTGTAATTATTATTTTAATTTTTATTTAAAAAACTACTGATTATATTTTGCTGAATTTTATTTTATGGGATAATTTGAATATTTTATAAAATTTTGAAGCAATTTGTTAATTTTATATCCGCTGAAAAAATGTTTGAAAAATTAGGTCCCATAGGGCTCAATGTATTTCATTTTTTCAACCCGGGTTCAATCCAAAACTAATTGGGTTATATTATTCATCTATATTCCCATAGGTCCCACAGACCGTCTGAACAACATACTAAAACTTCATTTTGATAAATTCATTTTTACGGCAGTTATCGTGCTAACGGATAGACAGACAGACAGACAGAATGAACAAAGTCATAAACACTTTTCAACTTTGTTGTAAAGTGTTAAAAAGACTACGTATGCTCAAATGTATCGATTAAATGCTTATTTTATACGTAATTTTTGACGAGGGAAAAAAATAAAACCAACTCCATGACCGCTCTCCATGACCACTAACCACTCTCGAGATATTTAAGATTTTTCGCATTTTTGTTATGCCGAAAAATGTTAGAAAAATGTCCATACAATTACCAAATAAAAACAAAAATTGAATTAAAAATGCAAATTTAGTGTTATTTTGTGCAATTGAACTTAATTTAATTAATTATTAAAGAAATAAAATAAAAATGAATTTGAGTCTGCAGGGAAAGTCATGTACTGCCCACACCAGATTTTTAACACTTTACAACGTAGTTGAAAAGTGTTTATCACTTTGTTCATTCTGTCTGTCTGTCTGTCTGTCCGTTAGCACGATAACTGCCGTAAAAATGACTTTATCAAAATGAAATTTTAGTATGTTTTTCAGACGGTCTGTGGGACCTATGGGAATATAAATAAATAATATCACCCAATTAGTTTTTTATTGAACCCGGGTTGAAAGAACGAAATACGTTGAACCCTATGGGACCTAATTTTTCAAACATTTTTTAAGCAAATTTAAAATTCACAAATTGCTTCGAAATTTTTAGGAAATATTCACATTATCCCATAAAATATATAAAAAAAAAATTTCAGTAAAATATATTAAATAGTTCTTTAATTAAAAATTATGTAATATAGGGAAAAAAACAAATTCAATTACATTCTGACTTTTGGGATATCCTCCAGAAAGAACAAGAAAGATCAATCATGCATAAGCATTGATTATGAACCACTTTCCAACTGAAATGCCATTTCATTTAAAAATTTCTAAAATGTGATACATTCAGTGGTGATATCTTTTACATTATCACAGTGCTACAGTAATTTATTATACTTAAATATTTAAAACTGTATCGAAATATAAATCATCTGATTCTCTATGCAAAATCAATGAATATTTCATTCATATAACTTTTATTCCAGACTCCAGAGCTAAATAATTTTGTGTGAAAAAATTCAGCAATTCTTATGTAACTCACCTTACAATAGCTTGAGATATTTGTATTCTGCATAAGTTAAAATTAGGCTTCGTTGAAGAAATAATAAAAGTTTAGGGATCATTTAAAATTACAACTATTGTAATTGCATAAGCATGGCATTTAGATACACAAATAATACACAGATACACCGAAAATATATGTGTGTGTGTATGTATTCAAAGTATTGGAATCGTGCCGAAGAACGGAACTCGAATTTTTGAAGAATTTACACGTTTTGGGACACGTTTTGGAACACGAAAAAACTATTTTTAGGAAGACGTCTCTGTGTGTAAGGCTGTATCTGTGTATGTTTCTGTGTGTCTGTGAGGATATTACATCCACTCTATTGAAAAACTAATAGACCGAATTTCATAAAATTTGGTAGGTATTTTTTTTGTGGAAAATCCTGATGTTCATTAGATTATAGTACGATTCGTAATAAAAGAATCGGCCTTCTTTGCGAAATGGCCGGCAGAAATTGCCTTTATCCACTCTAGCTAAAAACTAATGGAACAAATTTAACAAAATTTGGAGTATAATATTTCAATAACCTACAAGTGATTTATATACCAAATTTAACAAAATTTGGTGTATAAATCATTTGTAGGTTATTCTAGTACGATTCGGGAAAAAAGAACGGGCTATTTTTGCGAAATGGCCCGCAAAAATCGTTAAATATAAAAATAAAAGACTACGTGTGCTCAATTATATCAATTAAATTCCTATTTTATACGTGATTTTTGACAATAAAAAGAATAAGACTAACCCCATTACTCTAGGACTAGCCGTTCTTGCGATATTCTAGTTTTTTCGCGTTTTCGCTACGCCACCTTTGACAATAAGTCCAGCTATCAAATGAGAACCAAATTTAAGTTTAACGTGCAAATTCAATGTCACTTAAAATACTTATGGCTGTTATTTTGTGCAGATAAACTCAAATTATTATTGGAGAAATAAAGAGAACGTGAATATGAGTCTGCAGGGAAAGACATGTGCTGCCCACATCAGAATTTTTAACAATATTACAACAATGATTTATAGAAGTGAACGGGAATTATTTGCTGGCCATTTCGAAAAAAATGTATGATCTATATTTAAAGATCCACCAAATTTTTGTAAAATAAAATGTTCAACAAATTTAAGCTGTATACCAAATTTTAACTCTCTAGGAAGTAGGAAAATGCATTAAAATGCCATCAAATAAGTATATCATGAAGAGTTATATAAAATTAAAAAAAATTTTGAAAAATTGTTATCTACCAAATTTATTTTAAAATGTATAGCCTCTCTCATATACAAAATGATTAAACTCTTGGAAAGATATTTATTATATAATATATCTCTTTTTCTTTCTGGAGGATATCCCAAAAGTCAGAATTTAATTGAATTTGTTTTTTTCCCTATATTAAATAATTTTTAATTAAAAAACTACTTAATATATTTTACTGAACGTTTTTTTATATATTTTATGGGATAATGTGAATATTTCCTAAAAATTTCGAAGCAATTTGTGAATTTTAAATTTGCTTAAAAAATGTTTGAAAAATTAGGTCCCATAGAGTTCAATGTATTTCATTTTTTCAACCCGGGTTCAATAAAAAACTAATTGGGTGATATTATTTATTTATATTCCCATAGGTCCAACAGACCGTCTGAACAACATACGAAAATTTTATTTTGATAAAGTCATTTTTAAGGCAGTTATCGTGCTAACGGACAGACAGACAGAACGAACAAAGTCATAAACACTTTTCAACTTTGTTGTAAAGTGTTAAAAAAGAGATATCTTATATAATAAATATCTTTCCAAGAGTTTGATCATTTTGTATATGTGAGAGGCTTCACATTTTAAAATAAATTTGGTAGATAACAATTTTTCAATTTTTTTTTAATTTTATATAACTCTTCATGATATACTTATTTGATGGCATTTTTAATGCACTTTCCTACGTCCTAGAGAGTTAAAATTTGGTACACAGCTTAAATTTGTTGAACATTTTATTCTACAAAAATTTGGTGGATCTTTAAATAAAGATCATACATTTTTTTTTTAAATGGCCTGCAAATAATCCCCGTTCACTTCTATAAATCATTGTTGTAATATTGTTAAAAATTCTGATGTGGGCAGCACATGTCTTTCCCTGCAGACTCATACTTACGTTCTCTTTATTTCTTCAATAATAGTTTGAGCTTATCTGCACAAAATGACAGCCATGAGTATTTTAAATGACATTGAATTTGCACGTTAAACTTAAATTTGGTTCTCATTTGATAGCTGGACTTATTGTCAAAGGTGATGTAGCGAAAACGTGAAAAAACTAGAATATCTCAAGAACGGCTAGTCTTAGAGTAATGGGGTTAGTCTTATTCTTTTTGTTATCAAAAATCACGTACAAAATAGGAATTTAATTGATATAATTGAGCACACGTAGTCCTTTATTTTTATATTTTACGATTTTTGTTGGCCATTTCGCAAAAATAGCCCGTTCTTTTTTCCCGAATCGTACTAGAATAACCTACAAATGATTTATGTACCAAATTTTGTTAAATTTTTTATATAAATCACTTGTAGGTCATTGAAATATTATACACCAAATTTTGTTAAATTTGTTCCATTAGTTTTTAGCTAGAGTGGATAAAGGCAATTTCTGTCGGCCATTTCGCAAAGAAGGCAGATTCTTTTGTTACGAATAGTACTATAATCTAATGAACATCAGGATTTCCCACAAAAAACATACCTACCAAATTTTATGAAATTCGGTCCATTAGTTTTTCAATTAGAGTGGATGTAATATCCTCACAGACACACAGAAACATGCACAGATACACTCTTACACACAAAGACATCTTCCTAAAAATAGTGTTTTCGTGTTCTAGAAGTCCCAAAACGTGTAGATGCTTCGAAAATTCGAGTTCCGATCTTCGGCACGATTCCAATACTTTGAATACATACACACACATATATTATCTGCGTATCTGTGTATCTAAATTCCGTGCCTATGCAATTACAATAGTTGTGATTTTAAACGATCCCTAAACTTTTATTATTTCTTCAACGAAGACTAATTTTAACTTATGCAGAATGCAAATATCTGAAGCAATTGTAAGGTGAGTTACATAAGAATTGCTGAATTTTTTCACACAAAATTATTTAGCTCTGGAGTCTGGAATACAAGTTATATGAATGAAATATTTATTGATTTTGCATAGAGAATTAGATGATTTATATTTCGATACAGTTTTAAATATTTAAGTATAATAAATTACTGTAGTACTGTGATAATGTAAAAAATATCACCACTGAATGTATCACATTTTTAAATTTTTTAAATGAAATTGCATTTCAGTTGGAAAGTGTTTCATAATCAATGCTTATGCATGATTGATCTTTCTTGTTCTTTTTTGCAATTGAACGATCGAATTGAGTTGAAAATTTGTATTTGATTTTGCTTCAGTGAATCCAACATAATTCAAAATTGGTGTCTAATTCATCCTGATCTGCAGTCGACGGTTCTAACTTTGGAACACGTAAAGCTGTGATGACTTAGAATGATCTATAATTGAAAATTGCTTTACATTACACAGAACCAATTCACAGAGAAAAAAGAAAAATGTTGATATGAATAACATCTGTGCTTGCGGTTTCCGTGGCGGGAAAACGGATCGTAACGCAAAATGTAAACACTTCACTCCGGAGGCTCTGAACCCAATAGATAAAAAATCTGATGCGGTCAGAACATGACTTTCCATGCAGACTCATATTCACGTTCTCTTTATTTCTTCAATAAGTCAATGCACATAATAACACCCAACATTATTTTATATTGTTGAATTTGTACTTTCACTTCAATTTTCGATTTCATTGGTAATTAAACTTATTTTCAAAAGTGGCGTGGTGAGCAGGCGAAAAAAATAAAATTTCTCTAGAACGGCTAGTCTTAGAGTAATGGGATTAGTCTTATGTCTTATTCTTTCATCGTCAAAAATTACGTATGAAACAAGCATTTAACTGATTTATTTGAGCATACGTAATCTTTTATTTTTGATTTTGCCGATTTTTGCGGGCCATTTCGCAAAAAAAGGCAGGTTCTTTTTTCTAATCAGCACCAGGGTATCCCACACGTGACTTATCTACTAAATTTAGTGAATTTTGGTTTATTAGTTTTTTAGCCAGAGTGGATACAGATATTCTTTGTGGGTCTTTTCGCAAAAAAAGACATGTTTTGTTTTTCAGAATTGTACCAAAATCTAATCAGCACCAGGGTATCCCACAAGTAACTTACCTATAAAATGTTATGAAATTCGGTCAATTAGTTTTTAAGTTAGAGTAGATACGCTACGTCGTCACGCTAAATATAGTGTTTTCGTGTTCTAGAGATTTCATAACATGTATTATGTAGATCCGTCGAAAACTCGAGTTGCTATTTTCGACATGATTCCAATACTTTCCTTATATAATATGATGCATTACAGAGGAAGTAAAATGTAAATAATTTTGCTTGTTTTGTCGGAAATAAGGCCCAGACTATGAATATATAAAAATAATGTCAATATTTTCAATTTTTTCCCCCGAAAAACTTTTAAAAGTATCTGTCCGAGCGAGTACTAGTTTCAATTTTCTGAATTTTACTCGAAATATCTTCAGAGCTATAAAAGAGATATAGATAGTAAGTGATAAAAATATGTATTTGGAAATTTAGTTTCTAAATCTATATTTATTTTTGAAAAAAGCTCTTATAGTTTCAGAGTAATCATCTTCTTGAAGAAGATTGAAAATTTACTAGGGAAGATACTTTTGCCAAAATTTTAAATTCGAGATTTTGACGGATAAGCATATCTAAAGACCCCTATGAACACACTTCGAACCCTTTTTTTATAAAGATATCCATCTCTATGTGTGTTGTGACGTATAGATACTAAGTTAAGAACGAATGCTTGTATAGCTATGCAATTTTATTTGGATACGAAATTTTATGTAAAACACTAGAACTGAATAGAATATTTTGTAATTTCTATACTATTAGAACATAAGTTATTCGAAAGTTATGCTTTTCATACATTGTTTTCTATAGCAAGCAACTATAATTTCTGAAGGGACAGTTGGTAAACAAAAATTTTGTTTCCCATTTCCTCAAATATCATTTGTTCGAAATTCAATGATTTCGGGGGGGGGGGGGGGGGGGGATCTCTCCATCTTTGGCAACGCCACTATGGAAAAACGATAGTTTAAACTAAGTTATGTTATGCAAAGATTATTAAAACATATCTGATTATATATTATATTAACATAAATCAGCCAAATGCATCCAATTAATTGATATGACAAACCTGTTAATTTGAAAAAGTAATTTTATCTTTTATTTTTACGAAATTTTATTTTTACGGCTAAAAAATAATTACTTGCATACGAAATCCGATAAAATAATAATTGTCTTTTGTATTTTGATACTAATTATGCAAGTGGACTTAAACACTCCGAGTGATGAATGTATGAGAAATTCGAGTGGACCAATATTTATTTTAGTACTGCGGTTCTATAATTTATATTAAAATGTACGATGGGTCCATAAAATTAGGAGGCGGACCAGGTGGAGTAGGTGGATTTGGAAGTCATAACATCCCCAGGAACCCATTGAATTTCACAGAAATAATATATGGAGAAATGGAAAACAAAATATTTAATTACTCCCCCCCCCCCCCCCCCGCCTCATACCAAGAATTTTTTTTGGGCGACGCTACTGGGCGTGCCAAAAGTGTTGGGTTCATACTGGAACTTGGAAATGAAATTCCCTGAGTATTTTCTGAAAAATTTCTTTTTTTTTAAATCACAGAATTTATAATTATTTATATTTATCTATAATTATTTTATTTTATTTACTGACATAAAGTGAAATTCAGTAAATGAAAAAAAAAAAAATTAAAGAACGATTAGCCAATTTGATGATAAAATTAAATTTCCAGTCATGAAATCAATAAAGTCAAATTTCCAAAATCAAAATTTTTGCATTAACTATAATAACAAAAGAAAAAGAATCTGTATAAAAGTTTAAAACTTTCAAAACAACAATAAAAATTTAATCAGATCACAAAGTATTACCTCCCCCCTCCCCCTCTTTTTTTTTAACAGTGAAAGAAATGAATTGAGTTGAAAATTTTCATTTGGTCAGTTAAATGGCTGAATCCAATATAATTCATGATTAGTGTTTTATTCATAATAGTTCCAACTTTGGTTTTTATTAAAATCAAATTAATTTGATTTCAAAGTTTCTTTATTACTCTTTTCAATATGTATATAATAGCAAAGTAACTTATCAAAGTCAGATCTACGAATTTACAATGCAGTATTTTTTTTAACTCAATGATTCATTTGTTTCATCAAGAAAATAAATTTTGACATCAAATCTATTTCATATTTTCCTATTAATTGCTTATTTAGAAATTACTTAGAAGAGTCTGAAATGTCTAATTTGCGTATAATGTCCTTCTCATAATACAAATCAAAAATTAAAAGAAATTGAAATTATTTAGTTAAATCATTTGATTCTAATACTTTTTATATTCTATAAATGTCTTTAAAAAATTAGCCATTTGGAATTTATTTGAGAAACTGTTAACTAATAATGTTTATTAGAACACAGCCTATAAAGATTCAATCAGTTTCAAAGGAAATAAAGTGTCTTCTTCGTCTTTTTACAATGCTGTTTAAGTCAAAGAAATGGTTTTATTTTCCATTAAATTTTCAAATATTGATATCTTAAAATTAATCAGTGATTCTCTGTTTCTTAAATCAGTTAATTTAAATCGTTATAACCCTGATTTCAACCTTGTGCAGTTCAAACTCATTGTTGGCTGTGTGGTAAAACTGACTTTGTAGGTCACCACAGAAGTCCTGAAGACAAATCCAGGGAAAGGTGATTAGACAAATTGCATCCCCCTGCTGTATGATATTTCCAGTGATTCTATACACCTTACAAAGTTTAATGCAACCCAACACAAATATCTAGAAACGAAATAAACTTTAATTTTATAGGGTCAGTTTGCTACGTTTTATGATTAAGCAAGAATTTCTGATTAGTTTTAATAATTAATTACTAAGTATACTAGGTAAATGATGAATAAAAAATTGTAAAAGTAAATCCCCCCTTCCCTGTTATCTCTGGGAGATTATCCACCCTTGACAGAAATTTGCAAAATTGTAGCATATACTCATTCCTTATTCCCTGTGAATAATTCCATTTGTTTTTTATAAATTCGAACAAAATAAAATCGATCTACCAATGCTAGTTGCTGCATTGGGGGCATGATTGAAATAAAACTTCAGAATGATTTGCTTCCTATTAATCGGTTTTATGAAGAAGATATCAATAAAATTCATAAAATCAAAGTAGAAAACCTATTTTTCTAAATATAATGTTTTTATATTTGTACACAAATAAAAAAATAATGATTATATAACCCTTTTTCAGTAAAAGGTCATTTTATATGACTTTGTAGTACATAACTGAATCTGATGCTGTCCATGTTCTAAACCTCTATTTGCATTTTAGGATTCTTTTATTTAGATTACAAGTGAAAGCTAGAGAATATTTTTAATATTTTGTAACAATAAACAGGGAAATAAATGCATGTTATGTTTGTAGACAACAGTTATAAAATTGTAATTGTATTGAAATCATTATTCTTGATGTAATTGACCAGTATTATATTGATGTAATTGACCAGTCGCTTAAAGTTCAATGGCCTTTGATGAATGTCGGGTATCTATAAGGCTAAACCGATACTGGATCTGATCAGAAATTGAAATTTTCTCTGAACCCTACAATTTGTGGTAACATTTCAATTCATAGAAAGTCACATCAAACAGAATGATGCTATCCTGTATTTTAAATAAAAAAGCAGAGTAATGAGGAGGCCATACTTGGATTTAAAATCTGAAGGAGAATATAGTTGTTGTTGATACCCAGACCGTCCGACCTACCATAAAAGGTGAATATAGGAGAATATAGTGTACCACTTCAACATATGATATAGATTAATATGTCAACTGGAAACATTTTCATTTGCAAAATGTTATGGTGAACAGGATGCTATGCTATCTTAACATGAAATTGAAAATATAATTATTTCAGTTGCTCAGTAGATAAGAGTACTGTCTAGCTAACAAGAAATCAGTGGTTCATTTCCTTACTCAGATGAGATCTTTACAAAGAAAAATTAAATAAAATTACTTAGTCTTAAATTATACCTTTAAAAGTCTTAAATACAATTGATAATTATTTTCTAATTTTTATCTCTTTCATTGTCTCTTCTCTAGCTTATATCTCTACTGGTTTTGTATGATAAGCGACCAACATGCATGTACATAGTATAAAAAAATAATTATAATCAGTCTTCCAGCAATAAATTTTATTTGAGAGAATGCAAGCTATAATTCTCAGAAATCAAGAAAAATCTGAAAAATTAAAATTTGCAGCTGCTACCTTAATTAATGAATGCTATCCAGACTCATCTCAATCTAAAATGTTCCAAAATATAGTTACTAGATATATGATTACGAAATAAGATATTTGAATATGTTTAAATAGACTACACTTTGAAATAATGTGAGATATTTTCATTTTTAAAAATTCTATATCAACAGAATTTATTTCTCATGTACCACAATTATCATGAAAACATTTAAAAAATTTTATTTGATAGATCTATATAGGTTCAAGTACAGCGGTATAATTTGAATGGGTTGGTCATAGTTGTTTTATATGTCACAAAGTTCATTCGGACAAACTGTATCAAACAATGATGAAAAACAATTGAATAACAAGCAACTAATTATGTTTATACTTTATTATTCAAGTTATTTATAAGAGGTTAAACCCCAAATAAATAACCACAAATTCAGAAATCAATGTCCCGAAGTACTCCTTATTAACTGGCTTTAGACACATTTGGTAAAAATTAAAGTATGCAGGACTTACCTTTTAATTTGAATGTGCACATAAGAAGTGAGGAATATATATAATGAACGTAGATCCTTAAGTAACCATTGATAATTACATTTACTGTTATGACTCAGTTACTTTAATAAATTACAAATATGTGCAGTTTCATTTTCAATCAAATAGCAAAAATTTTCAATGCTCATTAAGTGGATTTAGGGGCAATAAAAAAAGGTGTGAAATTGTCAAGATCATTTTCAACCAAGCTTTAATTTTGTCCTGTTTTCTATTAACATTAACACAGAGGTACAGGAAGTGGTCAAGACTCTGTTGAGTCAAGATGAGTAGAAGTGATTTTTTTCATAAAATGTTTAAGTATTCATTTTCTAGAATTTTGTTTGTTGTACACTATATTATCAAAGGAATAAATAACATATATAAAGTAGCTCAACAAATGTATAAGAACATATAAATTAGGTACAAGCTTACATATTTAAAGTGCTGAGATTTCAAATACTCCAACAATAAAAACGTTAACTTGTGAGTTTTGCATGAACTTATTTGCTCATTTTCTAGTTTAGAATTAAGCATAAATATATCATATTATGAATACATACAAAATATTAACAATGCAGGTAATGGAATTTACCAATCCGTGATAAAAAAAAGTTTCAAATATAGTGAGTGATAGTCACGACAAACAAACTTATTAAAAGTGTTAAAATTTCAAATACACTTCAACAGCAATCAATAAGTCAGCATGTCAATTTCCCATCAACACTCGTATAACATAACAGACTTTCATTACATTATGCATGCTACGAATTTGATTTACATTTTGAATACGCATATATTATTTAAATTTTATACTGTTCTGCAATAGCATGCAATGAAATTTTATTATCAATATGAAGAAAGTTTCTACATACTTTGATTCATAGTCCGCTTTTCAATTAGATGACGAAAACTTCGGCAAGTTTGATTTTGCCATTGAAAGCTTTTCATAACATACGGCTTCAGGACAAATAACCTCTAACCGATTCTCTTCAGGATTAATCTGGAAGTGAGGGTGAGAGGTGAGACTATGGCCACAGACTACTATAGTATAATATAGTATTCTGTGACTATGGCTACCGCAAAATGAACATAATCGCTGTTTACTATACTTCGTGTTTAATTCTAACGGAAATACGAAATTATTTCAATTCTTTTTCAATTGGTAACAATTTTTGGACAAGTGAGAAATCAAGATTGTATGTTGATACTCTAGCTGCAGCACTTACGGCAAAATTCAATATGAAGGATATTTCTTGCTCCGAAATTTCCAATATATTGTTACTGTTAGAAAATGATATATTGACAAAAAATATTCATTCAATGGGAAAATACTCATTTAAGTAAATAATTAAAAGGGATGTAAGCATAATTAGTGTATTTTTGTTTGAATTTATAAAATGTTTCATTTATTTACGTTGTACTTTTTTCTTAAATTTTTTCGTCCTCCTTTTCATTTTAAAAAAATTGGTCACCTTAGTAATACCAATATTCTAAGTTATAAATAAGTGTAAGATGGTGGTGCATATTGACAATACAAAAGGGGTATTTTTAAATATATTTTATGCTATAAGCTAGAAAATTTCCCTTAAGATTTGTAAATGCCTTATTAGTAAATGCATTAAAATTAAACTTATGGTGTAGACAGCTTATGCTAGATGATAACAAATACGTAAAATACATTTATTTTTTTAACATTAGGTACTATTGTATGAAAACATTGGAGAGTTTATAGGGTTAACGTTTCCAAAATTGTGTTTTATAAAATACCTCTATTCTAAGTTATAAATAAGCTCAAGATAGTGGTGCACTTTTTTTAGCATTTATCGTAAGATTTTGAAAATATTTATGAATGAAAAATTAATTTACAGTTAGACTACATTGGTTAAATATTTTACAGTAAAACAACTAATTAAAGAATTCTAATTGAACAACAAGCTAACAAATTAAAAGAAAAACAAGGGCTATAATAAAAAATTGCACCTCTTTTATGTTCTGATTAATCAAGATGTGCAGGCTCCCAATACCATCCTTAAGGATTGAACCTTGTTGGTTAATATCCATAACAAACACCAATCAACAATACTTGCATCACTTTCATAAAATCTTGCTACTGCCCTTAAAAGAAATTTCAGTGCTTTGCATTTTAATGCATTTTTACATTAAGCCAAATAATGAAAAGTTTTGATGTTACATTGCCATGAGTATTTAACTTTCAGCATTAATCCTCATATCAAGTAATTATTTGACTTTATTTAAAAAATGACTATATATTCTTGAAATATAAATTAAACAAATATGGATTCCGGCAATAACAGAAGAAAAATTTGTTGAACAGAACCAGTAGGTATATTCAAAATTTTAACTAATAAATGGTTGTATTGAGAGAACTGAATAGCTAACCTATACGCTTATAAAAAATTTTTTAATTGGTAGCTTCATTAAATATTCTAATTTAACATGTGGTAGTGGAAGGACATTTTTTGTACATTGTATTCAGTATATGTTCCTTTTGTTGGAAATTTTGCTAAACTACATATATAAAAATTCATCAAAAAATTAGTTATGCATAAAGACGTAATAGTTTGTTATATTTTCAAATCAGTTTGTAAAAAATCCTAAATACAGTGGTAAAAAATTGAAATTTATCATGGTTGTGGGAAAACAAAATTTCTAACATTCCAAACATTATTTAATCATGTAAATTGCATATAATGTTGGATTGTAAACACTAAGGCATTATACTGTAATCATTGTTAACTAATATTTATGAACCATGAGAAAATAGTGGTATTTGTACAAATTTAGAATGAATTTTTTATTTGTCTTTTATTCGGAAAATTAGAAATTCTTCAGTGCTTTCTTTTCTTAAACAATATACCTCCACACCATCACTATCTGCATATAAACATTTGAGCAACATAGTCTTATAGACTCTTTTACCTCACATTCAATTAGCAATTTGTCTTATTCAATATAATATGCCATTTGACACTAAAGACTGCTTCCTCATAAGCTATATACTGATCTTTGTCTTTTTATCTCCCTTGATACTAACTTTTTCACCTTTGGCACAAATAAATATATCTGATTCGATGTATTTTACAAATGATTCAAAATAATGGGTATCATTTATTTTAAGATGAGTCTAAACACCATGCTATCTCACAAAATTCAGAAAATGTATATTTCTTTGATATTATATACAATTAGAAATTTTTAAGTTGCATCATATTTGCATCATAATTATTCGCCAACAAAGTCAATAGTCATGTCCACTTTTTCTCAGAGTTCATCTAAAATCAAATTTATTGTTAAAATTTGTTCTAAAATATATATTCTTAATTTAAAAATATAATCAGTTTTTAGGCTGTTCATGTATAATTAAAGTAGAATTTTTGGTATAATTTATAACTTTATATCCCTGGCTGCTTTTTACCCATTGGCCAGTCTTTTCTTCAGCTTTAACATTGAAAAATAATTTCAGTTTAAGCAGTTTATTCCACTAAACTCCTTGTTTCCTGTTTTTATGTATAAAGTAAATGGTCAAGAGAAGTAATAGAGCTGTAATACATGAAACAGAAAAAGCTGTGATTGTAGTTAAACCTGTAACAGAACCCCCAAATAAAATGTCTTTAAAATCACACCAAAAAAGTCATTTATATGTAATACAGGTACTAAACCCCTTGTACCCTATATTAACATACATGTTGAATATTCAAAATATGGTAATGAGCAGTATAACATCTAACAGAAATAGCAACGATTTGAGTTAAGACTTTATCAGCACCCAAATAAAATTGTGACATATATATATTTTTGTACATATATCTTGTCCCAAAGCAATTCACACATCAGGGTGTCCAGTCTACTGACTCTCTTTTGCGGTTCTGGAGAATATTCTGGGTAGATGCCTGAAGGCAGAGTATTGTATATCATCCTGGGGTCACCCTTGAAAGACCTTTTATCTAGCAGAATGTTCCTAAGCAAGACTCATGTGAATAGGTCCTATGAAAATGAAGTTGCTCCTTTTGTGTTGATGATATTTCAGCGTAAGGAGGTAAAAACTTATTTGTCAGTAATGTTTTATCACTAATATAAATGCTTAAATTAATTATTTGCAATTAAAATAGTGTTTTGCATAGGGGTTGATATTAAAGTATGTTTAAATTAATTCTTATATTTATTCAACATTATTTTTAATTGCTTTAACATCTTGATCTTAGAATGAACGTTATTTATTTTATCAGAATTTTATATAGTTTTGAAAAATTATTCTTGTAAAATGTTTGTGTATTTGAAATTTGTATAAAACTTTCGGATGGATTTACTCATTGAAAACATTCCAACATATTAACCAGTAATTCAATAATATCTAGGGGTATAATATCTCTCGAACAAATTGAAATAATCAAACAAAATGTCGTACAATTATTTTATTGCCTATAAATAACAATCCTTTTGATTTTCACTTTTAGTGAGGTCAGACAAAGTATTTATTCCTAAAGCTGAAAATACATAAAATAATGTTATCTATGTATGTACAGAAATGGCTATTTAATATTGAATTTTTTTTAATTTATAAAGCAACTGACATCATTTACAGGATGTACTGTCGTCCAGATATTGAATATTTTTTATTTGTGTTAAAAATTATAAAACTTTAAATAGGATATTTATTATCAATTGGGTGGATACTTTAAGTACTTTTAACCCGAAATAAATTGAAAATGCATTTAGGATTTATCACAAACCACTTTTGAGGTATTAGACATTTTACTTTCCTCACGAGTGTAATATCTTTCAAGATCATTAAACAATTTCCACATGATTAGGTACACTTATTTTAATCTGTGTCATGGTATACTCATTTTAATCAGTGTTAGGTATACTTATTTTAATCAGTGGCCATTTATTTTCAGTGAATTCGCATCATAAGGAAGTTCTAATTTTTTATTGTTTATGGATATCAAAATATATTCATTTGCTGAAAGATGTTAGATACATCAGATGTTTTAGTTATTAGATCTATGGATAATTTTATCGTTCTCTGAGAAGTAAATAAAATAATTAAAATTTACAGAGAAGTTGTAGATTCTTCCAAATTATCAAATAACTCATAATAAATATTTACAACAGATGTATTGTTGAACATACAATTAAAAATAGTTAAGGGAGATGGGTCTCAGATACCTGTCATACTACAAAATTAATCATATCAGAAGATCGTAGGATGCAAATAGGACATTTTCTTTCTCCAGTTGGATATTTATATACTACTAGAATAAATTACCTGCTATTACGTTGCCCAGATCCTAAATAAGCTTCCGATACTTAAATAATACATTTACAGATAAAACCTCTCAATTTCCATATCGCCTCTAAACTGCCTCAATTTCCAACTCATTTCCTCCTTTCGTTTCGCAACCGTGGAAAGCAGGAAAATATAATAAATAAATAAAAGAAACAAAATGGAATCCTTTCTCTAGGAGAGAAGACGTGGCTTAAACCACACCGTGAGTTCCAAGGCTTTGACGATCATGCACTCAAACGTCTACGGGGAGAAAAGTAGATATGCACTTCATTAAGGATACCTACAATTTTAATTTTTATGCTTTATTTGAAAATTCACAAAAATTAAAATAATGTAGCTATTAAAAAAAATATTTCGTTAGAATACGAAAATATACACACATAATTAAGTATCAAATAATCTAAAATATACACATTTCAATGTATTTAAAATAAATAAATAAACATAAGGAATTGTCCTACTGGTTCGATTCGGTTCAAATATTATTGGAAAGAACGTTATTCAATCTTTCCGATGGTGTTAAAATAGAAACTCTGTGACAAAATTTTAGATCGTTAAAGAATCGATTTGATATAAAATAACAAAAATACTTAAAATGAAAACTTCAATATAAAATAACTAAAAAACTAATACGAATAAAAAAAAAATTCACTGAGTCGTATTTGTTCGAGTCCTAAGTAGCTATCGCATTCCTTCGCTGTCCGCAGGTTAGATTTTCCGCTACAGAATACACACCTTCTTATATTAAGTAAAATTAACTGTTTGGTATCTCTATGGTGTGCTGAAATAGAGATCAGCTGATATAGAAGATCCAAACTGCTATTGCCTATTTTCAAAAAAATCTGATTTGGGCAGCACATGGCTTTCTTATATAATTCAATGAATTTACTACCTTTACTGTAAAAAAAAAAAAAAAAGGTTATTCTTATAGTAGATACTTATATTTTTTCCGAGATATTGAATTTTCGCCAAATAGTCGTTATTTCATTGATTTAGCGTCATTTATATTCATTTGGCGAGTTTTTCATTAATTTAGCAACATTGAAGAAAATCGCCAAGTTGGCGACCTCGCCAAGCGTTGTGGATAAAGAAATAGGTTATTCTTATAGCAGATAAATTATTATTGGCATTCAAATACAAAAATATTACTCAAAGTATCGTTTCTCATAAATGGAATAAGTTAGATCCATGAGAATGATGTCACCTAATTTAGCGCATGATATTACGTATGAAAAGTGAACATGTTTCTCAACAGTTAATATTTTTTTAATTTATACGATTTTTTGATAAATGTATTTGAAAAATATGCAATATCTCTAGAACGGTTCATGCTAGCGTTCTAAAGTTTGTCAATCGTTTACTAAGGAAAAATTACATAAGAAGTGTCTGCGTAACTTTATTAAATGTTTTGATTTTTTGATGAGTTTTTCAAAATTTCACACAAAAATTTAGGAAGGTTCTGAACATTCAATTGTGTTTAAAAACAATAGACTTCCAGTATTCAAGGATTGTAATTTTTTGTACCAAATTTCATTTGAATTGCTTCATTCGTTCTCTACAGACTCACTGATATACACACACACATACATCAACTCAAAAATGTTCGGTTCGTGATCAGGGATGCTTGAAACGTGCTCTCCCGTCGAAAACGCCAATTCGAATTTTAGATTCCGTCACAATACTTTCCTTATACATTATACTATGTATATAAGGAAAGTAAAAATCGTTTACCGTAAAAGCTAGAAACTTTGCATGAGATTTTGATACGAAAAATCGATTGATACACAAAATCAGAATATCATATCCTGCTTTTATTAAAAGAGTGGCAATAGGAATAAAAGTTGTCAAATAATGATATTGGAAGATATTTTGGATATATATATATATTTTTTTACTTTATTGATGAATATACATTTATTTTTTTGTTTCTTAAGTGATTGTTATTACCACTGTGTTTTACTATTTAAATTATTTAAAAATATTAAGCAAAAAGTATTTTATTACAGTTAACTTTGCCGAAAATACGGTGGATACAGGGAGAGGGGGGGGGGGGGGTAATCCGCCATTAATTTACATGGAGCACACGGCTTTACCTGGTACCCTGTCCCACAATTTGATGTGGGGGACCTGTGTTTGATCCATTGGATATATATATATATACATAAGATTAACAATGCAATAGTAAAAATCTGATGTGGGCAGCAATTGAATTTCCCTGCAGACTTATATCAACGTTCTCTTTATTTTAATTACATTTAATTCATTTTTAATTCAATTTTCGTTCTCATTTGGTAACTGGACTTATTTTCAAAGATGACATACAGAAAATACAAAAAAACTGAAATATCTCGAGAACGGCTAGTCCTAGTGTAATGGGGTTGGTCTTATTCTTTTCTTCATTAAAAATTACATATTAAACAAGCACTTAATGGATATATTTGAGCATACGTAGTTTTTTATTTTAGAGTTTGGCAATTTTTGCGGACCATTTTGCAAAAAAAGGCGGGTTATTTTTTTTCGAATCGTACCAAAACTATTCAGCACCAGATTCACCTACAAGTGACTTACTTACCTACCAAATTTTATGAAATTTGGTCCATTAGTTTATTAGTTAGTGGATACAAAATCTGTACAGATGTCACGCTAGAAATTTTTTCGTATTCTAGAGGTCTCAAAACGTGTAGATCCGTCAAAAACTCGAGTTGTGATTTTCGGCATGATTCCAATACTTTCCCTATACATTACTATGTATTGCAGGGAAATTAAAACACTGTACATTAAAATTAAATAAATGTTTTGTATACACCTGGAAGATTTTACAATTTCATTACCTTCAATCCATTGTTATTCATTCTTTTTTTTAATTAGAAAAACAATCTGTATGAATTAAAACTATGTATGTGTATCTTCATTTATTCCCTTGAATTTTTATCTAGTAAGTAATCAGTGGAATTCTTTTGTTTGGTTTTGGGTACTATACTATGCCTCTTCTAGTTCTACTTCATATCATATACGTATTTATTTGATATTACACTATATGTACCACTATTTGATATTACACTATATGTCCTTCCGTGAGGTTGGTGGTAGGGGAAGGAGGGTACGGTCCCTGTGGATGCCACCCCCACTGGGTTCCGGTCCAAATTGGGTGGCACTTCCCGGTCGTCCAAACTGTTACCTTACACCTTTCTGGTAGGTCGGACGGTTTGGGTCTCAACAACAACAACTATATGTACCACATTTGGAAGATGCTTCAAAATAATAAAACACATATCAATCGTCCTTATCTTAGGAGCCTCTACATTCATGAGGAGAATAAAAGACCAACCTTTTTGTAAGTGAAAAATCTGTAAATGAAGCTTCAAAGGCTAAATGTGTATTTGCTTAGAGTGTGGATAATATATCTCACCTTTGCAAATTCATTTTTGACTGATTTGTTTCAACAATGAAGCAGCTGTAATCAAGAAGAGAACTGAAGTTAAGAATAAATACCGGAAAGGGTAAGATTTTTGGCTAAAAAATGTATTAAAATTTTTGTTCTTATTATTTTAATAATTTTTTTTATCCAGAAAACCTTTAAGAGTGCATTTTGGGCTGTGTATCGGTTTATTAAAGAAGAAAATGTAAGCAGCACAAGAATATTTATATCTGTAAATGAAGTTTTAGAGACTAAATGTGTATTTGCTTAGAGTGTGGATAATATATCTCACCTTTGCAAATGCATTTTTGGTTGATTTGTTTCAACAATGAAGCAGCTGTAATCAAGAAGAGAACTGCAGTTAAGAATACCAGAAAATGTAAGCTTTTGTCCAAAACATGTATTAAAAATGTTTTATTATTCTAATAATTTTTTAATACAGAAAACCGAGTGTATTTTGGACTGCTTTGATTCAACAAAGAAGAAAAAAAATATAAGCAACACAAGAATATTTATAAGCAAATTTAAGGGTATAACCAGTTATGAAATGTAACTTGAAGATATATGAAACAGAACAATAGAATGTATATTCATATTTAATTTTAGCAAATTCTTTACAATCTTCTGCTATTCTATTCACTCTGCTTTATACCTTTTGGATTTTCTTTGTTTTATTCATTATTTATTTTTGGATTGGCACAACTATTGTCCCAGGTTACATAAATATCATTCTGTTTACAAAAATTTCTCTACCATTGTAGTGATTGCTGTCTAATTTATCTTGATGAAGAAGGCTCTTTCTTGTCTTTGAAACCAGTAGACACATTTAATCAACTGTTGATGCTGCTACTAACAAATTTTTTTATGTATAAATTAATTAGTTTATGTTGATAAATGCTTGTTGTCATATTTTCTCAATGTGCAAATTTTAAAATAAGTAGTTTTTTTAAATATATCAACATTTTTATTTTCTTAAATAACAGATTTAAATAATTTCATATATTTCATATATTTTATTATTAATAAAATATATGAAATAAGTTTGCAGCAATATAATAAATAAAACAATTTGATGTATAGTTTTAATGTTGAATTAAATGAACTATATATCATAACTTAAGATCATTTTATTTATCATTAATATTGACACAAGAAATACTTTTATATATTTTTTTGTTTAACTTCTGCTTAATAAATAAATCCTAATAAAATGGGGGGAAATATCCTGGGCCAAATTTAGCTCAAGTTCCTCCATTTCCCAATCATTAGTATATAACAGCTGTGTTATGCATTGATGTAACATTAAAGCTATATTCAGATTCAAATTCTTAGAATATATTGCTTTGTATTACATTTTTAGGTATGTCATGTTTTAGTTACTTCAATATTTTGTGCCTGTTATTATTTTAGTGTATATAAAAAGCGATATATTAAATTTATACTATTTACTAGCAGTATACCCGTTCTTCGCACTGAATATATAATAAAGAAATTAAAACTTCAGTTTTGTGCAAATTCCTATAATATTTTAAATGACATTGTTATTCTAATCATTTTATTAAAATGTTTAACTTAATTCTCCTAAAAATACGTATAAGAATGAATCTCTGTTCTCGCTATACGAAATTATCTTCACAGGCAGATATGAAGAAAAATCCCCGTTTGTAAAACAAATTTACAAAAACTATTATTTAAATTCCCACACAATGACAAAGGCTTTAAGGGAAATTGAACTTAATTTTGCAAATTATTGAATTTTCATTAATTTAGTATCATTTTATCAATTCGGCCGCATTTTTAGTAATTTAACGGTATTTTAAAAAGTCGCCAAATTTTTCGGAAAGTGGGACAGTTCGACTAATAGACAAACGCTACCGAAATATCATTGCAATACTAACTTCTTTCAAAACGCAATTAATTTCGTTGATTTGGCGTCATTTTTTCAATTTGACAACAGTTTTATCGATTTGGAGATATTTGAGCAATTTGACCACATTTTAAAAAGTCGCCAAAATGTTAAATAAATAACATAATTTAAAAGCTAATTTCAACATGGTATTATTGTTCACATATATATAATATTTATAGATAAATAAATTGAAACATAAGAATATAAAATAGGGTTTCCTTCAAAAGTAAAATTAAATTCCCAATCTCGTGAAATATTGGGATTAAAAAATTTTTATTCCCGAATTCCCAAGATTGTATAAGTATCCGAGATTGCAATCTCTAAATGTATGAAAGCATAAATGTACGAAGTTATTGTTATTATTATTATTATGTTACATGTTCAAAAGGGATTACAAACTATAAATTTAAGATATTTGTAATAAAAAAATAATTGTTTCCTCTGTTATTTTTAAACCTTGAGCAATAATAAAGCATGGTTTTTATTCAATAATACCCCACTTTGCTGAATGCATTTTTCGTTTTCCTGTGAATAAATAGCCTTGGGTGTTGGTCTCATTATCGGAAGTGATGGGTGAAGATACACGCTCAAAGTGATATAGTACTGTACGGACACATACAATGGTAAGGGGAAGAACTTCGAGGGTGGGAATTCGACTCTAACTTTCTGTGTGGGAAAGCAAAGTAGTAGGTCCGATCCGATCTCGGAGGGAAAGGGATCTAGATATTTTCTGTATGATGGGGAGCATTAACAAAGTCAGAGGTTTATATCTAACAGAGGGATTGATTTATTTTAAAATGTAATTTTGAAAGTACATAATATGCTTTTATGTCACAGGTAGATGTGTTTTTCACTACACTGAAAAGTTCAGTTAAAAACTACTAACTTACTTTAAAATTGAGCAGATATATATTTATCATTTTCGTGATTGTTGATTTTGACGAAGAATTTTACTAAATTTTGAACTTTGGTTCTTGACGTTCCACTCAAATATTTTTACTTTATTATGTAATATAGTATAGAGAAAGTATTCACGACAATTTTCGAATTCGATATTGTGATGCCAATATACGTTTTAGGATTTCCTGTAAACATTTTGACAATTTTTGGAATGCTATCTGTCTGCATGTCTTATGTCGATCTTTTGTGTACACGATAGCTGCCACAAAAAATCTGAATGAATTTCCCTACAAATTCAAATTCATTTTCTCTTTATTTCTTTAATAATTCATTAAATTAAATTGAATTGTACAAAATAACACCGAATTTGCACTTTTAATTCAGTTTTTGTTTTTATTTAGTAACTTGACGGCGTAACAAAAATTGAAGAACGAACGGTTAGAAGATCCTCGAGAACGGTCAGTTCTATAGGAATGGGGTAAGAATGGTCTTATTCTTTTCTCGTCAAAAATTACGTATAAAATAAACATTTAATTGATACATTTGAGCATACGTAGTCTTTTATTTTAGATTTTGGCAATTTTTGAAAGAGGATCATTTCGTAAAAAATGGCAAGCTTTTCTGAATCATACCAAAATCAAATCAGCACTAGGGTATCCCACAAGTAACTTATCTACCAAATTTTGTGAAATTCGGTTAATTAGTCTTTTGCTAGAATGGATTAGATTTTTGCGGCCCATTTCGCAAAAAAAAAAAAAAAGGCAGGTTTTTTTATCTCGAATCGTACCAAAATCTAATCAGCACCAAGTTCATACACAAGTGACTTACCTATAAAATTTTATGAAATTTGATCCATTAATTCTTTTAGTTAAAGTGGATACATTGCAAAACCAGACATGTATTACAGGCAAAGTAATAATAATGGATTTTCCCGAAACTTTATCCGGCTTTGTTATCGAAAAATCTAGAACAAGATAGAAGTTTTTTAAATTCGAGCGAAAACTTCGAATTTTATTTGAAATTTTATACATTAATTTAACATGGCAGCATATGATAAAATTTGATATAATCATGCATAAAAGGGCTTATTCATGGTTCATTAACCAAGATACTTAATAGTTTTAATCATTGTTGTAAAAAAAAAGGCGCGATACAATTTTGTGTGCGTGATGTCATTAGCCACGTCTGGGGGAAAAGCTTCACCCCCCCCGGGGGTGTACATTGTCAAATATGGTATCAATTGAAAATAAATTTCAAGCCCTTTAAAGAAGGGTAGGTAACACGGTATAACTGTAATCATTTGAACCAACAATACAGATTTTTCAAAATTTTTCTTAAAAAAAATTCGTATGCTGTTTAAAAATTGAATTTTCGTATAAAAAAGTCGAGTGAAGCCACTCTCCAGTTAATTTAAAGTAGAAAACAATGTACAAAATGATGACTACGTTAAAATGTGGGTCAAAAATAGTTATTGTATATGTTATTTTTAATTTAGAAGCACAAGATATAATTTACAGAACGATAACATTCGCATTTCGAGCGGTGCTTCATGTTTTTGATCTAAAATATGACAAAAAATCATAATTTTGTGAAATTCGGTCCTTTAGTTTCTTAGTTAGAGTAGATACAAAATCTGCACAGACAGACAGACATACACACACAGACGTCACGCTAAAAATGGTTTTTTCGTATTCTAGAGGTCTCGAAACGTGTAGATCCGTCGAAAACTCGAGTTGTGATTTTCGGCATGATTCCAATACTTTCCCTATACATTACCATGTATTGCAGGGAAAGTAAAAATATATCTTTTTATTAGCCAGCCTTTATTTAAAAATTTACGTAAAAGTTTATAAGATATTTATTTTGTCAAGTTAGTAGCAGGGCTGGCTGTCACCCCGATAAATTCGCCGCATTCAGGTGATTTGTGTTAATATATGATTTTAATACTATTTACGTGTAGCTAGCTAATATCATTTTCCCGCATTTATATACCAGAACCAGACAAGGCATAAAAAGAGATTGTGCACTAGAACTTCAGAAACAAAATAGATACTAGAGCTTCCCCTTTACATTCTTCCAAGAATTAGGAGGGCTGGACCAAAAGTATTTCCCGGTCGTAGTGTCGTACAAGACAGAGCACCAGGCGCGAAGCGCCTTTAATCTCCAGTTTCAATATGTGGTTCTTATCGTCAAACTGTGACATTAATTCAGTGACCCTAATTGGAGGTTCGAGGTTTTTATTTACTACTTTTTATTATTTGTCCTAGCTCCTAGTGTGGCAGTTTGTTGCACATTTAGAGTTTAAGCAGTTTGGGAGGTTGACGCAGATCTAAGGGTTACCTAGCGTTTTGGCAGTTTAGAGTTTAGAATATATATATATTTTTTTTTTTTTTTTTTTTTTTTTATATAAAACAATAGTCGCGAGTTTTATTTAAAAATCAGATGTTTGAGGTGGGATCTTTTAATTCCGATTATCGATGTTTAGAACAGCGCGGGGTCTCTTACGAGATTTGGCCTTGCGATGATCATAGTCATGCAGATTGAATAACAGTTCGTTTGGAACGGATGGCAAATTTCTGTAAAATTTAAGCGATAGCTTTTTAATTTGGGCTCTAACAGTTTTTATTTTGAAGTCATTCCTAATTACCGAGTTTCTTAAGTACCTGGGAGCTTTCCTGATAATCCGTAGGATTTTGTTTTGTTTTGTCTCTAGGAGGTCTATTGTAGTTTTACAGGCATATCCCCATACGGGTGCTGCATACAGCATTCCCGGGCGGATGACCGATTTATAAATTAGGAGTTTATTTTGATAACTTAGATTTCCGTTTCCTATCATTGGGTATAAGGCTCCTGTGGCCATATACGCTTTTTTGATTAAGTTCGTTACGTGCTGTTTCCAGGTTAGGTGGGAATCTATCGTTACACCTAGGTATTTAGTAGATTTTTCCGCTTTTAGGGCATGGTTGTTTATGTACAGAGGCGGCGGAGGTTTACGTTTTCTAGAGAAATAAATCCAATGACATTTATTGGGGTTTAATTTTATTCGCCATTTTTCCAGCCAAGTTTGGAGTATGTCTAAGTGTTGTTGTAGCTGTCTGTGCATTACTGAGACATAGGGGTGTTTTGCAAGTATCGCACTGTCGTCTGCATAGAGTGCCAGCTCTGTGTTTGGAGTCCTAGGGATGTCGTTCAGGTATATGTTAAAGAGTGTCGGGCCCAGGATAGAACCTTGCGGTACACTACTTTTAATGAGCTTGGGTGTAGATAAGTTACCTCCTACTCTGACTTGAAAGTGTCTGTTATTTAAGTATGAGATTAAAAGTTTGACAAGTGCGTCAGGGACTTTTAAAGTGATCAATTTGTACGCTAAACCACAGTGCCATACTTTATCAAAGGCTTTTTGTATGTCCAGAAAAATCGCAGCTGTGGGTGTCTTGTTATTGAGACCAGAAGATATGTACTCTACCACTCTCAGCAATTGATGAGTGGTGGAGTGCTTTGGCCGAAATCCAAACTGCTCCGGAATGATAATGTCATTCTCACTAAGGTGCGTGTTCAGTCTCTTAAGAATAATTTTCTCAGTAATTTTACTAAGTGTCGGTAGCAAGCTAATTGGTCTGTAGTTGGCTGGAATTGTGGCATCCTCACCAGGCTTATGGATTGTTATAATTATCGCTTCCTTCCATTCTTTGGGGAAATAGTTTAGTTTTAATATTTTATTTATTAAGATAGTCAAGTAACATATTACGTTTAAGGGTAGGTTTTTAACCGCAATATTTCTGATTTTGTCGTGCCCTGGGCTTTTACGGTTTTTGAGATTTTTAATAATTTTTACTATCTCCTGCGGGGTGGCTGGGTCAATCTCAGCCGTTACCGGGGAATTCCTGAAGTTATTTAAAGTTTGACTAACCATTCTTAGGGTGTCCTGACACATTAGATCGTGGTTTGGTTGGAATTGTTTTTCATAATGGCTTGCGAGCGCCTCGGCTTTTTCCTCGTCTGAGTACGCGATTTTAGCACCATCTATTAGTGGCGGGAGCTTAATTTGAGGTTTCCTGAGTCTTTTTGCGAATTGCCAGAGCGATACGTCTTCTGGGCTAAGGGATTCGATTAGTTCTTTATACTGTTGCTGCTTTTCTGCGACAATTTTTTCCCTGACTTTGCACGTGAGTCTGTTAAGCTCCCTTTTAAGGGCGGGGTCTCTGTTAGCCTGCCATGTCTTACGTATTCTATTTCTTTGCCTGACTAATTGTTTGACATGGTGGGAAATTGTGGGCATTTTTGGAGACTCACGATGTGTTGTGGCAGAGGCAATTGCTCTCTTGATTTCTGTTGTGAGTGTGTGCGTGGCAGAGTCAATATCCACCGTGCTCATTATGTTAGGTACTGCTAAGTGCGGCTCGAAGAGTGCTCTTTTGAATACATCCCAGTTGACCCTCTCTTGTCCCAAAGAGGCTGGAAGAGGTGTTTTCAGGTCGAATGTCACCAGTACCGGCAGATGATCCGAGTCGAATTCATCCAGGGTACTAATAGTGTGAGCGTAATCTATGTTTCGCGTTAGGACAAAGTCTATAAATGAGCCGTTGGCGCCTGAGAAGCAGGTTGGTGTCGACGGTACAATAATGTTAGTGTTTGTCGTGTTCAGCAGTCTGTGTATCTGTGTACCGCGTGAATTGGCTCTCCTACAGCCCCACGCTCGGTGGTGCGCGTTGAAGTCGCCTGCGAGTATCGTGTTTGGATATCGCGCGAAAAGCAGTTCCAGTTGCGCAGCTACATCTACTCTACTCATATTTTTGACATATGTTGAGGTTAGGATAAACGGGCTAGTATTATTAATTTTAATTTTTATACTAGTATTTTCTATACCTTGAAGATTTATGTTGCTTAGTTCCTCGTGGGGAATATTTCTTTTAATGTATACTGCTGTTCCTCCATGGGGCGTTCTAGCATTAGTATTTGAGCTAAGATTATGATAGCATATGTAGTTGGCTATGTTTAGTTTTTTACTTTCTCTAACTTTAGTTTCCTGAATTAATAAGGCGTCTACGTCATTTTCATTTACATAGTTCCTAAGTTCATTTATTCTTGGGGATATGCCGTTCGCATTCCAAAATATTATTTTTAAGGATTCTTTTTGGGACCTAGCCATGACGGGTTTGATTCTCACTGTTACTTTTAAAGTCCGCGATTATTTTAAGGGCCTCAAAGACCATTACCATAGGATCGCTCTTTTTTTGTACTAACTCTGCGAACTGCATCAACAGATGTTTTATGTCGTCTAGATTGAACATGCTAATAAATCCTCTGATGAGGTTGAGGATATCCTCCATCTTTTCAGCATCAGATTTATCAGTGGGTTCAGTCTCAGCTTCCATTTCCTCAGCCTCAACCGCGGTTTGCACTTTTTTGTGAGTGTCCTTTTGGAACTCGATAGTTTTTTGCTTTTTTTCACTCGTTTTAACTAACAGCTGGGTTTCCGCGATCTCTTCACCCCTGACTCGTTTATTTTGTTTCCAATCCTCAACCGTCCTGTCAAGCCTATCCTTTGCTTCCTTTGCCTGTCTGGCTTTTTCTATTTCCGATCTCTTTTTAATGGCAGCTGTAGCTGCTCTTACTTCTTCCAGGGTCAATTCTCTGGAGGTCGATGATTTGGGGGCCTGCTCTTGCACTGATCTGGTAGGTGCTGAAGGTTGGTGTCTTTTTTCCTGTGGCACTATGTGCGAGGAGTCCTGAGGGGGTGTCTGGGGGTTTAGTCCGAGGGCCTTTTTCCTCCAAGGGGGTATCTGATTTTTGGGGGGAGGGGGGGCATACCCCGGTGCCTTTCCTCTGTTCCAGGGGTTCTTCGGGCATTGCCTGAAGTTTGCCGGGTGGTCTCCATTACAATTTGCACACGTTGCCTTCTCTGTCCTGGGTCTCTGGCAGTCCCGTGTGAAGTGTTCTTCAGCACACTTCAGGCACTTTGGTGGCATACTGCAGTTCTCAGAGGAGTGGTTGAACTGCTGGCACCGGTAGCAAATTTTGAAGCCCCGTGCTCTGAAGGCCTCTACCTTCACAGCCAAGTATCCTAACCTTGTCAGTCTGTAAATCCTCTGCCAGTCTTCCGTGGGCCTAAGGCTGAGTAAGAAGATCGGTAGGGGGAATCTCGTTTTAGTGTTTCTCAGTTGAGAAACCCGGACTACATCTAATCCCATGGATGTTAGAGTAAGTTTTATTTCCTCAATGTTATAGTTTGCTGGTAGCCCCTTCAAAACTACCTTTTTGGGCCTTTCTGTTTTCAAGTTTAAGCTGTGGAAGGGGATTTTCTCACTAGTCAAATGGCGCTGAACAACCCTATAGGAGTCAGCGTCATTAGGTATCAATTTAAGCATATCTCCTGAGAGTTTGCCAGATACTTTGTTGCCTGTGATCTCATTTAACTTTTTTAAGAGAGCCTGGTAGTTATCTCTAAACTTAATGAAAAAGCATTCCGCTTTTGGGTCTTTTTTCTCTACTTCCATACTTTTATCACTACCACTATTTACAACCGTTTTTGGTTTTGGTGCACTTTTTAACACTACAGGTTGCGCGACAATTTCAGCATAAGTCTTATTTACTTCATTAGAATTTGCATTTACACTTTTGTCATTTACATCCTTAACAGTTACATCATTACAATCCATGTTATCATGGTCACTAGGTTTTAAGTTAGATTCTCCAGTCTGGATTTTAGTAGGAGTTCCCTTAGTGGGAAACTCCTCTGTCCTAGCCCTTTTACTTGGATTTTCAACCGTTTCAGTTTTATCAACAAGTTTGATCTCTTTAATTAGTCCTATCTCTAACAGTTTAGATTTAATTTCAGTGTTGTTTAATCTTAAATTACTATCCTCAAATGAATTAAAAATTAAATACATATCACTACTTCTAAATTTAGTCATGTCACAGCCTAACATAAAAGAATTCACAAAATTGAACATACCCAAAATCCGGGAGACTTGATCCTTGTCCTGGGTGATGAGTCCGTTCTTGAGCATATCCCCGATATGCAGAGTCAGCGTGTAGATCAGTAATCCACAGAAGTTCACTGTTTCCCTCACTTCCTGGGTCCACGTGCGAGAAAGTCCATCGTCCGGCAGGGAGTCAAAATAAGAGTTCATGGCATCCCTGAGAGGCCGAGCATCATCACCATCCAGTTCCCTTGCAACATCCCTCGTCACTAACAAAACTTCTCTGTCCAGCTCCATAGTCCAGCAGGGTCAATCCAAGGCACAAAAAACAGAACCACGTGGGAAAAACACACGTGTTAATCCAAAGTCGAAAGCACAAAATGGCGAAAAGCCGCACACAATAAAGTTGAAGATTACTTAGCCCGACGTGCTCTATCGTAACAAGATATAACACGCCCAAGCGTAAGCAAGAAAGTCACCACAAGATAAAAGCAGCAGCTTCTCAAAATCACAACCTCACACTTCGAAGTCTGAGCTCCGAATCGAAAGTATTTCCTTTATGACCCCTCTCTTTTATAACCTTCAATCTGCGGTTGTGCCCTGAAGGGAAGAGAGTCTTTGTGTGGCAGCGGAGGCGACCTTCAGAGTTGACAGTCCTTTTGCTCACTTGGTCAATTCGTGAAATGAACTTTCATAGTTTTTGTTTTGAAATAATAATTTTCATAATGAAAAAATCAGCAGTGACTCCAGTTTAATGGAGATGAAATATTTTTGCGTGAATAGCATATTTCTTTGTGGGTGGTTTGCCTTCATAGACATTTTAAATACAGTTGAAAATATTAAAATATTGAAATTAAAACTACTTTTTCAAAACAGTTCAAAATGTTAAAATATCAACAATAGAACCACCTTCCTAAAAAATTGTTCAGATATTAAAATTTCGAAATTATAATCACTATAATTAGAAAACTAAGAAGCTGATCAAAAATCATATATATCCTTGTAGGGTTTTCAAAGGAGTACAAATTACTTTTTAGTTCATACCTAGCACTTTTAGTTTTATTTTAGTTAAGACTTTTAGTATATATTAGGAATGTAAGAGTTCATACCTTTATTCTGATAATGATTGTGAGACAAACAGAACTAAATACTATATTAATGTTTGAAAAAGTTGAATGAAGTCTCACGTAAGCTGCTCTAAGTCCTCGGACGAGTCGGGTGGTCTGGGCTTTCGACACTAGAGACTGGACTGGGTAGTATAATACCAACAGATACAAAGTATTAAATACACGAGAGCGTATCTTGAAAACTAAAAGTTCTCTATGAACAATAAGAGAGTAATTTGTAGATCTTTGAACCCCTATAAAGATATATAATTGGATTTTTGATCAGATTTTTAGTTTTCGATATGATGTTCAAATATGATGATTTCGATATTTTAATATTTTGAACTATTGCACTGCTGCCAGATTATCAGAATTTTAATTTTAATGTGAAAATTTTAGCTCCAGTTTCATATTCATTAAATGTTTTATAACTTTAAGGAAGAAAAACGTAATCGAGGACAAAAATAAATAGGGAAACAAGACTTGTTTCGGGGATTGTTCCTGAAAATCAGGGCGAATGGTCACCTTATGCTAGATCCACAAAAATCACGTTAGTAAATGGGTCACATAATATTGTACTAGGAATGTGAACTTATTTAACGATAGTAACTATTGTTTTAATTTCAGAGAGTTTTAAATTAGTACTAATCATTTTATAATATTAAATTACGTATACAATGATTATTTATTTAACATTTTTGAGGTACTGCTATTTTTTATGATATTTCAAAACTTCATTCGGAAATTGGGCGTCTTCTGAAAGTGTGATCGCGTTTAAATTCAATAGGGTTCCTGTATTTCCCGATTGCAATCGTACCCGATTTCATTCGAAACGCTCCCTTTGTTCGTAAGATGCCGCACACACACACAACATGAACATCACCTCAAAAATGTTTGTTTCAAGTTCAGGGATGTCTGAAACGCGAATTTTCGACACCGCCACAATACTCCCCCTTTAAACTTTGCGACATATGTATATTATATATGTAAAGAAAGGAATATGAATATACGAGTAGTATATATACATAAGAAGCCCAGTTGAGATGAGACTTACACTCAAGATATTTATACAAGATATACTTCTTATTAATTTCTTATAAATTATACATAGCAGTATAATGTATATGAAAGTATTGTGTATACTCATTTATATATAAGAAAAGCTTCTCCATCTGTCTGTAACGCTTGGCGATAAATTTGGTGAACTTAGCTGCCCATTTGGCTAAATGTCGCGAACTTGGCGATATATCACCCCAAATTCAAAAATATACCGTCAAAATTGCAAGTACGATGTCAAATTAACGAAAATGGCGCCAAATTGATAATTCATTATTAAAATCTTTTAATATAAAGATTATATTACTTATTGAAGATGATATCATTATCGATAATTGTCAAGGCAAAATATAAGTTAATTGGGTACTGAAAATAGTTCTGCATGTTGTTATCCGGAAAATCGCCATATGTTCAATTCAATGTTAAAACCATTGTGCCGAGGTCCGTGGATCTACTATGTCATGTCGCAATTCTGCGCCATGAGCCTTTTTGTATTTTCTGAAAGAGAAACATCCTTCTCTCCGTTCGTGCCAGTACAGTGTTGTTGCTAACACTTGTTTCCATTGAAATTACATTAAAAAGCGCTTTTCGTCGAGAGATCGTTGGATTGTCTGGACTTAGTGTCTGGCCATGGAGCGTGACGTGTGGGCTGTGTAGTTGCTATGTGAGCGCGCCGTCCAATCAGGAAGAGGCGCATTTTTTGCGTAGGAGAACTTGCGTGGGCTCAGAGGACCCAGTTTTCGCTCTCTTCGAGCTGGAGATCCCGAGGATGGAAGATAAGCGAACAAATGATGCGCCTACAAATGATGTAGCGAAAACGTGAAAAAACTAGAATATCTCAAGAACGGCTAGTCTTAGAGTAATGGGGTTAGTCTTATTCTTTTTGTTATCAAAAATCACGTACAAAATAGGAATTTAATTGATATAATTGAGCACACGTAGTCCTTTATTTTTATATTTTACGATTTTTGTTGGCCATTTCGCAAAAATAGCCCGTTCTTTTTTCCCGAATCGTACTAGAATAACCTACAAATGATTTATGTACCAAATTTTGTTAAATTTTTTATATAAATCACTTGTAGGTCATTGAAATATTATACACCAAATTTTGTTAAATTTGTTCCATTAGTTTTTAGCTAGAGTGGATAAAGGCAATTTCTGTCGGCCATTTCGCAAAGAAGGCAGATTCTTTTGTTACGAATAGTACTATAATCTAATGAACATCAGGATTTCCCACAAAAAACATACCTACCAAATTTTATGAAATTCGGTCCATTAGTTTTTCAATTAGAGTGGATGTAATATCCTCACAGACACACAGAAACATGCACAGATACACTCTTACACACAAAGACATCTTCCTAAAAATAGTGTTTTCGTGTTCTAGAAGTCCCAAAACGTGTAGATGCTTCGAAAATTCGAGTTCCGATCTTCGGCACGATTCCAATACTTTGAATACATACACACACATATATTATCTGCGTATCTGTGTATCTAAATTCCGTGCCTATGCAATTACAATAGTTGTGATTTTAAACGATCCCTAAACTTTTATTATTTCTTCAACGAAGACTAATTTTAACTTATGCAGAATGCAAATATCTGAAGCAATTGTAAGGTGAGTTACATAAGAATTGCTGAATTTTTTCACACAAAATTATTTAGCTCTGGAGTCTGGAATACAAGTTATATGAATGAAATATTTATTGATTTTGCATAGAGAATTAGATGATTTATATTTCGATACAGTTTTAAATATTTAAGTATAATAAATTACTGTAGTACTGTGATAATGTAAAAAATATCACCACTGAATGTATCACATTTTTAAATTTTTTAAATGAAATTGCATTTCAGTTGGAAAGTGTTTCATAATCAATGCTTATGCATGATTGATCTTTCTTGTTCTTTTTTGCAATTGAACGATCGAATTGAGTTGAAAATTTGTATTTGATTTTGCTTCAGTGAATCCAACATAATTCAAAATTGGTGTCTAATTCATCCTGATCTGCAGTCGACGGTTCTAACTTTGGAACACGTAAAGCTGTGATGACTTAGAATGATCTATAATTGAAAATTGCTTTACATTACACAGAACCAATTCACAGAGAAAAAAGAAAAATGTTGATATGAATAACATCTGTGCTTGCGGTTTCCGTGGCGGGAAAACGGATCGTAACGCAAAATGTAAACACTTCACTCCGGAGGCTCTGAACCCAATAGATAAAAAATCTGATGCGGTCAGAACATGACTTTCCATGCAGACTCATATTCACGTTCTCTTTATTTCTTCAATAAGTCAATGCACATAATAACACCCAACATTATTTTATATTGTTGAATTTGTACTTTCACTTCAATTTTCGATTTCATTGGTAATTAAACTTATTTTCAAAAGTGGCGTGGTGAGCAGGCGAAAAAAATAAAATTTCTCTAGAACGGCTAGTCTTAGAGTAATGGGATTAGTCTTATGTCTTATTCTTTCATCGTCAAAAATTACGTATGAAACAAGCATTTAACTGATTTATTTGAGCATACGTAATCTTTTATTTTTGATTTTGCCGATTTTTGCGGGCCATTTCGCAAAAAAAGGCAGGTTCTTTTTTCTAATCAGCACCAGGGTATCCCACACGTGACTTATCTACTAAATTTAGTGAATTTTGGTTTATTAGTTTTTTAGCCAGAGTGGATACAGATATTCTTTGTGGGTCTTTTCGCAAAAAAAGACATGTTTTGTTTTTCAGAATTGTACCAAAATCTAATCAGCACCAGGGTATCCCACAAGTAACTTACCTATAAAATGTTATGAAATTCGGTCAATTAGTTTTTAAGTTAGAGTAGATACGCTACGTCGTCACGCTAAATATAGTGTTTTCGTGTTCTAGAGATTTCATAACATGTATTATGTAGATCCGTCGAAAACTCGAGTTGCTATTTTCGACATGATTCCAATACTTTCCTTATATAATATGATGCATTACAGAGGAAGTAAAATGTAAATAATTTTGCTTGTTTTGTCGGAAATAAGGCCCAGACTATGAATATATAAAAATAATGTCAATATTTTCAATTTTTTCCCCCGAAAAACTTTTAAAAGTATCTGTCCGAGCGAGTACTAGTTTCAATTTTCTGAATTTTACTCGAAATATCTTCAGAGCTATAAAAGAGATATAGATAGTAAGTGATAAAAATATGTATTTGGAAATTTAGTTTCTAAATCTATATTTATTTTTGAAAAAAGCTCTTATAGTTTCAGAGTAATCATCTTCTTGAAGAAGATTGAAAATTTACTAGGGAAGATACTTTTGCCAAAATTTTAAATTCGAGATTTTGACGGATAAGCATATCTAAAGACCCCTATGAACACACTTCGAACCCTTTTTTTATAAAGATATCCATCTCTATGTGTGTTGTGACGTATAGATACTAAGTTAAGAACGAATGCTTGTATAGCTATGCAATTTTATTTGGATACGAAATTTTATGTAAAACACTAGAACTGAATAGAATATTTTGTAATTTCTATACTATTAGAACATAAGTTATTCGAAAGTTATGCTTTTCATACATTGTTTTCTATAGCAAGCAACTATAATTTCTGAAGGGACAGTTGGTAAACAAAAATTTTGTTTCCCATTTCCTCAAATATCATTTGTTCGAAATTCAATGATTTCGGGGGGGGGGGGGGGGGGGGGATCTCTCCATCTTTGGCAACGCCACTATGGAAAAACGATAGTTTAAACTAAGTTATGTTATGCAAAGATTATTAAAACATATCTGATTATATATTATATTAACATAAATCAGCCAAATGCATCCAATTAATTGATATGACAAACCTGTTAATTTGAAAAAGTAATTTTATCTTTTATTTTTACGAAATTTTATTTTTACGGCTAAAAAATAATTACTTGCATACGAAATCCGATAAAATAATAATTGTCTTTTGTATTTTGATACTAATTATGCAAGTGGACTTAAACACTCCGAGTGATGAATGTATGAGAAATTCGAGTGGACCAATATTTATTTTAGTACTGCGGTTCTATAATTTATATTAAAATGTACGATGGGTCCATAAAATTAGGAGGCGGACCAGGTGGAGTAGGTGGATTTGGAAGTCATAACATCCCCAGGAACCCATTGAATTTCACAGAAATAATATATGGAGAAATGGAAAACAAAATATTTAATTACTCCCCCCCCCCCCCCCCCGCCTCATACCAAGAATTTTTTTTGGGCGACGCTACTGGGCGTGCCAAAAGTGTTGGGTTCATACTGGAACTTGGAAATGAAATTCCCTGAGTATTTTCTGAAAAATTTCTTTTTTTTTAAATCACAGAATTTATAATTATTTATATTTATCTATAATTATTTTATTTTATTTACTGACATAAAGTGAAATTCAGTAAATGAAAAAAAAAAAAATTAAAGAACGATTAGCCAATTTGATGATAAAATTAAATTTCCAGTCATGAAATCAATAAAGTCAAATTTCCAAAATCAAAATTTTTGCATTAACTATAATAACAAAAGAAAAAGAATCTGTATAAAAGTTTAAAACTTTCAAAACAACAATAAAAATTTAATCAGATCACAAAGTATTACCTCCCCCCTCCCCCTCTTTTTTTTTAACAGTGAAAGAAATGAATTGAGTTGAAAATTTTCATTTGGTCAGTTAAATGGCTGAATCCAATATAATTCATGATTAGTGTTTTATTCATAATAGTTCCAACTTTGGTTTTTATTAAAATCAAATTAATTTGATTTCAAAGTTTCTTTATTACTCTTTTCAATATGTATATAATAGCAAAGTAACTTATCAAAGTCAGATCTACGAATTTACAATGCAGTATTTTTTTTAACTCAATGATTCATTTGTTTCATCAAGAAAATAAATTTTGACATCAAATCTATTTCATATTTTCCTATTAATTGCTTATTTAGAAATTACTTAGAAGAGTCTGAAATGTCTAATTTGCGTATAATGTCCTTCTCATAATACAAATCAAAAATTAAAAGAAATTGAAATTATTTAGTTAAATCATTTGATTCTAATACTTTTTATATTCTATAAATGTCTTTAAAAAATTAGCCATTTGGAATTTATTTGAGAAACTGTTAACTAATAATGTTTATTAGAACACAGCCTATAAAGATTCAATCAGTTTCAAAGGAAATAAAGTGTCTTCTTCGTCTTTTTACAATGCTGTTTAAGTCAAAGAAATGGTTTTATTTTCCATTAAATTTTCAAATATTGATATCTTAAAATTAATCAGTGATTCTCTGTTTCTTAAATCAGTTAATTTAAATCGTTATAACCCTGATTTCAACCTTGTGCAGTTCAAACTCATTGTTGGCTGTGTGGTAAAACTGACTTTGTAGGTCACCACAGAAGTCCTGAAGACAAATCCAGGGAAAGGTGATTAGACAAATTGCATCCCCCTGCTGTATGATATTTCCAGTGATTCTATACACCTTACAAAGTTTAATGCAACCCAACACAAATATCTAGAAACGAAATAAACTTTAATTTTATAGGGTCAGTTTGCTACGTTTTATGATTAAGCAAGAATTTCTGATTAGTTTTAATAATTAATTACTAAGTATACTAGGTAAATGATGAATAAAAAATTGTAAAAGTAAATCCCCCCTTCCCTGTTATCTCTGGGAGATTATCCACCCTTGACAGAAATTTGCAAAATTGTAGCATATACTCATTCCTTATTCCCTGTGAATAATTCCATTTGTTTTTTATAAATTCGAACAAAATAAAATCGATCTACCAATGCTAGTTGCTGCATTGGGGGCATGATTGAAATAAAACTTCAGAATGATTTGCTTCCTATTAATCGGTTTTATGAAGAAGATATCAATAAAATTCATAAAATCAAAGTAGAAAACCTATTTTTCTAAATATAATGTTTTTATATTTGTACACAAATAAAAAAATAATGATTATATAACCCTTTTTCAGTAAAAGGTCATTTTATATGACTTTGTAGTACATAACTGAATCTGATGCTGTCCATGTTCTAAACCTCTATTTGCATTTTAGGATTCTTTTATTTAGATTACAAGTGAAAGCTAGAGAATATTTTTAATATTTTGTAACAATAAACAGGGAAATAAATGCATGTTATGTTTGTAGACAACAGTTATAAAATTGTAATTGTATTGAAATCATTATTCTTGATGTAATTGACCAGTATTATATTGATGTAATTGACCAGTCGCTTAAAGTTCAATGGCCTTTGATGAATGTCGGGTATCTATAAGGCTAAACCGATACTGGATCTGATCAGAAATTGAAATTTTCTCTGAACCCTACAATTTGTGGTAACATTTCAATTCATAGAAAGTCACATCAAACAGAATGATGCTATCCTGTATTTTAAATAAAAAAGCAGAGTAATGAGGAGGCCATACTTGGATTTAAAATCTGAAGGAGAATATAGTTGTTGTTGATACCCAGACCGTCCGACCTACCATAAAAGGTGAATATAGGAGAATATAGTGTACCACTTCAACATATGATATAGATTAATATGTCAACTGGAAACATTTTCATTTGCAAAATGTTATGGTGAACAGGATGCTATGCTATCTTAACATGAAATTGAAAATATAATTATTTCAGTTGCTCAGTAGATAAGAGTACTGTCTAGCTAACAAGAAATCAGTGGTTCATTTCCTTACTCAGATGAGATCTTTACAAAGAAAAATTAAATAAAATTACTTAGTCTTAAATTATACCTTTAAAAGTCTTAAATACAATTGATAATTATTTTCTAATTTTTATCTCTTTCATTGTCTCTTCTCTAGCTTATATCTCTACTGGTTTTGTATGATAAGCGACCAACATGCATGTACATAGTATAAAAAAATAATTATAATCAGTCTTCCAGCAATAAATTTTATTTGAGAGAATGCAAGCTATAATTCTCAGAAATCAAGAAAAATCTGAAAAATTAAAATTTGCAGCTGCTACCTTAATTAATGAATGCTATCCAGACTCATCTCAATCTAAAATGTTCCAAAATATAGTTACTAGATATATGATTACGAAATAAGATATTTGAATATGTTTAAATAGACTACACTTTGAAATAATGTGAGATATTTTCATTTTTAAAAATTCTATATCAACAGAATTTATTTCTCATGTACCACAATTATCATGAAAACATTTAAAAAATTTTATTTGATAGATCTATATAGGTTCAAGTACAGCGGTATAATTTGAATGGGTTGGTCATAGTTGTTTTATATGTCACAAAGTTCATTCGGACAAACTGTATCAAACAATGATGAAAAACAATTGAATAACAAGCAACTAATTATGTTTATACTTTATTATTCAAGTTATTTATAAGAGGTTAAACCCCAAATAAATAACCACAAATTCAGAAATCAATGTCCCGAAGTACTCCTTATTAACTGGCTTTAGACACATTTGGTAAAAATTAAAGTATGCAGGACTTACCTTTTAATTTGAATGTGCACATAAGAAGTGAGGAATATATATAATGAACGTAGATCCTTAAGTAACCATTGATAATTACATTTACTGTTATGACTCAGTTACTTTAATAAATTACAAATATGTGCAGTTTCATTTTCAATCAAATAGCAAAAATTTTCAATGCTCATTAAGTGGATTTAGGGGCAATAAAAAAAGGTGTGAAATTGTCAAGATCATTTTCAACCAAGCTTTAATTTTGTCCTGTTTTCTATTAACATTAACACAGAGGTACAGGAAGTGGTCAAGACTCTGTTGAGTCAAGATGAGTAGAAGTGATTTTTTTCATAAAATGTTTAAGTATTCATTTTCTAGAATTTTGTTTGTTGTACACTATATTATCAAAGGAATAAATAACATATATAAAGTAGCTCAACAAATGTATAAGAACATATAAATTAGGTACAAGCTTACATATTTAAAGTGCTGAGATTTCAAATACTCCAACAATAAAAACGTTAACTTGTGAGTTTTGCATGAACTTATTTGCTCATTTTCTAGTTTAGAATTAAGCATAAATATATCATATTATGAATACATACAAAATATTAACAATGCAGGTAATGGAATTTACCAATCCGTGATAAAAAAAAGTTTCAAATATAGTGAGTGATAGTCACGACAAACAAACTTATTAAAAGTGTTAAAATTTCAAATACACTTCAACAGCAATCAATAAGTCAGCATGTCAATTTCCCATCAACACTCGTATAACATAACAGACTTTCATTACATTATGCATGCTACGAATTTGATTTACATTTTGAATACGCATATATTATTTAAATTTTATACTGTTCTGCAATAGCATGCAATGAAATTTTATTATCAATATGAAGAAAGTTTCTACATACTTTGATTCATAGTCCGCTTTTCAATTAGATGACGAAAACTTCGGCAAGTTTGATTTTGCCATTGAAAGCTTTTCATAACATACGGCTTCAGGACAAATAACCTCTAACCGATTCTCTTCAGGATTAATCTGGAAGTGAGGGTGAGAGGTGAGACTATGGCCACAGACTACTATAGTATAATATAGTATTCTGTGACTATGGCTACCGCAAAATGAACATAATCGCTGTTTACTATACTTCGTGTTTAATTCTAACGGAAATACGAAATTATTTCAATTCTTTTTCAATTGGTAACAATTTTTGGACAAGTGAGAAATCAAGATTGTATGTTGATACTCTAGCTGCAGCACTTACGGCAAAATTCAATATGAAGGATATTTCTTGCTCCGAAATTTCCAATATATTGTTACTGTTAGAAAATGATATATTGACAAAAAATATTCATTCAATGGGAAAATACTCATTTAAGTAAATAATTAAAAGGGATGTAAGCATAATTAGTGTATTTTTGTTTGAATTTATAAAATGTTTCATTTATTTACGTTGTACTTTTTTCTTAAATTTTTTCGTCCTCCTTTTCATTTTAAAAAAATTGGTCACCTTAGTAATACCAATATTCTAAGTTATAAATAAGTGTAAGATGGTGGTGCATATTGACAATACAAAAGGGGTATTTTTAAATATATTTTATGCTATAAGCTAGAAAATTTCCCTTAAGATTTGTAAATGCCTTATTAGTAAATGCATTAAAATTAAACTTATGGTGTAGACAGCTTATGCTAGATGATAACAAATACGTAAAATACATTTATTTTTTTAACATTAGGTACTATTGTATGAAAACATTGGAGAGTTTATAGGGTTAACGTTTCCAAAATTGTGTTTTATAAAATACCTCTATTCTAAGTTATAAATAAGCTCAAGATAGTGGTGCACTTTTTTTAGCATTTATCGTAAGATTTTGAAAATATTTATGAATGAAAAATTAATTTACAGTTAGACTACATTGGTTAAATATTTTACAGTAAAACAACTAATTAAAGAATTCTAATTGAACAACAAGCTAACAAATTAAAAGAAAAACAAGGGCTATAATAAAAAATTGCACCTCTTTTATGTTCTGATTAATCAAGATGTGCAGGCTCCCAATACCATCCTTAAGGATTGAACCTTGTTGGTTAATATCCATAACAAACACCAATCAACAATACTTGCATCACTTTCATAAAATCTTGCTACTGCCCTTAAAAGAAATTTCAGTGCTTTGCATTTTAATGCATTTTTACATTAAGCCAAATAATGAAAAGTTTTGATGTTACATTGCCATGAGTATTTAACTTTCAGCATTAATCCTCATATCAAGTAATTATTTGACTTTATTTAAAAAATGACTATATATTCTTGAAATATAAATTAAACAAATATGGATTCCGGCAATAACAGAAGAAAAATTTGTTGAACAGAACCAGTAGGTATATTCAAAATTTTAACTAATAAATGGTTGTATTGAGAGAACTGAATAGCTAACCTATACGCTTATAAAAAATTTTTTAATTGGTAGCTTCATTAAATATTCTAATTTAACATGTGGTAGTGGAAGGACATTTTTTGTACATTGTATTCAGTATATGTTCCTTTTGTTGGAAATTTTGCTAAACTACATATATAAAAATTCATCAAAAAATTAGTTATGCATAAAGACGTAATAGTTTGTTATATTTTCAAATCAGTTTGTAAAAAATCCTAAATACAGTGGTAAAAAATTGAAATTTATCATGGTTGTGGGAAAACAAAATTTCTAACATTCCAAACATTATTTAATCATGTAAATTGCATATAATGTTGGATTGTAAACACTAAGGCATTATACTGTAATCATTGTTAACTAATATTTATGAACCATGAGAAAATAGTGGTATTTGTACAAATTTAGAATGAATTTTTTATTTGTCTTTTATTCGGAAAATTAGAAATTCTTCAGTGCTTTCTTTTCTTAAACAATATACCTCCACACCATCACTATCTGCATATAAACATTTGAGCAACATAGTCTTATAGACTCTTTTACCTCACATTCAATTAGCAATTTGTCTTATTCAATATAATATGCCATTTGACACTAAAGACTGCTTCCTCATAAGCTATATACTGATCTTTGTCTTTTTATCTCCCTTGATACTAACTTTTTCACCTTTGGCACAAATAAATATATCTGATTCGATGTATTTTACAAATGATTCAAAATAATGGGTATCATTTATTTTAAGATGAGTCTAAACACCATGCTATCTCACAAAATTCAGAAAATGTATATTTCTTTGATATTATATACAATTAGAAATTTTTAAGTTGCATCATATTTGCATCATAATTATTCGCCAACAAAGTCAATAGTCATGTCCACTTTTTCTCAGAGTTCATCTAAAATCAAATTTATTGTTAAAATTTGTTCTAAAATATATATTCTTAATTTAAAAATATAATCAGTTTTTAGGCTGTTCATGTATAATTAAAGTAGAATTTTTGGTATAATTTATAACTTTATATCCCTGGCTGCTTTTTACCCATTGGCCAGTCTTTTCTTCAGCTTTAACATTGAAAAATAATTTCAGTTTAAGCAGTTTATTCCACTAAACTCCTTGTTTCCTGTTTTTATGTATAAAGTAAATGGTCAAGAGAAGTAATAGAGCTGTAATACATGAAACAGAAAAAGCTGTGATTGTAGTTAAACCTGTAACAGAACCCCCAAATAAAATGTCTTTAAAATCACACCAAAAAAGTCATTTATATGTAATACAGGTACTAAACCCCTTGTACCCTATATTAACATACATGTTGAATATTCAAAATATGGTAATGAGCAGTATAACATCTAACAGAAATAGCAACGATTTGAGTTAAGACTTTATCAGCACCCAAATAAAATTGTGACATATATATATTTTTGTACATATATCTTGTCCCAAAGCAATTCACACATCAGGGTGTCCAGTCTACTGACTCTCTTTTGCGGTTCTGGAGAATATTCTGGGTAGATGCCTGAAGGCAGAGTATTGTATATCATCCTGGGGTCACCCTTGAAAGACCTTTTATCTAGCAGAATGTTCCTAAGCAAGACTCATGTGAATAGGTCCTATGAAAATGAAGTTGCTCCTTTTGTGTTGATGATATTTCAGCGTAAGGAGGTAAAAACTTATTTGTCAGTAATGTTTTATCACTAATATAAATGCTTAAATTAATTATTTGCAATTAAAATAGTGTTTTGCATAGGGGTTGATATTAAAGTATGTTTAAATTAATTCTTATATTTATTCAACATTATTTTTAATTGCTTTAACATCTTGATCTTAGAATGAACGTTATTTATTTTATCAGAATTTTATATAGTTTTGAAAAATTATTCTTGTAAAATGTTTGTGTATTTGAAATTTGTATAAAACTTTCGGATGGATTTACTCATTGAAAACATTCCAACATATTAACCAGTAATTCAATAATATCTAGGGGTATAATATCTCTCGAACAAATTGAAATAATCAAACAAAATGTCGTACAATTATTTTATTGCCTATAAATAACAATCCTTTTGATTTTCACTTTTAGTGAGGTCAGACAAAGTATTTATTCCTAAAGCTGAAAATACATAAAATAATGTTATCTATGTATGTACAGAAATGGCTATTTAATATTGAATTTTTTTTAATTTATAAAGCAACTGACATCATTTACAGGATGTACTGTCGTCCAGATATTGAATATTTTTTATTTGTGTTAAAAATTATAAAACTTTAAATAGGATATTTATTATCAATTGGGTGGATACTTTAAGTACTTTTAACCCGAAATAAATTGAAAATGCATTTAGGATTTATCACAAACCACTTTTGAGGTATTAGACATTTTACTTTCCTCACGAGTGTAATATCTTTCAAGATCATTAAACAATTTCCACATGATTAGGTACACTTATTTTAATCTGTGTCATGGTATACTCATTTTAATCAGTGTTAGGTATACTTATTTTAATCAGTGGCCATTTATTTTCAGTGAATTCGCATCATAAGGAAGTTCTAATTTTTTATTGTTTATGGATATCAAAATATATTCATTTGCTGAAAGATGTTAGATACATCAGATGTTTTAGTTATTAGATCTATGGATAATTTTATCGTTCTCTGAGAAGTAAATAAAATAATTAAAATTTACAGAGAAGTTGTAGATTCTTCCAAATTATCAAATAACTCATAATAAATATTTACAACAGATGTATTGTTGAACATACAATTAAAAATAGTTAAGGGAGATGGGTCTCAGATACCTGTCATACTACAAAATTAATCATATCAGAAGATCGTAGGATGCAAATAGGACATTTTCTTTCTCCAGTTGGATATTTATATACTACTAGAATAAATTACCTGCTATTACGTTGCCCAGATCCTAAATAAGCTTCCGATACTTAAATAATACATTTACAGATAAAACCTCTCAATTTCCATATCGCCTCTAAACTGCCTCAATTTCCAACTCATTTCCTCCTTTCGTTTCGCAACCGTGGAAAGCAGGAAAATATAATAAATAAATAAAAGAAACAAAATGGAATCCTTTCTCTAGGAGAGAAGACGTGGCTTAAACCACACCGTGAGTTCCAAGGCTTTGACGATCATGCACTCAAACGTCTACGGGGAGAAAAGTAGATATGCACTTCATTAAGGATACCTACAATTTTAATTTTTATGCTTTATTTGAAAATTCACAAAAATTAAAATAATGTAGCTATTAAAAAAAATATTTCGTTAGAATACGAAAATATACACACATAATTAAGTATCAAATAATCTAAAATATACACATTTCAATGTATTTAAAATAAATAAATAAACATAAGGAATTGTCCTACTGGTTCGATTCGGTTCAAATATTATTGGAAAGAACGTTATTCAATCTTTCCGATGGTGTTAAAATAGAAACTCTGTGACAAAATTTTAGATCGTTAAAGAATCGATTTGATATAAAATAACAAAAATACTTAAAATGAAAACTTCAATATAAAATAACTAAAAAACTAATACGAATAAAAAAAAAATTCACTGAGTCGTATTTGTTCGAGTCCTAAGTAGCTATCGCATTCCTTCGCTGTCCGCAGGTTAGATTTTCCGCTACAGAATACACACCTTCTTATATTAAGTAAAATTAACTGTTTGGTATCTCTATGGTGTGCTGAAATAGAGATCAGCTGATATAGAAGATCCAAACTGCTATTGCCTATTTTCAAAAAAATCTGATTTGGGCAGCACATGGCTTTCTTATATAATTCAATGAATTTACTACCTTTACTGTAAAAAAAAAAAAAAAAGGTTATTCTTATAGTAGATACTTATATTTTTTCCGAGATATTGAATTTTCGCCAAATAGTCGTTATTTCATTGATTTAGCGTCATTTATATTCATTTGGCGAGTTTTTCATTAATTTAGCAACATTGAAGAAAATCGCCAAGTTGGCGACCTCGCCAAGCGTTGTGGATAAAGAAATAGGTTATTCTTATAGCAGATAAATTATTATTGGCATTCAAATACAAAAATATTACTCAAAGTATCGTTTCTCATAAATGGAATAAGTTAGATCCATGAGAATGATGTCACCTAATTTAGCGCATGATATTACGTATGAAAAGTGAACATGTTTCTCAACAGTTAATATTTTTTTAATTTATACGATTTTTTGATAAATGTATTTGAAAAATATGCAATATCTCTAGAACGGTTCATGCTAGCGTTCTAAAGTTTGTCAATCGTTTACTAAGGAAAAATTACATAAGAAGTGTCTGCGTAACTTTATTAAATGTTTTGATTTTTTGATGAGTTTTTCAAAATTTCACACAAAAATTTAGGAAGGTTCTGAACATTCAATTGTGTTTAAAAACAATAGACTTCCAGTATTCAAGGATTGTAATTTTTTGTACCAAATTTCATTTGAATTGCTTCATTCGTTCTCTACAGACTCACTGATATACACACACACATACATCAACTCAAAAATGTTCGGTTCGTGATCAGGGATGCTTGAAACGTGCTCTCCCGTCGAAAACGCCAATTCGAATTTTAGATTCCGTCACAATACTTTCCTTATACATTATACTATGTATATAAGGAAAGTAAAAATCGTTTACCGTAAAAGCTAGAAACTTTGCATGAGATTTTGATACGAAAAATCGATTGATACACAAAATCAGAATATCATATCCTGCTTTTATTAAAAGAGTGGCAATAGGAATAAAAGTTGTCAAATAATGATATTGGAAGATATTTTGGATATATATATATATTTTTTTACTTTATTGATGAATATACATTTATTTTTTTGTTTCTTAAGTGATTGTTATTACCACTGTGTTTTACTATTTAAATTATTTAAAAATATTAAGCAAAAAGTATTTTATTACAGTTAACTTTGCCGAAAATACGGTGGATACAGGGAGAGGGGGGGGGGGGGGTAATCCGCCATTAATTTACATGGAGCACACGGCTTTACCTGGTACCCTGTCCCACAATTTGATGTGGGGGACCTGTGTTTGATCCATTGGATATATATATATATACATAAGATTAACAATGCAATAGTAAAAATCTGATGTGGGCAGCAATTGAATTTCCCTGCAGACTTATATCAACGTTCTCTTTATTTTAATTACATTTAATTCATTTTTAATTCAATTTTCGTTCTCATTTGGTAACTGGACTTATTTTCAAAGATGACATACAGAAAATACAAAAAAACTGAAATATCTCGAGAACGGCTAGTCCTAGTGTAATGGGGTTGGTCTTATTCTTTTCTTCATTAAAAATTACATATTAAACAAGCACTTAATGGATATATTTGAGCATACGTAGTTTTTTATTTTAGAGTTTGGCAATTTTTGCGGACCATTTTGCAAAAAAAGGCGGGTTATTTTTTTTCGAATCGTACCAAAACTATTCAGCACCAGATTCACCTACAAGTGACTTACTTACCTACCAAATTTTATGAAATTTGGTCCATTAGTTTATTAGTTAGTGGATACAAAATCTGTACAGATGTCACGCTAGAAATTTTTTCGTATTCTAGAGGTCTCAAAACGTGTAGATCCGTCAAAAACTCGAGTTGTGATTTTCGGCATGATTCCAATACTTTCCCTATACATTACTATGTATTGCAGGGAAATTAAAACACTGTACATTAAAATTAAATAAATGTTTTGTATACACCTGGAAGATTTTACAATTTCATTACCTTCAATCCATTGTTATTCATTCTTTTTTTTAATTAGAAAAACAATCTGTATGAATTAAAACTATGTATGTGTATCTTCATTTATTCCCTTGAATTTTTATCTAGTAAGTAATCAGTGGAATTCTTTTGTTTGGTTTTGGGTACTATACTATGCCTCTTCTAGTTCTACTTCATATCATATACGTATTTATTTGATATTACACTATATGTACCACTATTTGATATTACACTATATGTCCTTCCGTGAGGTTGGTGGTAGGGGAAGGAGGGTACGGTCCCTGTGGATGCCACCCCCACTGGGTTCCGGTCCAAATTGGGTGGCACTTCCCGGTCGTCCAAACTGTTACCTTACACCTTTCTGGTAGGTCGGACGGTTTGGGTCTCAACAACAACAACTATATGTACCACATTTGGAAGATGCTTCAAAATAATAAAACACATATCAATCGTCCTTATCTTAGGAGCCTCTACATTCATGAGGAGAATAAAAGACCAACCTTTTTGTAAGTGAAAAATCTGTAAATGAAGCTTCAAAGGCTAAATGTGTATTTGCTTAGAGTGTGGATAATATATCTCACCTTTGCAAATTCATTTTTGACTGATTTGTTTCAACAATGAAGCAGCTGTAATCAAGAAGAGAACTGAAGTTAAGAATAAATACCGGAAAGGGTAAGATTTTTGGCTAAAAAATGTATTAAAATTTTTGTTCTTATTATTTTAATAATTTTTTTTATCCAGAAAACCTTTAAGAGTGCATTTTGGGCTGTGTATCGGTTTATTAAAGAAGAAAATGTAAGCAGCACAAGAATATTTATATCTGTAAATGAAGTTTTAGAGACTAAATGTGTATTTGCTTAGAGTGTGGATAATATATCTCACCTTTGCAAATGCATTTTTGGTTGATTTGTTTCAACAATGAAGCAGCTGTAATCAAGAAGAGAACTGCAGTTAAGAATACCAGAAAATGTAAGCTTTTGTCCAAAACATGTATTAAAAATGTTTTATTATTCTAATAATTTTTTAATACAGAAAACCGAGTGTATTTTGGACTGCTTTGATTCAACAAAGAAGAAAAAAAATATAAGCAACACAAGAATATTTATAAGCAAATTTAAGGGTATAACCAGTTATGAAATGTAACTTGAAGATATATGAAACAGAACAATAGAATGTATATTCATATTTAATTTTAGCAAATTCTTTACAATCTTCTGCTATTCTATTCACTCTGCTTTATACCTTTTGGATTTTCTTTGTTTTATTCATTATTTATTTTTGGATTGGCACAACTATTGTCCCAGGTTACATAAATATCATTCTGTTTACAAAAATTTCTCTACCATTGTAGTGATTGCTGTCTAATTTATCTTGATGAAGAAGGCTCTTTCTTGTCTTTGAAACCAGTAGACACATTTAATCAACTGTTGATGCTGCTACTAACAAATTTTTTTATGTATAAATTAATTAGTTTATGTTGATAAATGCTTGTTGTCATATTTTCTCAATGTGCAAATTTTAAAATAAGTAGTTTTTTTAAATATATCAACATTTTTATTTTCTTAAATAACAGATTTAAATAATTTCATATATTTCATATATTTTATTATTAATAAAATATATGAAATAAGTTTGCAGCAATATAATAAATAAAACAATTTGATGTATAGTTTTAATGTTGAATTAAATGAACTATATATCATAACTTAAGATCATTTTATTTATCATTAATATTGACACAAGAAATACTTTTATATATTTTTTTGTTTAACTTCTGCTTAATAAATAAATCCTAATAAAATGGGGGGAAATATCCTGGGCCAAATTTAGCTCAAGTTCCTCCATTTCCCAATCATTAGTATATAACAGCTGTGTTATGCATTGATGTAACATTAAAGCTATATTCAGATTCAAATTCTTAGAATATATTGCTTTGTATTACATTTTTAGGTATGTCATGTTTTAGTTACTTCAATATTTTGTGCCTGTTATTATTTTAGTGTATATAAAAAGCGATATATTAAATTTATACTATTTACTAGCAGTATACCCGTTCTTCGCACTGAATATATAATAAAGAAATTAAAACTTCAGTTTTGTGCAAATTCCTATAATATTTTAAATGACATTGTTATTCTAATCATTTTATTAAAATGTTTAACTTAATTCTCCTAAAAATACGTATAAGAATGAATCTCTGTTCTCGCTATACGAAATTATCTTCACAGGCAGATATGAAGAAAAATCCCCGTTTGTAAAACAAATTTACAAAAACTATTATTTAAATTCCCACACAATGACAAAGGCTTTAAGGGAAATTGAACTTAATTTTGCAAATTATTGAATTTTCATTAATTTAGTATCATTTTATCAATTCGGCCGCATTTTTAGTAATTTAACGGTATTTTAAAAAGTCGCCAAATTTTTCGGAAAGTGGGACAGTTCGACTAATAGACAAACGCTACCGAAATATCATTGCAATACTAACTTCTTTCAAAACGCAATTAATTTCGTTGATTTGGCGTCATTTTTTCAATTTGACAACAGTTTTATCGATTTGGAGATATTTGAGCAATTTGACCACATTTTAAAAAGTCGCCAAAATGTTAAATAAATAACATAATTTAAAAGCTAATTTCAACATGGTATTATTGTTCACATATATATAATATTTATAGATAAATAAATTGAAACATAAGAATATAAAATAGGGTTTCCTTCAAAAGTAAAATTAAATTCCCAATCTCGTGAAATATTGGGATTAAAAAATTTTTATTCCCGAATTCCCAAGATTGTATAAGTATCCGAGATTGCAATCTCTAAATGTATGAAAGCATAAATGTACGAAGTTATTGTTATTATTATTATTATGTTACATGTTCAAAAGGGATTACAAACTATAAATTTAAGATATTTGTAATAAAAAAATAATTGTTTCCTCTGTTATTTTTAAACCTTGAGCAATAATAAAGCATGGTTTTTATTCAATAATACCCCACTTTGCTGAATGCATTTTTCGTTTTCCTGTGAATAAATAGCCTTGGGTGTTGGTCTCATTATCGGAAGTGATGGGTGAAGATACACGCTCAAAGTGATATAGTACTGTACGGACACATACAATGGTAAGGGGAAGAACTTCGAGGGTGGGAATTCGACTCTAACTTTCTGTGTGGGAAAGCAAAGTAGTAGGTCCGATCCGATCTCGGAGGGAAAGGGATCTAGATATTTTCTGTATGATGGGGAGCATTAACAAAGTCAGAGGTTTATATCTAACAGAGGGATTGATTTATTTTAAAATGTAATTTTGAAAGTACATAATATGCTTTTATGTCACAGGTAGATGTGTTTTTCACTACACTGAAAAGTTCAGTTAAAAACTACTAACTTACTTTAAAATTGAGCAGATATATATTTATCATTTTCGTGATTGTTGATTTTGACGAAGAATTTTACTAAATTTTGAACTTTGGTTCTTGACGTTCCACTCAAATATTTTTACTTTATTATGTAATATAGTATAGAGAAAGTATTCACGACAATTTTCGAATTCGATATTGTGATGCCAATATACGTTTTAGGATTTCCTGTAAACATTTTGACAATTTTTGGAATGCTATCTGTCTGCATGTCTTATGTCGATCTTTTGTGTACACGATAGCTGCCACAAAAAATCTGAATGAATTTCCCTACAAATTCAAATTCATTTTCTCTTTATTTCTTTAATAATTCATTAAATTAAATTGAATTGTACAAAATAACACCGAATTTGCACTTTTAATTCAGTTTTTGTTTTTATTTAGTAACTTGACGGCGTAACAAAAATTGAAGAACGAACGGTTAGAAGATCCTCGAGAACGGTCAGTTCTATAGGAATGGGGTAAGAATGGTCTTATTCTTTTCTCGTCAAAAATTACGTATAAAATAAACATTTAATTGATACATTTGAGCATACGTAGTCTTTTATTTTAGATTTTGGCAATTTTTGAAAGAGGATCATTTCGTAAAAAATGGCAAGCTTTTCTGAATCATACCAAAATCAAATCAGCACTAGGGTATCCCACAAGTAACTTATCTACCAAATTTTGTGAAATTCGGTTAATTAGTCTTTTGCTAGAATGGATTAGATTTTTGCGGCCCATTTCGCAAAAAAAAAAAAAAAGGCAGGTTTTTTTATCTCGAATCGTACCAAAATCTAATCAGCACCAAGTTCATACACAAGTGACTTACCTATAAAATTTTATGAAATTTGATCCATTAATTCTTTTAGTTAAAGTGGATACATTGCAAAACCAGACATGTATTACAGGCAAAGTAATAATAATGGATTTTCCCGAAACTTTATCCGGCTTTGTTATCGAAAAATCTAGAACAAGATAGAAGTTTTTTAAATTCGAGCGAAAACTTCGAATTTTATTTGAAATTTTATACATTAATTTAACATGGCAGCATATGATAAAATTTGATATAATCATGCATAAAAGGGCTTATTCATGGTTCATTAACCAAGATACTTAATAGTTTTAATCATTGTTGTAAAAAAAAAGGCGCGATACAATTTTGTGTGCGTGATGTCATTAGCCACGTCTGGGGGAAAAGCTTCACCCCCCCCGGGGGTGTACATTGTCAAATATGGTATCAATTGAAAATAAATTTCAAGCCCTTTAAAGAAGGGTAGGTAACACGGTATAACTGTAATCATTTGAACCAACAATACAGATTTTTCAAAATTTTTCTTAAAAAAAATTCGTATGCTGTTTAAAAATTGAATTTTCGTATAAAAAAGTCGAGTGAAGCCACTCTCCAGTTAATTTAAAGTAGAAAACAATGTACAAAATGATGACTACGTTAAAATGTGGGTCAAAAATAGTTATTGTATATGTTATTTTTAATTTAGAAGCACAAGATATAATTTACAGAACGATAACATTCGCATTTCGAGCGGTGCTTCATGTTTTTGATCTAAAATATGACAAAAAATCATAATTTTGTGAAATTCGGTCCTTTAGTTTCTTAGTTAGAGTAGATACAAAATCTGCACAGACAGACAGACATACACACACAGACGTCACGCTAAAAATGGTTTTTTCGTATTCTAGAGGTCTCGAAACGTGTAGATCCGTCGAAAACTCGAGTTGTGATTTTCGGCATGATTCCAATACTTTCCCTATACATTACCATGTATTGCAGGGAAAGTAAAAATATATCTTTTTATTAGCCAGCCTTTATTTAAAAATTTACGTAAAAGTTTATAAGATATTTATTTTGTCAAGTTAGTAGCAGGGCTGGCTGTCACCCCGATAAATTCGCCGCATTCAGGTGATTTGTGTTAATATATGATTTTAATACTATTTACGTGTAGCTAGCTAATATCATTTTCCCGCATTTATATACCAGAACCAGACAAGGCATAAAAAGAGATTGTGCACTAGAACTTCAGAAACAAAATAGATACTAGAGCTTCCCCTTTACATTCTTCCAAGAATTAGGAGGGCTGGACCAAAAGTATTTCCCGGTCGTAGTGTCGTACAAGACAGAGCACCAGGCGCGAAGCGCCTTTAATCTCCAGTTTCAATATGTGGTTCTTATCGTCAAACTGTGACATTAATTCAGTGACCCTAATTGGAGGTTCGAGGTTTTTATTTACTACTTTTTATTATTTGTCCTAGCTCCTAGTGTGGCAGTTTGTTGCACATTTAGAGTTTAAGCAGTTTGGGAGGTTGACGCAGATCTAAGGGTTACCTAGCGTTTTGGCAGTTTAGAGTTTAGAATATATATATATTTTTTTTTTTTTTTTTTTTTTTTTTATATAAAACAATCGTCGCGAGTTTTATTTAAAAATCAGATGTTTGAGGTGGGATCTTTTAATTCCGATTATCGATGTTTAGAACAGCGCGGGGTCTCTTACGAGATTTGGCCTTGCGATGATCATAGTCATGCAGATTGAATAACAGTTCGTTTGGAACGGATGGCAAATTTCTGTAAAATTTAAGCGATAGCTTTTTAATTTGGGCTCTAACAGTTTTTATTTTGAAGTCATTCCTAATTACCGAGTTTCTTAAGTACCTGGGAGCTTTCCTGATAATCCGTAGGATTTTGTTTTGTTTTGTCTCTAGGAGGTCTATTGTAGTTTTACAGGCATATCCCCATACGGGTGCTGCATACAGCATTCCCGGGCGGATGACCGATTTATAAATTAGGAGTTTATTTTGATAACTTAGATTTCCGTTTCCTATCATTGGGTATAAGGCTCCTGTGGCCATATACGCTTTTTTGATTAAGTTCGTTACGTGCTGTTTCCAGGTTAGGTGGGAATCTATCGTTACACCTAGGTATTTAGTAGATTTTTCCGCTTTTAGGGCATGGTTGTTTATGTACAGAGGCGGCGGAGGTTTACGTTTTCTAGAGAAATAAATCCAATGACATTTATTGGGGTTTAATTTTATTCGCCATTTTTCCAGCCAAGTTTGGAGTATGTCTAAGTGTTGTTGTAGCTGTCTGTGCATTACTGAGACATAGGGGTGTTTTGCAAGTATCGCACTGTCGTCTGCATAGAGTGCCAGCTCTGTGTTTGGAGTCCTAGGGATGTCGTTCAGGTATATGTTAAAGAGTGTCGGGCCCAGGATAGAACCTTGCGGTACACTACTTTTAATGAGCTTGGGTGTAGATAAGTTACCTCCTACTCTGACTTGAAAGTGTCTGTTATTTAAGTATGAGATTAAAAGTTTGACAAGTGCGTCAGGGACTTTTAAAGTGATCAATTTGTACGCTAAACCACAGTGCCATACTTTATCAAAGGCTTTTTGTATGTCCAGAAAAATCGCAGCTGTGGGTGTCTTGTTATTGAGACCAGAAGATATGTACTCTACCACTCTCAGCAATTGATGAGTGGTGGAGTGCTTTGGCCGAAATCCAAACTGCTCCGGAATGATAATGTCATTCTCACTAAGGTGCGTGTTCAGTCTCTTAAGAATAATTTTCTCAGTAATTTTACTAAGTGTCGGTAGCAAGCTAATTGGTCTGTAGTTGGCTGGAATTGTGGCATCCTCACCAGGCTTATGGATTGTTATAATTATCGCTTCCTTCCATTCTTTGGGGAAATAGTTTAGTTTTAATATTTTATTTATTAAGATAGTCAAGTAACATATTACGTTTAAGGGTAGGTTTTTAACCGCAATATTTCTGATTTTGTCGTGCCCTGGGCTTTTACGGTTTTTGAGATTTTTAATAATTTTTACTATCTCCTGCGGGGTGGCTGGGTCAATCTCAGCCGTTACCGGGGAATTCCTGAAGTTATTTAAAGTTTGACTAACCATTCTTAGGGTGTCCTGACACATTAGATCGTGGTTTGGTTGGAATTGTTTTTCATAATGGCTTGCGAGCGCCTCGGCTTTTTCCTCGTCTGAGTACGCGATTTTAGCACCATCTATTAGTGGCGGGAGCTTAATTTGAGGTTTCCTGAGTCTTTTTGCGAATTGCCAGAGCGATACGTCTTCTGGGCTAAGGGATTCGATTAGTTCTTTATACTGTTGCTGCTTTTCTGCGACAATTTTTTCCCTGACTTTGCACGTGAGTCTGTTAAGCTCCCTTTTAAGGGCGGGGTCTCTGTTAGCCTGCCATGTCTTACGTATTCTATTTCTTTGCCTGACTAATTGTTTGACATGGTGGGAAATTGTGGGCATTTTTGGAGACTCACGATGTGTTGTGGCAGAGGCAATTGCTCTCTTGATTTCTGTTGTGAGTGTGTGCGTGGCAGAGTCAATATCCACCGTGCTCATTATGTTAGGTACTGCTAAGTGCGGCTCGAAGAGTGCTCTTTTGAATACATCCCAGTTGACCCTCTCTTGTCCCAAAGAGGCTGGAAGAGGTGTTTTCAGGTCGAATGTCACCAGTACCGGCAGATGATCCGAGTCGAATTCATCCAGGGTACTAATAGTGTGAGCGTAATCTATGTTTCGCGTTAGGACAAAGTCTATAAATGAGCCGTTGGCGCCTGAGAAGCAGGTTGGTGTCGACGGTACAATAATGTTAGTGTTTGTCGTGTTCAGCAGTCTGTGTATCTGTGTACCGCGTGAATTGGCTCTCCTACAGCCCCACGCTCGGTGGTGCGCGTTGAAGTCGCCTGCGAGTATCGTGTTTGGATATCGCGCGAAAAGCAGTTCCAGTTGCGCAGCTACATCTACTCTACTCATATTTTTGACATATGTTGAGGTTAGGATAAACGGGCTAGTATTATTAATTTTAATTTTTATACTAGTATTTTCTATACCTTGAAGATTTATGTTGCTTAGTTCCTCGTGGGGAATATTTCTTTTAATGTATACTGCTGTTCCTCCATGGGGCGTTCTAGCATTAGTATTTGAGCTAAGATTATGATAGCATATGTAGTTGGCTATGTTTAGTTTTTTACTTTCTCTAACTTTAGTTTCCTGAATTAATAAGGCGTCTACGTCATTTTCATTTACATAGTTCCTAAGTTCATTTATTCTTGGGGATATGCCGTTCGCATTCCAAAATATTATTTTTAAGGATTCTTTTTGGGACCTAGCCATGACGGGTTTGATTCTCACTGTTACTTTTAAAGTCCGCGATTATTTTAAGGGCCTCAAAGACCATTACCATAGGATCGCTCTTTTTTTGTACTAACTCTGCGAACTGCATCAACAGATGTTTTATGTCGTCTAGATTGAACATGCTAATAAATCCTCTGATGAGGTTGAGGATATCCTCCATCTTTTCAGCATCAGATTTATCAGTGGGTTCAGTCTCAGCTTCCATTTCCTCAGCCTCAACCGCGGTTTGCACTTTTTTGTGAGTGTCCTTTTGGAACTCGATAGTTTTTTGCTTTTTTTCACTCGTTTTAACTAACAGCTGGGTTTCCGCGATCTCTTCACCCCTGACTCGTTTATTTTGTTTCCAATCCTCAACCGTCCTGTCAAGCCTATCCTTTGCTTCCTTTGCCTGTCTGGCTTTTTCTATTTCCGATCTCTTTTTAATGGCAGCTGTAGCTGCTCTTACTTCTTCCAGGGTCAATTCTCTGGAGGTCGATGATTTGGGGGCCTGCTCTTGCACTGATCTGGTAGGTGCTGAAGGTTGGTGTCTTTTTTCCTGTGGCACTATGTGCGAGGAGTCCTGAGGGGGTGTCTGGGGGTTTAGTCCGAGGGCCTTTTTCCTCCAAGGGGGTATCTGATTTTTGGGGGGAGGGGGGGCATACCCCGGTGCCTTTCCTCTGTTCCAGGGGTTCTTCGGGCATTGCCTGAAGTTTGCCGGGTGGTCTCCATTACAATTTGCACACGTTGCCTTCTCTGTCCTGGGTCTCTGGCAGTCCCGTGTGAAGTGTTCTTCAGCACACTTCAGGCACTTTGGTGGCATACTGCAGTTCTCAGAGGAGTGGTTGAACTGCTGGCACCGGTAGCAAATTTTGAAGCCCCGTGCTCTGAAGGCCTCTACCTTCACAGCCAAGTATCCTAACCTTGTCAGTCTGTAAATCCTCTGCCAGTCTTCCGTGGGCCTAAGGCTGAGTAAGAAGATCGGTAGGGGGAATCTCGTTTTAGTGTTTCTCAGTTGAGAAACCCGGACTACATCTAATCCCATGGATGTTAGAGTAAGTTTTATTTCCTCAATGTTATAGTTTGCTGGTAGCCCCTTCAAAACTACCTTTTTGGGCCTTTCTGTTTTCAAGTTTAAGCTGTGGAAGGGGATTTTCTCACTAGTCAAATGGCGCTGAACAACCCTATAGGAGTCAGCGTCATTAGGTATCAATTTAAGCATATCTCCTGAGAGTTTGCCAGATACTTTGTTGCCTGTGATCTCATTTAACTTTTTTAAGAGAGCCTGGTAGTTATCTCTAAACTTAATGAAAAAGCATTCCGCTTTTGGGTCTTTTTTCTCTACTTCCATACTTTTATCACTACCACTATTTACAACCGTTTTTGGTTTTGGTGCACTTTTTAACACTACAGGTTGCGCGACAATTTCAGCATAAGTCTTATTTACTTCATTAGAATTTGCATTTACACTTTTGTCATTTACATCCTTAACAGTTACATCATTACAATCCATGTTATCATGGTCACTAGGTTTTAAGTTAGATTCTCCAGTCTGGATTTTAGTAGGAGTTCCCTTAGTGGGAAACTCCTCTGTCCTAGCCCTTTTACTTGGATTTTCAACCGTTTCAGTTTTATCAACAAGTTTGATCTCTTTAATTAGTCCTATCTCTAACAGTTTAGATTTAATTTCAGTGTTGTTTAATCTTAAATTACTATCCTCAAATGAATTAAAAATTAAATACATATCACTACTTCTAAATTTAGTCATGTCACAGCCTAACATAAAAGAATTCACAAAATTGAACATACCCAAAATCCGGGAGACTTGATCCTTGTCCTGGGTGATGAGTCCGTTCTTGAGCATATCCCCGATATGCAGAGTCAGCGTGTAGATCAGTAATCCACAGAAGTTCACTGTTTCCCTCACTTCCTGGGTCCACGTGCGAGAAAGTCCATCGTCCGGCAGGGAGTCAAAATAAGAGTTCATGGCATCCCTGAGAGGCCGAGCATCATCACCATCCAGTTCCCTTGCAACATCCCTCGTCACTAACAAAACTTCTCTGTCCAGCTCCATAGTCCAGCAGGGTCAATCCAAGGCACAAAAAACAGAACCACGTGGGAAAAACACACGTGTTAATCCAAAGTCGAAAGCACAAAATGGCGAAAAGCCGCACACAATAAAGTTGAAGATTACTTAGCCCGACGTGCTCTATCGTAACAAGATATAACACGCCCAAGCGTAAGCAAGAAAGTCACCACAAGATAAAAGCAGCAGCTTCTCAAAATCACAACCTCACACTTCGAAGTCTGAGCTCCGAATCGAAAGTATTTCCTTTATGACCCCTCTCTTTTATAACCTTCAATCTGCGGTTGTGCCCTGAAGGGAAGAGAGTCTTTGTGTGGCAGCGGAGGCGACCTTCAGAGTTGACAGTCCTTTTGCTCACTTGGTCAATTCGTGAAATGAACTTTCATAGTTTTTGTTTTGAAATAATAATTTTCATAATGAAAAAATCAGCAGTGACTCCAGTTTAATGGAGATGAAATATTTTTGCGTGAATAGCATATTTCTTTGTGGGTGGTTTGCCTTCATAGACATTTTAAATACAGTTGAAAATATTAAAATATTGAAATTAAAACTACTTTTTCAAAACAGTTCAAAATGTTAAAATATCAACAATAGAACCACCTTCCTAAAAAATTGTTCAGATATTAAAATTTCGAAATTATAATCACTATAATTAGAAAACTAAGAAGCTGATCAAAAATCATATATATCCTTGTAGGGTTTTCAAAGGAGTACAAATTACTTTTTAGTTCATACCTAGCACTTTTAGTTTTATTTTAGTTAAGACTTTTAGTATATATTAGGAATGTAAGAGTTCATACCTTTATTCTGATAATGATTGTGAGACAAACAGAACTAAATACTATATTAATGTTTGAAAAAGTTGAATGAAGTCTCACGTAAGCTGCTCTAAGTCCTCGGACGAGTCGGGTGGTCTGGGCTTTCGACACTAGAGACTGGACTGGGTAGTATAATACCAACAGATACAAAGTATTAAATACACGAGAGCGTATCTTGAAAACTAAAAGTTCTCTATGAACAATAAGAGAGTAATTTGTAGATCTTTGAACCCCTATAAAGATATATAATTGGATTTTTGATCAGATTTTTAGTTTTCGATATGATGTTCAAATATGATGATTTCGATATTTTAATATTTTGAACTATTGCACTGCTGCCAGATTATCAGAATTTTAATTTTAATGTGAAAATTTTAGCTCCAGTTTCATATTCATTAAATGTTTTATAACTTTAAGGAAGAAAAACGTAATCGAGGACAAAAATAAATAGGGAAACAAGACTTGTTTCGGGGATTGTTCCTGAAAATCAGGGCGAATGGTCACCTTATGCTAGATCCACAAAAATCACGTTAGTAAATGGGTCACATAATATTGTACTAGGAATGTGAACTTATTTAACGATAGTAACTATTGTTTTAATTTCAGAGAGTTTTAAATTAGTACTAATCATTTTATAATATTAAATTACGTATACAATGATTATTTATTTAACATTTTTGAGGTACTGCTATTTTTTATGATATTTCAAAACTTCATTCGGAAATTGGGCGTCTTCTGAAAGTGTGATCGCGTTTAAATTCAATAGGGTTCCTGTATTTCCCGATTGCAATCGTACCCGATTTCATTCGAAACGCTCCCTTTGTTCGTAAGATGCCGCACACACACACAACATGAACATCACCTCAAAAATGTTTGTTTCAAGTTCAGGGATGTCTGAAACGCGAATTTTCGACACCGCCACAATACTCCCCCTTTAAACTTTGCGACATATGTATATTATATATGTAAAGAAAGGAATATGAATATACGAGTAGTATATATACATAAGAAGCCCAGTTGAGATGAGACTTACACTCAAGATATTTATACAAGATATACTTCTTATTAATTTCTTATAAATTATACATAGCAGTATAATGTATATGAAAGTATTGTGTATACTCATTTATATATAAGAAAAGCTTCTCCATCTGTCTGTAACGCTTGGCGATAAATTTGGTGAACTTAGCTGCCCATTTGGCTAAATGTCGCGAACTTGGCGATATATCACCCCAAATTCAAAAATATACCGTCAAAATTGCAAGTACGATGTCAAATTAACGAAAATGGCGCCAAATTGATAATTCATTATTAAAATCTTTTAATATAAAGATTATATTACTTATTGAAGATGATATCATTATCGATAATTGTCAAGGCAAAATATAAGTTAATTGGGTACTGAAAATAGTTCTGCATGTTGTTATCCGGAAAATCGCCATATGTTCAATTCAATGTTAAAACCATTGTGCCGAGGTCCGTGGATCTACTATGTCATGTCGCAATTCTGCGCCATGAGCCTTTTTGTATTTTCTGAAAGAGAAACATCCTTCTCTCCGTTCGTGCCAGTACAGTGTTGTTGCTAACACTTGTTTCCATTGAAATTACATTAAAAAGCGCTTTTCGTCGAGAGATCGTTGGATTGTCTGGACTTAGTGTCTGGCCATGGAGCGTGACGTGTGGGCTGTGTAGTTGCTATGTGAGCGCGCCGTCCAATCAGGAAGAGGCGCATTTTTTGCGTAGGAGAACTTGCGTGGGCTCAGAGGACCCAGTTTTCGCTCTCTTCGAGCTGGAGATCCCGAGGATGGAAGACGCTGGGAAAATTTGTCGAAAGACTTGAAACAAAGGCTTTTGGCCAAAATGGCTTGCCGTCCATCTGGAGCTGAAGAAGAGGAGCCTGGAACTTTTCATTAATCATCCTGATGCAAATCTATTCTAAATTATATATTTTTATTCCAGGAACATTTCCGACGACGACTCTGGAAATTGAGAGGGTTGAATGGCGGCTTTGTTACAATTTAAAGCATTGTATTCGGAAGTTCGGTTTCTAAAGATTTTGGAATCTACGTTGGAAATTCGCCCTGTGAATCCCTTGAATCCCCGGCTCAAAAACCCGTGGTATCTTGGTGCGAATCTGAGCTACAATTTTTTGTAATTCTTGTATCAAGGTAAATTTTCTTTTTCCGGAAACAATGTTTCCGAAGCGGTACTGGCATGATGAAATTAAGTTCAATAATTAAAATGGCTCATATTAAAATATTTAAAGTTAAATTAGAAATGATTTAAGATCATATGTTTTATGAATAATTTGATTATTTGGATAATATATTTTTTTCCCAGAGCAATTGGTTTCTTGAATATGTCTAATATAAGTGAAGCTCTGAAGTTTTTATTATTATTTGAAAGTTAAAAAGGCATATATTGAATTCTTTGAAAAGTCTAATAATAAATCAAATTTTAAGTTGTGAAAAAAATGAGCCTGTTTATTTTGTGTCTGTATTTTTACTTTACTCACTGTACTTCATTTAGGGTTTAATTCCCCTAAACTGGGAACTCCTTTAAATTGTGAACCTGGTGTTTTTGCTGTTACATTTTGAGAGTAAACATGTTAAATTTACGTCTCCTTGGCATTTTGAAATTAAGATCACGAAGTTGTGGGTGGTGGAATCAGTAGGTGCTGTTTGTACTGACCCAGCTCCCACAAATTGGTGCCGTATCCCTTTCCCAGAGTATTACAGTGAGTGAGGTATAAATTTATGAAAGAGTGCAAATTTTTTATTGTGATTATATATTGCAGTACTAATATGTCGAAGTAAGTTGAAAAGTTATTTTGTGGTGCAAAATATTTGAGTTTGATGGGCATAAAAATTTTGTTTATGTGTCATATATTAAGAAAAAGTGCAAAAGCACATAAGCCCAGATGCACCAGAGAATTATTTGCATGATTTAATTTGCATTTTACATATTGAAATTGTGTTACATATATTTTGAGGTACTTGACATACATAAATACACAAAATTCTATGTGATATATGATATAAGTGAAATTTCCAAATACACACACATTAAAAGGTAAATACATGAAGTGCATACATTTATTTTGAAAAAGTGAATACAAAAGTCCTATGCACATGCAAAAGTGATTCGAAGTTCATGATAATGAACAAAAAGTGAAAAAGTTACACGTAGTGTTTTTCAGTGCTCTGTCTATACATAAATAAGTGATTTTAGAAAAAGTGAAACCAATTTTTCGCATAAACTGTGCTTCGTGATAAATTTGAAATTTTGTGCTAAAATGCCTAAATCTAGAAATACGAGAACAAGCAGGAGTAGAGACTCCTCTGCTCAACCAAGTGTGTCCAATCACCGTATCCCTTCGGTGTCTCCACCACGACTTTCCCCGAACTCGGGTAGATCAGCTTCCGCTGTCAGAGACTCTAACAAAATGAAAATTGGAATTGGATCTCAGTTCCTTGGATCCATTCCAAGTTTTGCTGGCAATGCAAATGAATCTTTTCACGAATTTTTGGAGAAATTTCTTCTTGTCGCTGAACATGCCGAGTGGTCTAATAGAGACAAAATTTTTGTACTAAAATTGAAGTTATCTGGTCGTGCGGAAAGACTGATAAAATCCATCCCGAAATTAAACCAAAGCACGAATTTTTCAGAATTAGTGAATACACTCAAGGACAATTTTATGAAAAAAGAAAATATTGCCAAGAATGTCGCTTCCCTGGTCAACTGTAAACAGATGACAGGGGAAAGCGTGCGTGATTATGCGAATCGCATAGAAGCTGAATCATATGTTGCTTTTCCGCAAGATGTTGTGTCTGATAATGAAGATTCCTTGAGAACTGCTATTTTGCTCAACTCTTTTAAAAAAGGGTTGAAAATTTCCTTTCGGAAAGCTGTCTTATCTGCTAATCCACAGTCATTTGAAGCTGCAAAAGACATTGCAATTTTGGAAGAAGAGGTGCAAAATGAAGAGCTGGAAGAAATGACAGAAGACGTAAATACTGTAAGAACTGAAAATGACCCTAAACAAGAAATTGAAGAACTGAAGAAAGAATTAAACTTAAAGAAGAAAGAATTTGAGAAGTTAAGAAGAAAATTTAGCGAGAACTCAGGAAAAAGAAAGAAAAGACTGAATGAAATAAGAGAAGATCTGGAAAAGAGCAATTCCAGTTTTGAAGAATCTTTCCTGGATACGCCCTCTACAAGCAAATACAATGAAAATGAATTGGAAGAGGAAGATTGGGAAGATATTCCAGTAAAGAAGAAACATAAACCATCAACATCTTTCAGAACTTCTACACCATATAAAAGATCTGAAAATAGAAACCGTTTCAGTCAAAGAAGAATTCCAGATGCCTCACAGGAAGAAGAGTGGTATGTTAAAAGTCCTTATCAAAATTATTCTCCAAGAAAGAATTCCTCATGCTTTAGAAGGCCTTTTCGTAACAGTTCATATAGAAATTCAAATGTCCAAAGAAGATATTTTTCAAATTTTAGAAATTCCTTTGATAATTATAAATCACAAAACTTCAATAATTTTGGATATAGAAGAAATAACAGATATTTTAATAATAGATTTGGTAATAGAAGGCAATTTAGAAGACAAAACTTTAGAACACAAAATTTTCAATCTCCACTAGTTAATAGACGAAATTCTGAAGTTAGTTACATGACGGAAGGCGAGACTCCTTGCCAAAACAATTTTCCTATTATTCAAGTTTTTGTTGAAGATGTCAAATTGAATGCATTGATTGATACTGGAAGTTCTATAAACATTATCTATAGTGATGCTTTACACAAAATCAATCCGAGAAAGGTACAATTAAGGCATACATCCACTATTCTGAGAGGAATTGGAAGTCAAAATATTTTGGTTGAAAGAAAAGCTTCTTTTCCCATGATCATTGGAAATGAAAGAGATGTGATTGAATGCTGCATTTTAAATACACCTGCCCCAGGAAGGTACAACATGATTTTAGGAAGTACATTTTTACACGAGAAACAAGTGACAATTACTTATAGACATAATCGTGTGAATTTTTTGTACTGTAGTATTCCTTTTACTGAATTTACCGAATCACAAAGTTTTACTGTGATTTCTGATGATGTACAATTTACACCAGGCGAGAGTTATGCAATAAGCCATGATTTTGACAGAAGAAATTACAATTTTACAAATGATGTAGATTATAGATATAATAATGGATATTTATTTGAACAAAACAATTTTCACAATGAATTTAGAGACGTTGATTTTAGAAATTTTGATGCAAATGGAAATGAAAGGTCAAATTATGAATGTGAAAATGATTTACATGAAAGACAAATGAATGACAATGTACATACAGACAGATTTTTGACAAAAGACAATACCAGTAACAATGAAATATTTCAGACAGATTGTGATAAACATGATGAAGGAAGTTCACAACAAAATCAGGCAATAGGGATTGCCAAAGCTTTCAACAAATGTGTTTTGAAGCCATATACTGAATCTTTTATTAAATTAAAAAGAAATTACAAAATTGAAAAAGACACGACAATTTTACTTGAACCTATCAATAATAAAGAATTTTCTGCAAACAAAATTTTCGTAGCCAGAAGTATCCACAAAATTCCTGAAAATGACTTTTTGTATGCTAAAGTTGCAAATCCATCTGAGAAAATGGTTTATATCAACAAAGGTATGAAATTGGGAACTTTCGAAAACATCCATGAATCTGATATTGACATAAATAATAGAGTTGACATTGAAAACTGTATTGAAGAAAATGAAACATTTGATGCATGGGGAGGAGATTTTGATTTGAAACATGAACTATGCACAAAAAACTTTGCTTTTGAAATTACTAAGTAAATATAAACATGTTTTTGCTAAAAATATGAAAGAATTGTCTGGATGTGACTCTATTTTGCACGAAATTAATCTTGAATCTAACATACCTGTTAGGCAAAAGCCATACCGCATTCCACATAATTTACAGAAAGAACTTTCACGCCAGGTAAACGAACTCCTTGATGCAAAAATCATTCAGCGCAGTACATCACCTTACAATACTCCTGTATTATTTGTGAAGAAACCTGATGGTAGTTATCGTTTGGTAGCGGATTTCCGAAAGTTAAATAAGATCACTATTGTTGAGAATTATCCGATTCCAAACATATCGGAATTAATCGATAACTTGTCTGGAGTCTTGTATTTTTCTACCCTGGATCTAACCAGTGGATTTTACCAATTGTGTTTACATCCTGATGATTACCCGAAGACTTCTTTTTCAACACCTGATGGCCACTTTGAATGGACCAGAACCCCATTTGGTCTTAAGAATGCACCTGCATCCTTTCAGAGACTGATGTCTCTGGTGCTGGCTGGCATTTCTGGAATTTATATAGATGACATTATTGTTGCTTCAAGAACATTCGAAGAACATTTGGAAAAACTAGAAGAGATTTTTGTAAGATTAAGTAAACATGGTCTAAAATTAAAGCCAAGCAAATGCCATTTCTTCAGAAAAACAATTAAGTATCTTGGATTTTTGGTATCAAATGGAAAAGTACAACCTGATACTCATAATTTGGAAGTTGTAGAGAAATTCAAAATTCCTAAATCAATAAAGAATGTGAGACAATTTCTTGGACTCACTGGATTTTATAGAAAGTTCATAGAAAATTATGCTGAACTGACTTTGCCACTAACAGAATTATTGAAAACTAAGAATAATGAAAGTAAAAAGAAATTTATTTGGACTAATGAAGCTCAAAAATCTTTTGAAATTTTAAAAGGAAAACTTCTATCAAAACCTATTTTGACCCTTCCAGATTTTAGAAAACCATTTATTTTACATACAGACGCATCAAATCACTCTTTAGGTAGCTATTTGTCTCAAGAAGATGAGAATAAAATTTTGCATCCAATATCTTACGCAAGCAGAAAGCTTAGCGAAGCAGAATGTAAATACAGTGTTGTCGAAAGAGAAGCATTAGCTGTTGTTTGGGCTACAAACTATTACAAACATTATTTAATTGGAAAACCTTTCACAATTTTTTGTGACCAAAAATCTTTGTCCTTCGTATTTAAATTAAAAGATCCTACATCTAGATTGGCAAGATGGATTGCATCTCTATCACAATTTGATTATCAAATAGTACATAAACCAGGAAAAGCAAATGTTGTTGCTGATTATATGTCAAGAAATGTAGATGAATGTACAAATACTATTGACAATATTCCACGAAGATTCGTGTCACAATATAAAGTTATAAATCAAAATGTTAATCAAAATTTTCCAAGTGTAAATCAAAATTCTCAAAGTTCTAATAATGAAAACAATACTAATAGTAGCAATAGAAGAGAATCAGAAATCAATTTGAATCCAGCAAATACAAATGAAGAAAATGAAATTTGTGCTGTTAATAATAATGAAAGTGAAATGCAAAATGAAAATAACATACAAATTGGTCAATTGGAACAAACATTTACTTGTCCTACTTTGCTCATAAGAATTAAGAATGCTCAAAAATCTGACCCAAGGTGCAATAAAATTATAGATCTCTTAGATAAAAACATAAAACCTTACCCACAAACTTTGGTATTTTTTAGAAAAGATGATATACTGTGGTGTACGCACAGGTTTCCCAAGCGTAGACACCAAGAACAAGAAAGAGTTGTTGTTCCGCAGGAACTTGTGTCCGAAATTTTATGGTTGCATCATGATTGTCCTACTTACGCACATTGTGGATTTAGAAGAACTTTAGCTTCTGTAAGTAGAAAATATTTTTGGCAGGGAATGTATTCCCAAACCCAAAATTATGTAGGCTCTTGTGAAATTTGTGTGGTAAATCGTGGTTTTAGAAATAACAAAGCACCCATACAAAGATTTTCGAAGTCCACATATCCATTTGAGCGTATCGCCATGGATTGCGTCGGACCATTACCTATATCAAGATCTGGAAATAAATTCATACTTGTCATAACTGACTATTTTACAAGATGGCCTGAAGCATATCCCTTAGCTTCAATTAAAACTGAAGACATTTTAAGTTGCTTAGAGCACTACATGGCTCAGCATGGTATACCCAAATTCATCGTCTCGGATCAAGGGACGAATTTTGTCTCTAGAACAGCAAGATGTTTTTATAAGAAATTAGGAATAATAAAGAATACTACTACTGCCTACATGCCATCTGTAGACGGTTGTGTTGAAAGATTAAATGGTACTTTGATCAGATCCTTGAAAAATATTGCATATAACGATAAAGATAATTGGGACAATCTGATACATTTTGCTTTATTAGCACATAGAAATGCCATACATGCTTCTACGGGTGAATCGCCTGCTTATTTACTCTATGGTAGAGATTTAACAGTTCCAAATACCTTGATCACTGGATTTAAACCTCCGACATATGAATCAACATATGATTATGGAGAAGACATGAGATTCTGACTTAAAAGAACATATGATGTAGTAAAAAGTAACTTAGAAAAAGCTGAAAATTCACAAATTTTACAACAGCATAAGAAAGCAAAGATGCCCAATATAAAAGTTGGTGATTTAGTATACCTTTACACTCCATTTTTACCTCAAGGCCAGTCAAGAAAACTGAGCTCTTTTAACAGAGGTCCTTTTAAAGTGATAAAACAAACTTCTGCTGTGAACTTTTTAATCAGACATATAATGAATCCCAAAAATGAACAACTGGTTCATGTGAACAGACTGACTCTTTTACCTCCAAGAAGAGAGGAATTGCAGAAATTTTCAAAACAAACTCATGAAAGTCAAAAACTGAACTCTAAGCCAAATAAACTTACTCCTGTGATCACCGCTGAGAAAGACTCTGTGAAACTAAAATCTTGTTTAACAAGATCTGGAGATAAATCTCAAAACAAAAAAACTGTGAAACGAGTAAGATTTAATTTGCCAAATAAAAGGGTAAATGAAAATGCTGTTCATGCTAGATCAAACTTTCATGCTAATAGAAGTCAACAATATGTTCAGAGAAATAATTCAAATAACTTTGATAATAGAGGAAATGGAAGAATCATTTACAACAATAACTTTAGAAATAGTTATATACCACACCAAAATCAGTATTACATGACAAACAGAAATACACGTACACCCTATAATCTGAGGAATCAAAGATTTTCACAATATTAAATTTTGGGTTGAGTTCACAATTTTACAGAAATTAAATTTTGCAAGAAAAGATTTCATTTTAAGTTAAAGTTTATACTTGTTTAAGTTTTATATTTCAATATTGTCTTTTAAAATAGAATTTATGAAAAAATTGTTGTGATTTTAAAATTTATTGGAAATCTTGCATTAAGTTAAAAAAGTAAATAAGTAATTGTTTTGTGAACTATAATTTATGAATATTTATATTATAATTTAAATAATAAGTAAATTTGTTAATTGACTCTCCTTGGACTTTAAAATTTTTCGAGAGTCCTGTTTGATTGACTTTGATTATATTGATGTGTTAAATGTAAAAAAATGTTGATTATTTGTTTAAGTTCATTAATGAAAATAATTAAAATGGTGTTGGTAATTGATTTGTTCCCCTAAGTAAAAGGGAGGAAAATTTTGAATATTGGAAAAAGTAAATGATTTATTAAAATAGAATTGAAATTAATATAAAGTAAACATAAAGAATTTAAGTAATTTGAAAGTGAAAATGAAAAGTTGAATTTGAAAATTTTTGAAAATTTAATGAAATTTTTTTTGAAGATCAAAAGTAAATGATCTCTTTTGAAAAATGTTTTTGAAACTTTGTTGCTGAGAGAGGTGAAATTTTTGGCTGATGTTTTGTTGAAATTCTGTTCTCTTGAAATTTCATTTCACATTGTTTTTTTTTGACCAGCAGTTTTCAAACATCTACACAAATTTCAGTTAGACATCATATTTTTATGCTGCAACCCCCTTTTTCTGAAAGCTGGCTGGTGGACGCAAACATGGACATATTTACATTGGATCACAGATGAAGAAGCAGCTTAGCAAATTAATTGTCCGAACTTTTGTGGCAGGACTGGAGTCCTGGACGACAACTTGCTCCGAGCCTACCTAGGAGGGTTGTGATTGGCCAGGTGGGAAACTGGTGAAGCTGTGAGGATGATGATGATGAAGAAGATGATGATGATGAGGATGATGAGGTCAGCGCAAGCTGTCCAAAAATTTTGATGATATCCGTGCTTCTGAGGCGTGTCCTGGCGTCCTGTTTCTGCTGCAATCGCTTCCTGCACGCGAGTATTTTTTTTTTTTCCCTTTTTTTACACTCCCCTTTTCTGTTGGCAACTCGTTAGTCCCCGCCGAGTTTGCTCTTTTGATGTGTTCCTGCTCTTTTACATAACTGACGTGAATTTCAGGAGAAATTTTCCTCCTCTTCTCTCTCTCAGTAGACAAATGTATATAAATGTAAATTTTTCTTTTGTGACATGAAGTTGTCACTTGTTGAGTTATTTCAGAGAATTTGTTAAAAGTAAAGTAAATTGAAATTTTAAGATAAATTAAATAATGTAAATATAAATGAATAATTTAAAGTAATTTATGAAAGTGTGTCAGAATGAGAAAATTCTGAATTGTCTTGATGACAAAAATTAGTTGAATAAAAGTTAATATTGAATATGGTGAATAATTGTTAAATTTGTTGAATAAATGATGAAAAGTTGAAATGTTGAAAAATTGAAGATAAATGTAATTTAAAGTTAACATGTTGAAAATGAAAGTAAATTAAAGTCAAAGTTAAATTGAATGAAAAGTTTGAAATGAAAAATTGAAATTGGAAAATGTAAATATTGAAAGTGACCTTGTTCTCAAAAAGTGAGACATTTTTGAATGAGTGAAGAATCTCATTTCCTGAATATGACAAATTTAAAGTAAAAATTAATTTTCAAAATATTTAACCTTTTGATGAAAATTAAGAATAATTTTTGTGTCACTTGTGTGTTTGAAAGTGACAATTGTTTGAAATCGTTTGAATTTTTTGAATTGTTTATATTGTTAAGTTTGTAAATTCATATTATATCATATTTTATTTTTCGTATCACCTGGTTGATCTCAATGTGGTTGATTGAGATGGTGTGTTGTCAGGCAAATTGCCTTGACACATTTTCTTCTGATTTAGTGTAAATTTATGTAAATTTTTGTAAAGGTTCCTTTAAGATGCGGTGACGCCTTGTCATCCTTTTGGTTTTCTTTTGGTCTTTACCTGTGGTGATGAGTGGCTTGGCCAGTCATTCAGATCTACAGTGCTGTTGTTTTGAGAATCGTGACGTACGCACCTTTCTCGCCCAAAATTTTAGTTTTAAATTATTTTACACTTACAGGTTCCTAAAACTCCTTGTAAATTTTTGTGTTTCTGTGTTTTGAGTGAGAGAAAAATTTTCCTCACTATGTTCTGAAAATTTTTGCCTCCCAGAAGGGGAGAGCTGTCATGTCGCAATTCTGCGCCATGAGCCTTTTTGTATTTTCTGAAAGAGAAACATCCTTCTCTCCGTTCGTGCCAGTACAGTGTTGTTGCTAACACTTGTTTCCATTGAAATTACATTAAAAAGCGCTTTTCGTCGAGAGATCGTTGGATTGTCTGGACTTAGTGTCTGGCCATGGAGCGTGACGTGTGGGCTGTGTAGTTGCTATGTGAGCGCGCCGTCCAATCAGGAAGAGGCGCATTTTTTGCGTAGGAGAACTTGCGTGGGCTCAGAGGACCCAGTTTTCGCTCTCTTCGAGCTGGAGATCCCGAGGATGGAAGACGCTGGGAAAATTTGTCGAAAGACTTGAAACAAAGGCTTTTGGCCAAAATGGCTTGCCGTCCATCTGGAGCTGAAGAAGAGGAGCCTGGAACTTTTCATTAATCATCCTGATGCAAATCTATTCTAAATTATATATTTTTATTCCAGGAACATTTCCGACGACGACTCTGGAAATTGAGAGGGTTGAATGGCGGCTTTGTTACAATTTAAAGCATTGTATTCGGAAGTTCGGTTTCTAAAGATTTTGGAATCTACGTTGGAAATTCGCCCTGTGAATCCCTTGAATCCCCGGCTCAAAAACCCGTGGTATCTTGGTGCGAATCTGAGCTACAATTTTTTGTAATTCTTGTATCAAGGTAAATTTTCTTTTTCCGGAAACAATGTTTCCGAAGCGGTACTGGCATGATGAAATTAAGTTCAATAATTAAAATGGCTCATATTAAAATATTTAAAGTTAAATTAGAAATGATTTAAGATCATATGTTTTATGAATAATTTGATTATTTGGATAATATATTTTTTTCCCAGAGCAATTGGTTTCTTGAATATGTCTAATATAAGTGAAGCTCTGAAGTTTTTATTATTATTTGAAAGTTAAAAAGGCATATATTGAATTCTTTGAAAAGTCTAATAATAAATCAAATTTTAAGTTGTGAAAAAAATGAGCCTGTTTATTTTGTGTCTGTATTTTTACTTTACTCACTGTACTTCATTTAGGGTTTAATTCCCCTAAACTGGGAACTCCTTTAAATTGTGAACCTGGTGTTTTTGCTGTTACATTTTGAGAGTAAACATGTTAAATTTACGTCTCCTTGGCATTTTGAAATTAAGATCACGAAGTTGTGGGTGGTGGAATCAGTAGGTGCTGTTTGTACTGACCCAGCTCCCACATACTACATCACTTTTGCACTGGGAGTTTTTGCACAGGGAAAGTCATGTGCTGTCCACATCAGATTTTCTGACTTTGTTACAGTGTATTAAAAATCTGGTTTGTGAGTCTCATACATTCATATTCCATATTGTTTAGGTCTACTTCTATCATAATTATCACGAATTCAATGCATTTGGCTGATCTGTGTTAATATATGCTCTTTTAATACTCTTTTCATCTATAGAGCAATTCAATTTTTTCCATCATGGTTCAGAAAATTATCATGTTTCTTCATATGATAGAATGCTAAGAAAATCTAAAATTTCGAATAATTAGACTTCTAAGTTCTAATCATGGAAATAACAAAAACTAGCTTTTACTTTCCAACCATACATAAGCATTATATAGGGAAAGTAGGGTGACGAGGTCAAAAATTCTAATTCGAGTAGAAGAGTAAGTTTCAAGCTTCCCTGAACATGAGTCGAACGTTTTTGAGGTGATGTGTGTGTATGTAGGTTAGTGTGCGTATGTATGTATGTTAGTGTGGCCGTGAGCCTGTCGGGGCGATATCTTACGAACGAATAAAGCGTCTCAATTAAATTCATTACCATTGTTATAATGAGTGTTCATATTTATTTTAAACGCAATCGAATGGCTAAAAGACCCCCTTTCATAAGCACATCCAAAACATCAACACATAACACATTTAGGAGTTCAGGATCGCAAAACGTATTTTTTTTAAATGTAGAAAATTTCCAAACATTTTATTTCAAAGACAATATTTAAAACTATTAATATGTTCTATAATTTAAAATAAAAATCAATATTACCAGTTGTAAATTAATTAAAAAAATTATTTCTGCTTAAGATTTTTATCACATACAAAATTTAGGCCCGTGGTGCGTTAATCAGGCGCTGCCCCTAACCCTAATTTTCGATTGAATTTGTGAAAAAATTAATAAAAAGCAGCAAGCACTATTAAGAATGATAAAAATCATTTCAAACCTAATTTTCATTAGAAAGCGAATGATATAAACTGTAGAACGCTAACATGAGCTGTTCTCGAAATATTGTACGATTTTTTAACAAATTTTTCAAAAAATCAGGCCTTTGGATACTGTTAAATTAAAAAATCATTTCCAACTTTAGAACAGCATGAACCATTCTTGAGATATTGCACGTTTTTCAAATAAATTTACAAAAAAATTATACAATTAAAAAAGTTGTAAGTATATCGTCAAGTATGTTAACTTTCCATATGCAATATTATGCAATATTATTCTCGTAAACCTAGCGTTCGTTCCATTTACGTGTGAAGGTACATCTTGTAATAACTTTGTATTTTGACGCCCAATAATTTACCAATTGTCAATTATTTCATGCAATTGATATTAAATAAATGTTAACTGTAGTTTGGTGATTTTGCGTGAGTATGAATCAGTCATTCGCTTGCATTAGTAAGTTGCCAAAAGTAAAGTAAGTTGTAGTAAGTTGCCAATTTCAATTTGGGGGGTGTTAATTTAATGCTAAAATCATAGTTCTATGGTTATTCTTGAACACCAATATTTTGCTATGAAAGAAGTATAGTATTTGCATCATGTAGAAAAGACAAAGTCATGTGCTGACCACATCACATAATTTCCACACTTAAATTTTTATAGCAGTACGAACATTTGTTCTTGAATTATCGTGTCCACACCTAGAATATATTTTCAAAAAATATTTAATATGGGTTCAGGAAGTCTTAAAATCTGTTTATCCGTCAAAATTTCGAATTCGAAAATTTTCAGGCAAACTATACATATACAATATACATACAAATATTGTATGTTCGAAAATTTTCAAATTTGAAATTTTGAGGGGGCTCTGAACATATTTCGAGTATGAAAAAGGCATGTCCCGAACGGAATTAAACCGAATGAGATTGATATGATTGATTATTGATATTTTCAAATTCTTGCGTCATTTATTTTATTTTGATAAAATATTTTTCAAATCCATATATTAATATGGGTATATCTTCTAATACACGGGTATAATCTTCTAATCTACGAAAATAAACGAAATATACTTCTAATACAATTTTACTGCTTTTGTTTTGGCATATATTGATTCAATTTTATATTTACTGTAAATTTGTTTACAGTAAATATAGGATGTTTTTTATTCTGTAGATCTGCCTGTGAAGATAATTTTGCATTGAAACCAGATTCTTAAACATCTTTTAAGAGCATTAATTAAATATTTTAATAGAATGTTTTGAATAACAATGTTATTTAGAATATTATAGGAATTTGTACATGATTATGAATTTTAAGTTTTTTTATATTGTATATTCCATACGAAGAACGGGTACACTATTACCAGTACAATAAAATAATGTTGCATGGAAAGTAATATTTTCTCAAAATTTTTTTAATTCGATATTTTGACGGATAAACACGTTTAAAGACCACCTGAGCACATTTCGAACATTTTTGGAAATATATCTGTGCGTGTATGTGTCTGTGAGATATGGACACCAAGTCAAAAATAAATACTTGTATCGCTATGGAATCTTATTTTGTCAAGATAGAAAACATTGAAACTAATTAGAATATTTTGTGCCTTACACTATTAAAACACAAATTATTCGAATTTCAGGTTTTTCGCACAATTTATTTTTATAACAAACAATCATAATTCCTAAAACATTGTGTTAGCATAACATAGAGTGGCGTCGCCAAGGAGGAAGATTTGAAGGCCACAAGTCCCCATCAGAACTCATTGAAATTCGTAGAATCGATATTTGGAGAAATGGGAAACAAAATATTTTATTACCCCCTTCCAAAAAATTTTCTAGCGTCGCACTGATAACATATATGAGATGGATGTAAAGAGTATTAAAATTGACCAGGGGGGAGGGTCGAAAAATCCCTGTAAGAGTCCATTGAAGCTTATAGAAATGATATATGGAGATATAAGAACCAAATATATTTTTGTTACCTACCGCTCCCCCCCCCCCCCCACCTCCAAAGAAAAATTATTGCGACGGTACTGATTAATTCGGGTGACAAACCTGTTGAAAAAATAATTTTATTTTTCATTTCTACGAAAAATTAAAATATTATCTGTGTACGAAATCTGATAAAATAATAATTCTCTTTTGATATTAATTATAAAAGTAGACCTGAACACTATGGATTATGAATGTATGAGAAATTCGAGTGAAAACCCCTAATATTTCTTATAATTTCTTATAAAATATACGAGGAGCTACATAAAAAAACTAGATTGACCGAAAATAAGGGGATCATACTGAAACTTAAAAATAAAATTCCCTGAGTTTTTCAGAATTTTTTAATTAATCACGAAATTTTATAATCTATAAATATTTTATATACTGAAAAAATTGAAATTCAGTAACTGACAATAAAATTTAGTTGAAACGATTTGAAAATCATGAAATCTATGACGTCAAATTTCAAAAATTTTGGTATCAAATATAATAATAATAAAAAATCTGATGTGGGCAGCACAGGACTTTCCCTGCAGACTTATATTCACGTTCTCTTCATTTTAATTACATTTAATTCACTTTTAATTCAATTTTCTTTCTCGTTTGGTAACTGGACTTCATTTCAAAGGTGGTGTAGAGAAAATACGAAAAAAATAATATATCTCGAGAACGGCTACTCCTAGTGTAATGGGGTTGGTCTTATTCTTTTCTTCGTTAAAAATTACTTACTATATAAGCATTTCCTGGATATATTTGAGCATACGTAGTTCTTTAGTTTAGATTTTGACGATTTTTGCGGGCCATTTTGCAAAAAAAGGCAGGTTATTTTTTTCAGAATCGTACCAAAATGTAATCAGCACCAGGGTGACCCGCAAGTGACTCATCTACCGAATTTTGTGAAATTTGGTCCATTAGTTTTTCAGTTAGAGTGGATACAAACTTTTGCGGGCCATTTCGCAAAAAAAGGTGGGTTCTTTTATCCCGAATCGCACCCAAAACTAATCAGCACCAGACTCACCCACAAGCGACTTACCTACCAAATTTTGTTAAATTCTGTCTATTAGTTTTTTAGTTAGAGTGGATACAAAATCTGCACAGACAGACAGACAGACACATACACAGACGTCACGCTAAAAATGGTTTTTTCGCATTCTAGAGGTCTTGAAACGTGTAGATCCGTCGAAAACTCGAGTTACGATTTTCGGCATGATTCCAATGCTTTCCCTATACATTACCATGTATTGCAGGGAAAGTAAAAATCTGATGTGGGCAGCACATGACTTTCCCTGCAGACTTATATACACGTTCTATTTATTTTAATTAAATTTAATTCACTTATAATTCAATTTTCGTTCTCATTCGGTAACTGGACTTATTTTCAAAGATGGCGTAGAGAACATACGAAAAAACTAAAATATCTCGAGAACGACTAGACCTAGTGTAATGGGGTTGATCTTATTCTTTTCTTCGTTAAAAATTACGTATAAAACTAAAATTTAATGGATATATTTGGCATACGTAGTTTTTTATTTTATATTTTGACGATTTTTGCGGGCCATTTTGCAAAAAAAGGCAGGTTATTTTTTTCCGAATCGTACCAAAATCTAATCAGCACCAGGGTGACCTACAAGCGACTTATTTACCGAATTTTGTGAAATTCGGTCCATTAGTTTTTCAGCTAGAGTGGATACAAGCTTTTGCGGGCCATTTCGCAAAAAATGCGGGTTCTTTTATCCCGAATCGTACCCAAAACTAATCAGCACCAGATTCGTCCACAAGTGACTTACCTACCAAATTTTTTGAAATTCGTCCAATTAGTTTTTTAGTTAGAGTGGATACAAAATCTGCACAGACAGACAGACAGACGGACACACAGACACACACACACACACAGACGTCACGCTAAAAATAGTTTTTTCGTATTCTAGAGGTCTCGAAACGTGTAGATCCGTCGAAAACTCGAGTTGCGATTTTCGGTATGATTCCAATACTTTCCCTATACATTACTATGTATTGCAGGGAAAGTAAAAAAGAAACTTTATAAAATCAATTTGAATATTTCAAACTAGCCGCCTTTGGCGACCAGCCTGTTCGCTACCCTTGAAAATTCTGACCGTGGCAAATTCTGATCGTTGCAAACTCGCTGGCGCGACCTACCAGAAAGGTGTAAGGTAACTGTTTGGACGGCCAGGAAGTGCCACCCAATTTAGACCGGAACTCAGTGGGGGAGGCATCCACAGGGACCGTACACTCCTTCCCCTACCACCAACCTTTCGGAAGGACTTACGATCCCACATGTTTAACGTGATCGTACTCCGCGTGAACGCGGCTGCAGTTTTGGCAGTGGCGGGAATCGAACCCGGGCCTACCCAGTGAAATTCCCGCACGCTAACCACTGGTGTACTTCGCCCTCCGCGACATTTTCCATAACTTTCTTTTTATTCACCGAATTTAGACCGGAACCCAGTGGGAGAGGCACCCACGGGGACCGTACCCTCCTTCCCCAACCACCAACCTCTCGAAAGGACTTACAGACACACATGTTTATTCCGCGTGATCGTACTCCGCGTGAACACGGCGGCAATTTTGGAAATCGAACCCGGGCCTACCGCGTGCAATTCCCGCGCGCTAACCACTGGGCTACTTCGCCCTCCGCGACAATCTCCATAACTTTCTTTTTATTCACCCAATTTAGGCCGTACCCTCCTTCCCCTACCACCAACCTCTCAGAAGGACTCACGAACCCACATGTTTAACGTGATCGTACTCTGCGTGAACGTGGCGTAAGTTTTGGCAGTGGCGGGAATCGAACCCGGACCTACTGAGTGCAATTCCTGCGCGCTAACCACTGGGCTGCCGCGCCCTCCGCGACAATCTCCATAACTTTCTATATATTCATCCAATTTAGACGGGAACCCAGTGGGGGAGGGATCCACAGGGGCCGTATCCTCCTTCCCTTACCACCAACCTCTCGGAAGAACTTACGGACCCACATATTTAACGTGATCGTATTCCACGTAAACACGGCGGCAGTTTTGGCAGTAGCGGGTATCGAACCCGGGCCTACCGCTAACTTCCCGCGCGCTAATTTGCAATTTAAAATGACCATATGCTTAATTCCATCATCCTCATTCCATTGTTTCATTGTTTCATCATTTAAAATATCCATAAAATTAAAATATCCATTTAAAATATCCAAAAGTTAAAATATACATTTAAAAAATCCATATCGTCCCATCATTTAAAATATAAATATAATAATTTATATAGAGCAAAGGAGCTCTATTCAGAACCGTGACGTCACCTCCACCTTGACGTCCCCACCCACCACCTTCCCTCCTTCAGCGGGGGAGAAACGAAGAGGCACGCCGAGCGGAACGCCGAGAAATTGGAATTCGGAAACTTTTAAAATCCCGATCCTGTGGGCAATACGGAATATTTCCTGACCAGATTGGACTTGTAAGAATGCCAGATGTAAATTATTAGTCGAAATTATGAGTACTTTTTACTATGCGAGAATTTAAAAACCAAAAATCGTTTTTTTGAGTCAAAAGTGACTTTTGCTTTAAAATCATAAAAAAATATTAGAATTTATCTCTGAGATTTGAAATTGATATATTTTTACTCGAAATTCTCTGCTCTTTCCGATGGTGTGATTTGTTTTTTGCTACGACATCTGGATCGTGGAGAAAAAACGGCAAAAAGGGCAAAAAACGGTCGAAATCGCATAAAACATTAAATAAATAAAAAAATAATTAAAATTTTAAAAATCGGTTTTCACGTGTCCCCTTCCCTCCCCCCCCGGGTCTCCGATTGCCAAATTTCGTAGCTCTCCGACGCGCGGTCGCGAAACGTATAGTGTATAAGACACACAGACATTGCCTTTTATTATATAGAAGACGACACAATTTTAAAAAGTATTCAGAAGTCAGAACATTGTTCCTCCTAATTTTTTTATTTCCATGCAATACATGGTAATGTATAGGGAAAGTATTGGAATCATACCGAAAATCACAACTCGAGTTTTCGACGGATCTACACGTTTCGAGACCTCTAGATTACGAAAAAACCATTTTTAGCGTAACGCCTCTCTCTCTCTGTGTGTGTGTCTGTATGGCTGTGAAGATTTTGTATCCACTCTAACTAAAAAACTAATTGACCGAATTTCATAAAATTTGGTAGGTAAGTCACTTGTGGGCGAATCTGGTGCTGATTAGTTTTGGATACAATTCGTGACAAAAGAACCCGCCTTTTTTTGCGAAGTGGCCCGCAAAAGCTTGTATCCACTGTAGCTGAAAAACTAATGGACAGAATTTCACAAAATTCGGTAGATGAGTCATTTCTGAGAATTTCACAAAATTCGGTAGATAAGTCGCTTGTGGGTCACCCTGGTGCTAATTATTAGATTTTAGTATGATTCGAAAAATAATAACCTGTCTCTTTTTTGCAAAATTACACGCAAAAATCTTCGAAATCTAAAATAAAAAACTACGTATGTTGAAATATATCCATAAAATGCTTGTTCCATACATAATTTTTAACGATGAAAAGAATAAGACCCCTCCCCCATTACACTACGATTAGCCGTTCTCGAGATATTTTAGTTTTTTCGTATTTTCTCTACGTCACCTTTGAAAATAAGTCCAGTTACCAAACGAGAAAGAAAATTGAATTAAAAGTGAATTAAATTTAATTAAAATAAAGAGAACGTGGATATAAGTCTGCAGCGAAAGTCATGTGCTATCCACATCAGATTTTTACTTTCCCTGCAATACATGGTAATGTATAGGGAAATTATTGGAATCATGTGGAAAATCGCAATTCGAGTTTTCGACGGATCTACACGTTTCGGGACCTCTAGAATACGAAAAAAGCAAAGATAAATTTTTAGCGTGACGTCTGTCTGTACAGATTTTGTATTCACTCTAACTAAAAAACTAATTGACCGAATTTCATAAAATTTGGTAGGTAAGTCACTGGTGGGCGAATCTGGTGCTGATTAGTTTTAGGTACGATTCGCGATAAAAGAACCGGCCCATTTTTGCGAAATGGCCCGCAAAAATTGCCTGTATCCACTCCAGCTGAAAAACAAATGAGACCGAATTTCACAAAATTCGGTAGATAAGTCGCTTCTGAGTCACTCTGGTGCTGATTAGATGTTGGTATGATTCGGAAAAAAAAACCCTGCCTTTTTTTTGCGAAATGGTCAGCAAAAATTTTCAAAATCTAAAATAAAAACTACGTATGCTTGTTTTATACGTAATTTTTAACGAAGAAATGATTAAGACCAACCCCATTACACTATAGGACTAGCCGTTCTCGAGATATGTTAGGTTTTTTGTATTTTCTCTGAGCCACCTCTATGAAAATAAGTCCACTTACCAAATGAGAACGAAAACTGAATTAAAAGCGAATTAATTTTAATTAAAATAAAGAGAATGTGGATTTAAATCTGCAGGGAAAGTCATGTAATGCCTATATCAGATTTTTTGTGTTTATTTGGTAATTGGACATTTTTTCGAAATCGGCCTACCCTAACAAAAATGCAAGAAATCTCAAATATCTTGATAACGGTTCGTCCTAAAGTATAATGAAGTGTGTTATATTCTTTTCCTCGTCAAAAATTGTGTATAAAACAAGAATTTAATCGATACATTTGAGCATACAGCATACATTACTTAGTCTTTTTTTTTAGATTTTGGCGATTTTAGCCGGCCATTTCGTAAAAACAGGCAGGTTGTTATTTTCCGAATCGTACCAAGATCTAATCAGCACCAGAGTATCCCACAAGTAACTTATCTACTAAATTTTGTGAAATTTGGTCAATTAGTATTTTAGCTAGGGTGGATACATGAAATATTTGCTGGCCATTTCCTAAAAATAAGGCAGGTTGTTCTTTTCCGAATCGTACCAAAATCTAATCAGCACCAGAGTATCCTACAAGTAACTTATCTACCAAATTTTATGAAATTTGGTCAATTAGTATTTTAGCTAGAGTCACGACATGGAAACTAAAGTAGATGCATAAATAGAACAACTTCTAGTTATGCATCTACATAAACCAGCAAATATCTAAAAAAAAGCAAATATCAAGTCTATAAAAATAAAAAAATCTAAATTACCAGCAAATACCAAGTCTATTGACCCTGCACATGATAGATTTTATAACCACTACATTTTGAAAACTAAGAACCCGATCCAAAAATCTTGTATACGGCTTTTGAATAGCTAAGAATTATTTTTTTACTGTTCATAAATAGTTCTTTAGTTTTCGAGATATAAGCATTACAAACTTGAAAAATGGAAATTTTTCTATATTCAACTTGATGAATGCTAAAAATCTAGAAAAGCTTCGTAAAAACAAATTATTGATCTAGAAATTCGACTTCTTACTACAAATTTTTGTAGCTTATAGTTTATATTTGTCTTTTATAATTTATAAGACATTTTGGGTGGAAGTTCGCTAAGTGAAGCGCAAAGTCGCTCAGACAAAAACTGAAGTTCAAAAAAAAAAAAAAAAAGTTCTAATTATTAAAATATTTAAATTATTTGAGTATATTCCTATATGTTATCCTATTTTTCCTAAGAAAAGCAAATATTGTTTGCATTTTTCGTAACTCTCCGATTTCAGCCAAAGATACCCCAAATATAGATGTTATTCGCATCAAAATGATAAATGTATATTTTAGACACACACAAAAAAAAAAAAACGCTTACAAAAATCACACGTAAATGTAATTTCATTCATGTTACTTTCTACTTTCTGATGGGACAAACCAACGCCCGAATATAGAGGGTGTTGGACAAGCGAGAGAGACCTCAGCCAAGCTTTGACTTCCTAAACGCACCGTGTACATGTGGAAGTTGTTGCGGAAGTACTATACTACCCCCTCCTCTCCCCCCCACCAAAAGAAAAAAAAAATCATTCCCCATCTCCCGCATTCTTCCCAATAATTGAAGGTCACGGTGTTGTCTGACGGGAGGGTTCCTTCAGCAGCTAACACTTTCTCGTTTATGATTGGGGTTTTTTTTGTTGCTGTTCTCTATGCCCCATGAGGCCAGGGTTTGACAATTATCACTTTGAATGAGTATACATATTGTCTATATATTCAAGTTTATGCTATACTTACTTGAAACAATAATTACATTCTACTGCAATTTTTTTCTAATGACAAAATTCACCATTGTACCCCGGAAAATAACCGCATATCTGCAACCAGCGAGAAAAAATTTTATGTATCACTTTTTTGTAAACCTTTATAGAGACAGACAAATTCAGTTTTACCATGCAGTCAGCTTAAAATTTCTTCAAAAGAAATTAAGCTTACTTTGCAACAATGAAGTTTCTACTTCCAGTACCCGCCTATAACAGCACTGTCCCATGAAATAAATTGCTGTTTGTGTATTGTGTAAAGACAAAATACAAAACTATTACAAATGGTGTCTTACAAATACCACTGTAATACATTATTTGTAATAGTGTCTAACGAGGGATTACAAATAGTGTTTTCTCTCGTAAATGGAACTAGCTAGATCCACGAGAATGATATGAGTCAATTCGTCGCGTAATATTTCATAAGGAAAGTCAACCTATTTAACAATACTTATTATTATTTCAATTTTATGTAAATCTTTATATAAATGTGTAATATCGCGAAAACGATTCGTACCAGAGTTATAAAATGAATGCCATGCATTTTCTAATGATAAATGACATAAAAATAATTATTTATTTAATATTATTAAATATCCTGTCGTTGCGTCATTCTCCGTTTGTAATAACCGTACCAAATTTCATTTAAATAGCTTGTTTCCACTCGTTTGTAAAATATCGCTCGTCCATGGAAGGATTACACATCACTTCAAAAACGACTTCAGGAATATTTAAAACATGTAAATCAATCGAAAACTCAAATTCGAAACCATCACAATATTTCGTCTATGAATTAATTATATTATAGTATACACTATATATACTATAGTATATACTTCATTTTTTGACGTAATTTGCATTCAAACCTATGCAGTATATACACAGATCGATGCGTAATAAGCAAAAGAGCATTCAGCTGAAAACACTAAACAGCAATTCGCAAAGAAAAAAAAAATCTGATGTGGGCAGCACATGACTTTCACTGCAGACTCAAATTCACGCTCTCTTTTATTTCTTCAATAATTCATTAAATTGAGTTTAATTGCATCAAATAACAAGTGTAATGAATTAAAATTACACTGAATTTACACTTTAAATTCAATTTTCGTTCTCATTTGGTAACTTGACTTAGGGGGTACAGAAAATGTGAAAAATCTAAAATATCTCGAGAACGGCTAGTCTTAGTGCAATGGAGTTGATCTTATTCTTTTCATCGCTGAATATTACGTGTAAAACAAGCATTTAATTGTTATATTTGAGCATATGTAGTATTTTATTTCAGATTTTGACGATTTTTGTAGGACCATTTTGTAAAAACAGGAAAGTTATTTTTTTCCGAATCGTACCAAAATCTAATCAGCAACAGGGCCACCCACAAGTGACTTATCTACCAAATTTTGTGAAATTTGATCTCTTAGTTTTTCAGCTAGAGTGGATACAGGGAATTTTTGAGGCCCATTTCGCAAAAAAAGGAGAGTTATTCTATCCCGAATCGTACCCAAAACTATTCAGCATCATGGTCACACACAAATAACTTACCTACCAAATTTTGTGAAATTCAGTTCATTAGTTTTTTAGTTAGAGTGGATACATGCATTGCACAGACACATAGACTGACAGACACACACACGCTAAAAATAGTTTTTTCGTTTCTAGAGGTCCCAAAACGTGTAGATCTGTCGAAAACTCGAGTTGCGATTTTTGGCATGATTCCAATATACTTTCGCTATACATTACCATGTATTGCAGGGAAAGTAAAAAAAAAAAAACCCTTGAAAAGAGCAAAAACATTGTTATGATATGCGTCAATGACGTAACGATGCAACGCAATGGCGTGAATATTTAATAAATGAAAATAAAATATTCGGCGAGATGAAATTGTGTGCCGAGTTTTAGTTCTCTTCATGATCTAGAAGCTGAGAACGAGCCCGTGAAAGATGTTGAATGACGGGACAGAGTCCATCTGAAGTTAAGGCAAAATGAGTAGTTTATCAAAATATAATAATAATAATAATAATAATAATTTCCAGTTATTTACAGAATATAGGATGTTAATTTGCAAATTCTTGCCTTAAAAAAGAAATATCATATTATAATACTGCAGAAAAACAGATTTAACAAAACATTAAATATTTGGGTAGGTAAATAATAGTTTTAAATTTCATGGAACCGAGGAAACTTGTATAAATACAAAAAAGGGCACACGACATTGCCCGGGATTTAAAGCAGGAATTAATTACATTCATTCATTCATTCATCCATCCAATTTTTACAAAACCGTAGTCGATCGCTGCGCGAGCTCACACGCGGCTGAGCTCGGCCCGATAAAAAATAAATCTGTATTAAGCGTTTTTTCTCAGGAGCCGAGATACCTTTGTATCTAATTTCATGGCTGTACTGCGATTAGATTTTTCCGCTATAGACGGCACAAACAGACACCTTTTTTATTATAAGGACAGGGTAAATAATATGGAATATTAGTACATATATATAAAAAGTCGAGTGGAGACTCATACTCCAGATATTTAAAAGAGAGACCTCTTATATGATTCGGAAAAGCTTTATTACAGTGAATTAAAAAATATATATCTAGAGTAAGTCTTCACTGGACATACATAGTGTTTAGGTCTACTTCTATATAATTATCACAAAATATACATTTCTCACGAAACTATTTGTTAACCAATTGCTTAAATTATGTCACAAAAGTTAAAGGAGCATTCCAATTTACAAAGTATTTTGTTTTCTTACCTAGTTCATGTGTCCGACCTACCAGAAAGGTGCAGTTACCTTACACCTTTCTGGTAGGTCGGACGGTCTGGGTCTCAACAACAACCTAGTTCATGTGTTTCATTAAGAAAATAAATTTTTATGCTTTCTCTACACCTAACCTATTTCATAATTTTCTGTTAATTACACCAAATGTTAAAAGAAATTCCCTCTATGCAGACAGTCGAGAGTACAGCTGTGGCTAAAGTATTCATGAATTGAATGTCACAATAATTTTATTTGCTTTAAATGTATTTTCGACATTTGCCATGCACCTTTAACATTGGATTGTTAATAAAAACACCCAAACATATTTTTTAAATCGAAATATGTAAATGACAGGGTTGTTAATTAAAAAAATATATATATAAGTAGTTAAGTATTTTTTTTTTTTTAATTAAAAAAAAAAATCTGTATTTTTCTATCTTACAAAGACTTTGAGTATGAAATGTCTAATTTGCTTATATCCTTTTCATCACATGAATCAATCATAAAAAGTGAAAAATATTTATTATCAATTAATATTATATATCAATTAATTTAAATAATTTTCACATTCTATTAACAGGCCTTCCATAGGGGGATGGGACAGATACCACTCGAGTGGAGGTCCCACAACTCAATATTTTTTGAGGCTGGAGAAAATATAAAAAATTTACAAAGAGGAGAAAATCAAACATAGTTGGGGTGGGGGCATGGTAAATGTTTGTAGTGGGCTCATTTTCTATGACCAGTCTTGCTATAAATGCTTTAAAAAAAATAGCAACACATAAAAAATTGCAAAAAGGTATCAACCGGTTTCAAAAGCAATAAAGAACCTTTTTCGTCATGATAAATGAGATGTACCATACCAACAAAGACAATGATGTGTTCTAATGAAGTTGAAGTTTTTAGATTCTTTTTGACAGCAATGAATTTTTATTTTTTATTTTTTTATTTTTACAATATTGTTTAAGTTAAAGAAAAGATTATATTTTTCATTAACATTTCAAGTTTTGATATCTTAAAAGTGATTTAAATCAGTACTTACTCCAATTCAGGTTAAAAATAAGATTCCATTCACCAAAGGTAAATGTCTACCATTACAGATATTTAACAGAATATGAATGTCAATAAGTGAAGAATGTATTCTTTTATCAACTTGTAATGGTACTATAAACAAATGAAAATTAATATACTTTTTCATATTCAGATTAGATACTCACTTTTTCATATTCAGATTATATACTCACTTTTTCATATTCAGATTATATACTCACTTTTTCATATTCAGATTAGGTACTCGCTTTTTCATTTAAAGATTTAATACACACTCAATTTGTAGTATGAGGTTCAAAATGTATATGTAGTCAAAACTTTATATTACATATTTAAACCCATTACAATCCTTTTCATTACATATTTATAGCAATAAACTTTTCCCCGAGCATTCTATTATTTATATCTGATTTTGCTCTGTTTGAATCAAAAAATAACTCATCACATATCCTCCCCGAACATATTCTTTACCTAGTTACAAAAACATCTATTAAAACTACACCTAGAAATTTTTAATTTCATCAAAATACTTTACCTTTATATAAACCTTGCATTGAATGGAAACAAAGATATGAAAGTAGAATATATGTAATATTATTAATTACAATAATTTTATTTTAAAATAAATTTATATTCTTTAGATATAATTATATATATTTCTTTGTAAAAAGATACTACATTATACATAAATAAAATATAATGTAACACACCTTGTAATTTGTGCCTACCCCTGAAATAAGTAAGGCATAAGCAAAGTTAGAAGGAAGCTTAGGGGGCTATGCAATGCCCAAAGTTACATTATTATGCTCCCCAGTGATTTTTCACATGTACATGGTATTCTACATTGCATCTGCAATTATGGGTGCTATAGGGAGTCCAGGGTATATTCTACATTGCATCCCACCAAAGGAATATTCATAGCTCCACTTATAGAGTGGGGTTCTTGTCTCATGTGCAAAACTACAGAGAGATGATAATGATTTAAAACTATTTTGATATGTAATAACAAATATGCATTGAAAATTGAAGTATATACAACTAAACTTTTTTAAAGTAGATACCGAACATGACTGAGCACATGGCATAATTATTTCAATGCTTCCTTTCCCATAATGCATTTCCCTTGATCCTTAAACTAAATATATGTTCATAGCAAGAAGCACCTTTTTCTTTACACCCTGGAGCGATCACTCCATCCCACTCCATGACAGCATGCAACTTATGGGAACTCAAATGATTTTGTTGAACTGGATGGGGTTATGACTTCTGCCCTACACTGCACTTGTTATGGTGTTATGGGTTGAACCCAGGCCTTCCAATAAGATTTAATTTCTTACCAATGCTTACTTACAGAAACTGAATAATTAAACTATTTTAAGAATATTAAGAATGTATGTACATTAAACTGTATAACACAACAATTATTTATATTAAGAATGTAGTATACTACAAATTATATAATACTATACTACAAATATATATATTAAGAATATATGCAAATTATTAATGCATACAAAATTTTAACTTGAAAATTCTATTATTCAATCTGTATTTAATATGTATATATACCTATATTGAATAATAAAACATATGTAGTTTTATTAAAAAAAAAAAAAAAATTAGAATATGAATCTAAATGAATAAATTATGCAAACATGTCAGCAGCAAATGCATAAGCTTATCATTTCTGCATCACATTTTGTAATAGTTCAGAATGATATTTTAAAAAATAACATAACACATTCCAGTGGTGAAGAGTGATAAAATAATTTGAAGAGACATAAAAATTGGAGACCAAAATTTACAAATAACGTTTTATGCTATATTTTTTAGCAAGCTTACAAATAAAATAAAATATGCAGTAAACTTCAGATAATCCTGCATATTTCAGAGGTGCCGGATTACCAAATTTACAGAATTATCGGGTGCCAACGGCCGTACCGTGCTGAAAACACCGGTTCTCGTTAGATCACCGAAGTCAAGCAGCATCGGGCGCGGTTAGTACTTGGTGGGTGACCACCTCGGAACGCCGCGTGCTGTTGGCCATCTCGGGTGCGGTATCCCCGTGGTTTGCGCGCTAGATTTGCACGCTGCCACAAATGCCGCCGTGTTCATGCGGAGTACGATCACGTTAAACATGTGGGTCCGTAAGTCCTTCCGAGAGGTTGGTGGTAGGGGAAGGAGGGTACGGTCCCTGTGGATGCCTCCCCCACTGGGTTCCGGTCTAAATTGGGTGGCACTTCCCGGCCGTCCATACAGTTACCTTACACCTTTCTGGTAGGTCGGACGGTCTGGGTCTCAACAACAACAACAGAATTATCGGGTGTTGAACTAAAATGCTAAAAAAATTGGAAAAAATTAATGTAAAAAAAAATAATGGAAAATAAATGTGATTTTTTTTTTATTAAAGAGTAACACATACTAAATTATACTGTACAGTATGCGAAAAAACATTTAAATAAATTTTAACATTATGAGTTAAACTTCAATTAACATAAATCTGGATATAAAAGCATTCAGTTTATTACAGTAAATATAACTCAATAAAGCCGAATGGACCTAAACAGTGCAACCAGCAGAATTTTGGGGCTCCTATACAACAAATGCATACCCCATAATACTCCTATTTTACAAGTTATTGGTCTTTTCTTTGTAAACTGTTTATATGACATAGGGCCTCTAAGCAAAGCATCATTTTGGTTCTAAACCCGAATATAATTTAAGAGCTAAGCTGGACTATCACACATTCTGAATATTAGATGCCGAATAAACCAGAATTTATTTAATAACTCAACTACGCTGAAAATAAATTATGATATTTTGCAATTTTACAGTGAAACACCGGTTTTACATTTCACTTTGGAGCCGATTAAAAAATGTTACATATTTTAGAGTGGCCTAATCTGAACAGGTTAGTTGTGGCATAAGGCCCATTCAGATAAAAGGCATCAAACAATAGTTTCAATAGTATTTGATGCAGCAAGCAGTGCACACATGCAGTGGTTAGTTGTGGTGGTTAGGTTGGCAAACATCTAATTTAACCTCACATATAAACAAATGAAAAAATCAAAACAAATAAAAGAGAAAGTAAAGGAAATAAAATAATATATACTAAATGTGTAGAAGGAACAGTGTGTACTTCTAAGGAGACAAGAATAGGAAGGGCTTATTCTTTCAAAGAGAAGAGGGTATGCATGTGAAACTTTATCTAAAAATTAAAATGCAAATTTACAATATCATCCTAGAGTAGGCCTAAAAATAGGAATTCACCACTCACCATACGTCAATTACACAATGCAATGGTGATTAAATAAAACAACTTCGGGCCACTACATCCCTCTTCCATTCTGTTTTAATCAGAAAACTGTCCCAAAAGTATACTAACTGTTTATTATTTCCCCAATTCTTATCCTTTATATCTATATATATATAATAATATATTAAGTATATGTAACCATACTTATTGATTTTACAAAAAAATTGTGATACAGTGACCACTAAACTAAAACGGGCTACTGGCAACTTGCTACTAAGTGAAAATTTGTATTTTCAAGTTAAAGGGAGATTATCCTTAAAATTTATTGGTGAAGTGAAGAGTATTCCATGGTTTTCCACTGGAAAATAGCATAATCCCCCCACCCCAGACCTTCATTACAACAAAGATATGTTAATCTGTTTTAGCAAATTTGTTGAGATATCAAAGATATAGGGCTTTCATTTAAATTTTGAAGTACAAAAAATTAGGGCTATGCATACTAAGTAAGGAACATAGGTTCCTAATATACAGTGTCTGTCGATTATTACATTTTATATAAAAAATTACTCCAAAACTGCAATAAAAAACAAAATAAAAACTTTATAATACAGCATACATTAAATTTTTGACCGCTGACTGCTAAAATGTAATGTATGCTGTATTTTGTTCTTATTTTATTAGTATATTCTTATTACATTTACTGTTAAGACTCTGCTATTTTATTGAATAAAAAATGTATAACCAAATAAGCAGCTGAATTTCAATCAGTAAAACTCATGATATTCATTGAGCGAATTTATGGGAAATAACCCTTTGAGTTAAGAAAAGTAGAGACTATGCCTTCATAGAATGATAATGGTCAAAGATTTCATTTTATAGAATTTCCTTTTGTTCACTTATATTATCAATAGAGAAAATATAATATACAAAGCTAACTATAATAAGTAGCTTGAAAAATGTAGATATACAAGCAAACATATTTCAAATGCTGAATAAACTAACAACAAAAAATATTTGTCATTTTTTATAAACCTATTCACTTTTGTTGTCTGAAACAGTTTAGAATTGAGCATAAAAAATAAACAAAATATTAATGTATGCAAAATACCAGTTAAGTTAAATACTAGAATTTATCTACCTCATGAGCATTAGTGAGTAAGAGCTAACAAAATATACAAATAACTTAACAAACAATGTTTAAAAACATAAAATATAGACGCAAAGTCAATATATTTAAAGTGTTAAAATTTTAAATACACTTCAACAAAATCAACTTGTCAGTTTTGCATTAAATCTCAGACTAATATTCAATACTATTATAAGAGCATGTAAAATGTTGTTATACAGCATTTTACTTTATTTATATGGGCTTTAAGTTAATTTGCATATAATATAAACAAAATATTATCAATATGAAAAAAAAAACGATAAATCTTACTTTTTTTTTATTGTCTATTTCAAGGCAATTGCTTCTTCGAAGCCTATAGTTATTTTATATTTTATGCTGTACCCTAACATTAATATACAATATAATTCGAAAAACACTTGGAAACATGTCGAAATAAAGCCGAGTACTTCTCGGAGAAAAATTTTGTCTGTTGATCTTAATAACCCCCTAATATTAGGCTTTGTTCGGAATTAAATTGGAAGCGAAGAGTGCTACCGCAAATTGCAAATTAAACAATCGCCTTTTGGAGCATCTTGTCAAACCTGCAATATTCAGCATCATCTGTTCACAAAAGGTGAGGTGGTGGTGGGTGTTTCTAAAGCTACCTTAACTTTGATGTGTACACAATGTCTTAACTGTGCCAGTTTTATTTAGCATTGTTCTAAAAGAAATCTTGTTAAAACATGCCATTTTAGCTAAAATGTTAAAACTCATAAACACAACATTAGTCTTCGAATTCTGGATAGCATGAGCATTTTAAGCAAAAGAAATTTAAATTGTGCATGAAAGTGAAATATTTTTAATTTGCATATCTTATAATTAGTTAAAATTGGTCAATGGTAAAGAGAAGGCGCTGGGGATAGAGACGTGTACTTTGAGCTAAGACAGCAAATTATGATTAATGTTAGAGATAACATGCATCCGGTAATTTTCTGAAGCGAATCCAATTTTCTCTAGATTTTGGTATTACAGTTTTTGGTATATTAAATTAGTCTATGATTCTATTTATATTTGATAACTAGTACCTGCTATTCATGGTTGAAATGACATTATAAGTATGATTTTATACTTAAGATTTTAATATGATTTATAATTCAAATAACATTGGAATAGAATATTGTATAGTAATTACAACTTATTTTTCAGATAAACATTTAGATCTATTTCACCTTCATATTACAAAAATCAATACAGGCACTTTGGATAAAGAAAATATGAAAATGCTAAAATAATTTTCGATTTTAGTAAAATTGTTAAAGATTTTAATATGCCCGTTTAAACCCTATGCGCACATATATGGATTATTATGTATAGCGAGCAGGGAACATAGATCCCTAATACAGTAACTGTCGATCATTATATTTACTGCTATGACTCCCCTACTATATTGAATTTAAAATATATACAGTTGAATTTCCAATCAAACAGAAAAAAATTCAATGTTCGCTAACACTGGATTCATAGGAAATAAGAAAAGGGATGAAATTGTCAATATCATTTCAAGTCAATTTAAACCTTTATTCAATTCTTTTTCCATTTAAGTCTGTGTTTTATTGGTACTGATGCAGGGTCACAACAAGGAAGTGGTTTCGACTATTCATCTTTTGGTTCAAAATGAGTAAAGTGACTTCATTATAAAATGTTTGTGAAGTATTCATTACTTAGAATTTTGTTTGTTGTTATCAAGAGAATAAAAACAATAAACAAAGTAGCTCTACAAATGGTTAAGAACATACATCATAGATAGAATAGGCAAAATATGTAAATTGCTGAAAATTCAAATACACTCCAACAACATATAGGAATTTCTCAGTTTTACCAGAAACCAATTTGTTCTTGATTTCTGAAATAGTTTAGAATTAAACATAAAAGATTAAGCACATCATTATGAACGCATACAAAACATTACCGATGCAGGTATATTGAATTTTGCCATGAGCAATTGAAAGAGCTAATAAAATATGAAATGCTTAAGAGTGTATGTAGGTGATGGGCACGACAAGTAAATCCATTTAAAGTGTTAAAGTTTCAAATATACTTCAACAGCAATGAATGAATTAACTCGTCAGTTTCCCATCAACACTCATATAACAAATATTTATTACTATGAATAGGCATGAATAGTTATGAATAGGCATGCTGCAAATTCAATTTAAGTTATGAATACACATAAAAGATTTAAAATATATACTGATCCCAATGAACATGCAATATAAATACGAAATTTTATTATGAATATGAAGAAAGTTTCTACATACTTTTATTTATAGTCCACGTTTTGAATTATCAGCCGATAAAACCAAGTTCTAATTGAATGCATTCATAACATCCGGTTTCAGGATTAAATCGGAAGTGAGACTATGGCTACCGCAAATTGAGCATAATCGCTGTTTGGCGCAAGGTCGGATCTCGCCAAACCTGCGATATTCAGAGCCATCTATCGGAAAAAGGTAACTTTTCGGATCGGTCTAATTCCGCCTTTAAAATTGTTATTAGTTTTTCTTTAAGGCGGACTTCGACTTTTTTCCACCCATGTTAAAGTATAGGGCATTCTTACGCACACAACTGTGAAATAACCAGTGCTCAGATCTTTATGAAATTTGTCGCGATACATAGAAGGGAATATCTAGTTTGCCCAGTGGAACGCATTTTTGCAAAATATTAATAAATTAAAAAGATATAAATAAAAAACTCAAACAAACTAATTAATTTTTAGTTTTCCAATTCTGCAATAGGTGGCGCTATAGAGCCGTCGAATGACTCTGAGGGTATATTATTAACCGTTTTCTTATTTCTTACGCTGAATATTTTAAATTTGGCTTCCACTGGGCAAACTAGGACTATAGCTTTATAATTTATACATAAATTTATTACATATTATTTAGTAATAAGCTCACAGTTGTGTGCGTCGCATTTACAATAACAAGTGATTTTTGCAGCCAATGCTTGGCAAAATTGGCGCAAAGCTAGTGCACAGTAAACCTAAAGTCAATCAAGTCAATACCCAAAACAAATTTATTGTAGAAGCGTGATTATTTTATGTTACATAAAAGTAAACAATTTTCTCTTTACTATATTAAAATTTGCGCGCGCAACCTTCTTATCGCCGTCTTTTGCCTTTTGGAAGGATAAGTTAAAAAACACTTCAAAAATTTATAAAGGTAAATATTATATTTAGTATCTACATTTTGGTTCAAAACGCCAATATTGTTACAATCTAGTTTGAAATTTAAAGATTAAAAATTATAAATCTTGTAACTACAGTTAATCATTTCAAATATATTTTCTGTTTTATAAAAGTGAAGTTTAATGTCAGATCTAGGACTGGTCTTTTTGTATTTATCTGAAGTTCATGTTTAAAATATATATCTAAAGCGGTAATATTAAAATATGCTACTTCACTGAGAAAAATTCGTACTGATACCTCTGTAACAATTAGCTGATATAGCCCTATGAGAATTTGTTGTAAATGAATACAAAAATATAAAAAGTTTTCTCTTTTTCTTTAAAATCTTTGATGAATCACTTTTTATGCAGCATTTTGCATTTTGGCTGTTTAAGACAAAAACTGTTCAAAAACATAATTTATGAAATTTAGCATCAATAAATATTTAAGTTATAATTTCTACATTTATTTCGAAAATAAAGTGCTCATATTAAAGTATATAAAGTGAAATATAAATTGATATATTAATAATTTTTTTTCTTTAAATTCACAAATTGGATTTTGTTAGCAAAGTGGCAGTTGAGATTCTAAGCACTCCCAAAATTTTTAATTGAACCCCATAAATTTTTCGAATGTATAATGGCACTAGTAGCATACACATTCCTAATCTGGAATATATATTATAAAAAAACTTAAAATTCACAATTATGTGCAAATTTCTATAGTATTCTAAATGACATTCTTGTTCAATGCATTCTATTTTTTAAAATATTTAATTTAATTCTAATAAAAAAGGTATATAAGAATATCTGTTCTTGTTATACAAAATTATCTTCACCTTCAAATGCGAATCTGAAGAATAAAACATCCTGGTTCAATTTGTAAACAAATTTACAAAAAATATGAAATTAGATCAAAATATGTCAAATTGAAAGCGATAAAATTGTATTAGAAGGTATAACTTTCATTCAGTTTCAATAATTGACTAAATACAATATATGAATTTGAAAAGTCTTTACCAAAATAAACAGATGATGTAAGAAATTGAAAATATCAAAGATGCAATATCATTCATTTATAAAAAATTGTTTATATCCATTTCCTTTTTATTTAAATCAGAAAAATGAAAATATCAATAATTCCTATAAATCCAGTCAAAAATGCAATACCGTACAATTATAAAATTTATTTTTTATATCTATTTTTTTTTTTTTTTTAAAATGGGAATAATATCTATGCTTGGAGTATCTGTGTCGAAATTGAAGCATTTCGAAAAATGTAAACAATTTTAATGCTTATATCGCCGAACCTAATAGATAAAAATGTACATAATTTTTTTTTTGTTTTGTTGAAAATAGGGTACTGGTTATGAATATATAAAACTAATTTATATATTTTGAGCTTTTTTTTAACTTGAAAAGATATCTGTACAAGTGATTTTTTTGTTTTTTCATTTTTCTTCTTAAATCGATATTTATTGTTAAAAATAGGTTTTACAGTTTTGGAGTACTTATTTTGTCAGGTTGAAGAAAATTTGAAATTTTCCTTTTTGCAAGTTTGTAATGCTTATATCTCAAAAAATAAAAGTGAGCTATGAACAATGAGCAAGAATTTTACTTTAATCTGGGTTTTCCAATGGATGGAAAATCTGTAGTACTTAAAATATAACGCTTGTTGCAGCTCAATCTGTTTACTTACTCCTTGGTAAAATATTGATACATAAGCACAAGATATTTGATTCTGTTTATAAAAATTAGGAGGTTACGTGAACTTAAGAATTCCAAAGATGTTTAATGATTCTTGGGGTTTGAACAGAATAAATAAAAATATACATATTCAAGTATGTATTTATGAGCCTGCAAGTAAGTGTAAAAGATATATAGTATAATTTATATACCAAAAGGTAAGATAGTAAAGTAATTTGATATTTTAGCATGAAGTCTATGGCCGAAGTATCCAGATAAAATTGGGGTGAAAACAAAAAGTGCTATAAACAGTTAATAAGTAATTTGTAGTGCTTTGAAAGCCTGTAAACAAAAAAATTAGTGAAAAAGTCAAATAAATTTATTGAACTTTACTGAAGTTTTATTTTAAAAAATGTTATTCACACAAAGCTATTTCGGCTTCGTCAGACTAGAGCAACTGCTGATTCTGTTATTTAAATTGGAATTTTTTTTAAATCATCTGCTGTATAAACACATTTGATTTAATTGTGTTGCTAAGTAATATGATATCATTTTCTTAAAATATATTGCTTCATAATGGTATCTCTATGGAAGATTCTTTTTTTATTAATATCTCAACAGCTCCTGGTCCTAAAAACTCAAAATATGGATTGCATTGTAAGTAGGACTATTTCAAGGCTATCCACAAAATCTTTTGAAATTCGGTACAACCATATAAATTTTCAATTCTATTTATATGGACTAACAGTATACCCATTCTTCATGCAGAATATATAAAGAAATATTAAAATCAATTTATGGTGAACTTTTAATATTTAATTCTTTTTGAAATTTTTTAATAATTCTCATTAAAAAGGAAAGGTGAGTTCTCCCGTGCTGAGATAATAAACAAATAGTGAGAAGTGCTACTTTTTCTTTGTAAATAATTTTTTTTAATAGTGAATTTTCTTTATAAATAATAGTAGATATACCCAATGCTGCTCGTGATTACAAATGTGTACAAATACCCATATTATTCTAAGTGACTTCGGTATTCAAAATATTCTATTAAAGTATAATTAATTTAATTGCCCTAAAAATAAGTATAAGAATTTCTGTTTTCACTGTACAAAATTATCTTCACAGGTAAATCTAAAGATTATTCAAAACATTCTATTAAAATATTTAATTTAATTTTCCTAAAAAAAGTATAAAAAATTTTCTCACGATTCAAAATTATCTTCGCAAACAAATCTAAAAAATAAAACATCCTGGTCCTGTTTGTATAAGCACAATTATAAAATATGTAAAATTAGGATCAATCTACCTATATCACAATGAATATCTCCCCCAGGGGGCGGTGCCGCCAAAGATTGCGGTGGTCGGATTTTAGGTCTGTACCTCTGGTTCTCCGTCTGCTGGGGGAAAATCAATCGGGTTACCTGATCGGTGATGAACTGGCTGTCGTACCAGTGAGTCGTTCAGGCCCCGACTCTTCCAGGTGGTCGAGCCCATAGACTGTGCCTATTCATGACCTGAGCCAAGGGCCGACCGGTGGCTGGTGTCGAGCTTGGCGGACGTTCTCTCGGACCCTGCCTGGTGAATGTTTCCGTCGAGTCAGCGACCTGGTTGCGGCTCCTCTGGAATGGAGATTGGCTAGCCTTAATATGGCATAAACTTCACGGTCGCCTGGCTAGTTCGTATAATCCTATACCACAATGAAAGCACTAAAACAAATGGTGTTAGAAGATTAACCCATACCATTTTCATTCTTCTTCAACAAATAGCTTGAAATATTGTCAAAATAAAACAGATGCAGTAAAAAATTGAAGATATCAATATTTTCCATAATCTTTTAAACTATAATGTCATAATTGATATAATCCAGTTAAAAATGCAATTACTTAATATAAATATTTCTCTAATATTTAAATTGGAAAATATTTAATAAAAATTGTCTGTTGTATAAACACATTGGATTCAATATCATTACTAAGCAACAGGATATATTTTTCTTCAAATGAATTTGCAGAAAAATATTATCTGCGTAATGCTGTTTCTATGGGAGGTTCATGTTTTATTAATATCTCTACAACCCCTGGTCCTAGATTAGAAACTCGAAACATGGACTAAATTTTAAGTGGAGTTAACCCAAACCTATCCAAAAATTTCACGAAATTCAGTGCAGCCATTCTCCCGTGATGATGAGATAAACACATAGATTTTCAACTTTATTTATCTTATAGATTTTACATTGCAAATGAAATGATAAAAGCTAATAGGGCTTTAATATGTTGGAGGGTGCCAAACCTTTAAACTTAAAATCTTAGCTCTGTATATATTATAGAGAGATATTACAAAATTCATTCAGAGAGCCATACCTCCTTATCAATTGCAGTTACCTTGTTTATTTTTTATTTATTTACTATCAAAAATTTTAATAAAATTGAAATCATGCTATTAATGGCATAACAAAGTTTGTTGCTAGTTGCTACAAAGAAATTGTAATTGTAAAATGAGTTGTTTGAAACCTATCAACTCACATAAAATTAAAAGCAAAGTTTTCAAATCTGATCACCAAGACATATATCAGTAGCTGTTTTGTACAGTACCAGTAGCTGTACAGTATCAGTAGCTGTATTGTACAAGAATATTGAGAAGTTCATAGTTGTAGGTCTGTATTTGTTTCATGGAACATAATACTTTTAGTTGTAAATAGATGGTCTCAAAAGTGTATAAAAAATGTTTTAAAATCAACCCTAGAATAGTAAGTATATGTTAAAATGATGTATGATAAAAATATCTACTATTTATCTCTTTTTTTTTTTTGAGCACCTTCATAGTCTAGTAGTGTTTGCCAAAGGTCATTCCACATGACACAGTGTGGAAGAGAAAAAAATATGTCATTCAATATTGCATTAGTTAAACTTGATTGCAGACTATGTATGTCTAAATGATATATAGTTGCCATTAAGATTAAGAAAATAAATATATGCTTTATTTACATAACCATTAAATGGTTAACATTATGCTTATTTTATACATATATTAAAGAGATGTTTATATACTTGAGTTTATACATAAAAAAACTCTAATATGATTTTAGCTTTTGTCGCCTAATGTAAGAATGACAAAAAGAGAGTTTCCTCAGAATTTACAGCTTTGAATTTTTGTAATAGAAAAGTCTGATCATCTCTATTTTTATTCAGTAAAGGCGACCTTTTTAACCTATAAATCTAAGCAGAAAAAACTTGTTACACCTATATCATCTGCTTGTAGTTAAGTTCAAATGTTCTAAATAAACAAAATAGAAATCATCCTAAATTATAACTTTACTAAGGGAGCTATAGACTCCATTGATTAAATATGATATATGAATTGCAGTCATAAAACAAACGATTGGCCACTGTGCATTTTTTACTAAACATTGCTGTATTAAATGCTTATATAATCCACTAAAATAATTTTAAAAAGGAAAATGGACAAAACATTTACCAAGACTTAACTTATGTTCCTGATACATTACCAGTAGTAGAAAATTGGTAAAGGAAAAGGCAAAACTATCCAAGTATTTCTGTAGGCACAAGACAATGCTTAAAAGAGTTCTTATTCTTAACAATGAGAAAGTTGAAAGGTAAGAGCATTGTTTGTGGTACTTTTGTTAAAAGAAAAACACTTAGAAAATACTACTCATGCTGCAGCTTTACAAAGAAAAGGATGAGGACAACATATTGCTGTACCTATAATCAACCAATCTGTGGTGACCATACAAAAATGTATGTTTATCTTATTATTTACACATGTAAATGTTTCACATTTTTAAGTTGATTATGCATAAAAAACACATCAAGGGTATGCACCCAAGTTTTCTATCATTTACTGGACTTTGAGTAAGTAACATTTAATCATATTCTTTAACTTAAAAAGTTTTCAAAAAATAATTTTTTATGCTTTGACGCTAAATGTGTAAAATAAAAGGAAATTATAAAAAATATGTATTGTTACCAATAACATAACCTCAGAGAGTGTTTCCATAGAGATAGTTTTAAATATTTTTTATATATGACATATATAAAATTTGATGGTAAATATCTTAACAATTTCAGTGTATATCAGTTTTGACAATATACAAATTTTCAATCAGGTTTTTCCTCATTTTTCCCATTTTCTATTGCATAATTTTTATTCCTTGCATCATATAATACAAAAGTAATTAAATACGACTATGTATGAAGTTCATAAGTGCTAACAACCAGACTTTACCAGTATCCATAATTACGTGTCTGGTACACATCAAATCCCTTGTTTATTCCTTAAAATTTTACTAGTACTTAAGATTACACATGATTTTTACCACTAAAAGGTAAATTTTTGTTATGATTTTTTTTTCTTCCATATTAATTCCTCTACATATATTTTTTTACTTTTCCACATGAAATGGTATTTAGGTATTGAAAATTTGTAATAATTACATTTGCATTGAAATGAAACTTAATACTTTTTTTTAATATTTTATGCAGCTAGCTAGTTTTTTTAATAGATATTAAATAGATATTTGAGCTAGATAGTTTTTGTTATTAAATAATGCATATGTCAGTAAAATTAATTTATACTGTTTTTGAAACAGTATAAATGTATTTTCATTAATAAATATAGTAAATAAAGACTTTTTGGAAATAAAATATATTTATTTTTGTGCATATAAACCTCTGATTGTAATAAAGCATAAAACAAAAATATACAGTTGATAGTTGACTAAAAGTATCAATCAATTTCTGAGGCAAGGAACAACCTACTTTTTCAGGACATAAAAGGCAGAACACATTCACCAGCAAAGGAAAATGCATCTGTCGATTCTTTTAATCAACCTTTTATGCTGTTAAACTAAGTGTTAATTTTGCAGATTATTTTGACAGCAATTTGTGCAAATATATGTATATATATGTATATATATATATATATATATATATATATATAAATATAAATTAGTAAATCCAAAGTTAGAATGTATGTAGTAACTCATAATACACTATTCCAAAATTTTCTACAAAGAAATAAAAGAAATTAAGACATAAAGAGGAATTAATAAAGCGTAATGCAGGTCATAAAGACAAAGACGATCAACAAATTTCAAAAATGAGGAATGCAAATAAGAAAACAAAAAAATCAAGCAAAAAAGCTTGCACATGGAAGAGATTTAGGCTTACGATAAGTTCATTTCGAAAAAATTCTCTTCGGGTCCATATATCCCTTCGAAATGAACACAAAAATGCTTGTTTCTGAAACACAAGATAGATTTTATCTATAAACTTGTGTTATATGGACGACAAGCATATAGATTGGAACAATAAAGGAAACATAAATACCTTGAAATACATTTCATTAGAGCAACCATGACAAGCAAAATATGGCTAGACCAATATATATTTATTTTAAGAATTTTAATTTACTTGTATTATAAATACCAGGGATTGATCATTTATTGAATATGGTCTGTAGAGCAAATGTGAAAATAAAATGGTCTGAAGGGAAAACTTGAAATCAAAATTGACTCTATGACAAGCTTGTGAAAATTATAAATAGGTATGAAATGCCCCTCTTTCCCTGTTCCATATATAAGGTAAGCAGTTGAAAAAAGAATTACATGTGGATTGGTGAGTCCTTTAACTACACCCATGTGTGTGTATGTGTATAAATATATATATTTTAGAAACATTATATATTATGTTGTGATAATTGTTTGAGATTCTGATATTTAAAAAACAGAATAAAAATTAAGATCATAATAAATAACTAACTGGGAGAATTTTAACTTTAAACATTTAGTTTTTGCTTTGAATATGGCTACTCTATGTGATCTTTATACACTGAAATATTCATTTGTGCATAATTTTACTCATGTGTCATTTAAGTATTAGATATTTTCCTTTGTATAATCTAATAAATAAATTTCACTCTTTAAAAAATTTCAAGTCTATATGTGTGCAAGTGTGTGACTATTCTTTTTTACTACTTAAAAATGAACTAGTATTTTTCTTTCAAAAAAATACCTCTGAAATTTAGTATCTTTTTCTCTGGAAAATTCATAGAACTTTTATTTGTGAATTTATTAGACACCCTGATAATTGTTCCCCTTTAAAACAAAAAGCTAAAATATAATAATAAGCTCTTTAACATCAAATATCTCACATGAGTAAATTTGTATTAAATATATCTATCTTGTATTAAATATTTGACATTTCTATTCGGTAAACTAACTTTTGTGCTGAGTTTTAAAATTCTTTTGAGTATATTGCATTAATAAGTAAGAAACCCTAAATATATTAGTGCAAATTTCATTTTTATATTTATTTTAAAATGAATATTGCCATTATAAATGAATATTCTTAAATTATAAATTATAAAGGAATTAAAAGAGTATCATAAATGTAAAGAAACACAAATTTATATAACATTTGTTTTATACATATTAAAAATTATTCATTGTGAAGGCACAAAAAAGATGTCATATGGGTCCCCAAACATGTAAATCTGCTGCTGCTATTAAAATATTTCTGGTAAGCAACTATTTTGATATAAGCAAGAAAGTGCTTATTTGATCATCCATCACCATTCGTGGGCAATATTTTCCTAGTTATTGCTGCTTGTCAGCAAGGTGCAGAAATAATCTGTGTACACAAAACTCCTTAAAGCAAGGGTTTCAGAAATTTTCTGGTAGAACTATTTGTACTTCCAATTCAGTAGCAATCTGTGCCATTATTTTAACCCTGCCTATCGCTAACAATTGTAAGCACTCGGAATTATAGTTAAGCAGCTTCTGCCCTATAACAGGACATTGTATAAAAGTAATAAAGTTTAATTGACCTCTTTTTTTTATACATGTTCTCAGGAAATATTTATATATACATCGTATTTGTTATTAGTATATGTGCCACATCTCAAACACTCTACCAATCCATAAGAAGAAACACATCAACTTTCCATACCTGAGGAAACTTTACATTTGGATGGTGAAGAAGATGCGCAATATTCAAGACATCCACAATTTTTTTGCCTCAAAGGCTAAATGTGTATTTGCTTAGAGTGTGGATAATACATCTCACCTTTGCAAATGCATTTTTGGCTGTTTTATTCATCAAAGAAGCCGATGTCATCAAGAACTATTCAAGATACCCAATGTTTGCCTCAAAGGCTAGATGTGTATTTGCTTAAAGTGTGAATAATGCATTTCACCTTTGCAAGAACTGCAGTTAGGGGTACCATAAAAGTAAGTTTTCTCTTTTATCCAAAGCATGTATTAAAATTTTTATTATTATTCTAATTTTTTTTTATCCAGAAAACCTTTGTGAGTGCAATTTGGACTGTTTTGATTCAACAAAGAAGAAAATGTAAGCAGCACAAGAATATATAGGAAAATGTATTTCATATATTAAATTTAATGTGATCTCTACTTGGAGTCATACGTCGGTGTATTGGCACCCAGGGCAAACAGTAAAATTGGCGCCACCCTCCCCAATGGAGCAGGTGTCTGATTTTATTATATATTTAAATATTGCTATTATTATTGTAATGTGAAATTAGTGGCCTGTATATAATTTGCTTATTGTATTAAATAATAACAAAATGTTAATTTTTGTATATAAAATATTACTCATAGTATAACATTTTAATATGTCTATTTTTTAGTATAATTAAGTTAATAATTAATAAATAGTCAAGTAATATAATATTTTTAATATAATTAAGTTTCAATTTTAGATATGTTTTGAATTATGTTTTAAATTAATTTCACATTTTTAAATTTATAAAAAAGTTTACATCATGATGACATCCCCTCTCCAATTTAGAACCTAAGTAGGCTACTGCTCCTGCTGCCTTCCCTTCCCCCTCTTTGATCTGAATATGCTTTACTGGAACACAATAATATAGGAAATCTAGTAGTAGACCCTCCATGTCTCCTATAAAACTGCTTTTTCAGAAATTAACACTTTTATGTTTAACAAGAAACTTTTGTGTTTTATGTTTTGAGCTTCTATGCTGTTTTGGGGTGATTAAATTTAGTTGAGTATTAGTAATTAGTCTTACTTTTGTGTCAGATATTTTTCAATCTAATCCAACAATTTAGACTTGGGGATAAATTCTTACCTATTTCAGAGAAATTTATTTTCATTGAAAGAAATTGGTGTGTGTGTGGGGGGGGGGGGGGATATGTCTATTCAATGCGAGACTAATGGTCATTTTGCCAATGGAGGGATGCCTTTTGTAGAGGACTTCAAAGGGAAAATCTGTATTGCATAGATTAAATTTAAGTCTATGTCATTTTAAAGGATTTCAAATATCCTCTTGTTGAAAATGTGTTTTAAGGACTTGAAAAGTACAAATGTTTTACTTTATAATTTTTAGCTTACCATTATTTTGGGGTGTTGATGATATATTTTTTTCCACAATCAATTATGATTGTGGAAACATTCATAATTCATAAGATAATTCAATCACAACATTTTGATTGAATTATCTGCTTTTAATAGTTTTTAAACTATGCTTTAGTTAAAAGCAAACCTGTAGTTAATAGTAATTATTATTAGGACCTGAAATTTGATGGCATTTGTATTTTGGGGCCTTTTTCTCTTTTTGGGCATTTTTTAATGAGTTTTTAGTACGTTTTTTGACGTTTTTGGAGATTTTTATTAAATATTTTAAGAGCATTATTATTTTTAGGTCATTTTTTGCCATTTTGTAAAATATATAAAATTTTCATAAGAATTATGCTTTCAATTTGCAACACTCAAAACCAGGTTTGTTACATGAACAAAGCCATAAAACTTCAAAACTTCTCATTCTGGCAATTCAGTTCAAGACACTTGTTTAGTGCTAATATTGAGGGAAGAGAATCTCCATTGTCCACATTTGAAATGAACTGTGGTGGAGGTAGTTAACAAAAAAATTCAAATTTAGAGGTTCTTATCTTGTACTGTTGCTGCTATTCCAAACGCTTTATGTACTACCTGACAGAACAGGTTTCGACTGGTTCTGACTCTCAGACTTTCTCCTGGACGTCTGGGGGCTTCTGAAAAAAATATCATTTTTCTTTTCTTCTGAGGTTTTATAGTGCATATTATAAAGCAAAGATAAAATTCTAATCTGTGAATTCTTTAATATTGAAGTGATTTAATTTATAATTTTAACAAAACATAATGCAAAGTGTTTGGGAACCGTTCAAGTTTTAAGGTCCGTTTTTTAATTCTTAAGGACATTTTTCATCTTTTTAAGGCAATTTTTAGGTCATCAACATCCCAGCCCTATAATGATTATTGGAGAAGGAGCTCAAAAACTTTATTTAATACCTTAAAACATTCTTAAATAAATTGTATCGTGCAAAGTTAGTGAGCACTTGTAAATACAGGGCATTTTAACCATAGGCAAATGCAATGGACTTGCAATGGTTAAGGGCCCTATTTCGATTTTCCATACCCCAGCAATATTTCTGATATTTATTAAATCATTTTTATTCTTATCTAACTGCACTTTTGATTTGAGAAGTGTTTTATTTTCTTTTGTGCAGAAAAGCATAAAGTAATGAAAAGTAAAAATTAAGACAATAATCAATAAAATGTTTGCAAGCCATTTAGAAACTAACTGAGATCATGCGCACTACAAGTATTTTTCATTAATAATTTTCTAATTAGTCAAATTAAATTATGATATATTGCTTCTCTACAACATTACGAGAAACTAAATCTTTCAGAAATGCTAAAGCTGCTTCAGTGCCTGAGTTTTTGAAAGTGAAGAAGTAAGTTTAAGGTTACAAATATTTCTGAATTTGTAATGCATTAATATATAAACGTGGACAAAATTTGCTTTTAAACTAAATATCTCCATAAATATGCAATTTATTTCAATGAAACTTTTATCAGGTAATAAGACTCAATCTAGACAGTATTTGATATAAGTTTTATCCGAGGAATGCATTTATACGCATAATACATTTTGATAAATCTACACCTTTTGAACATCCCTGAATGTGAAGTAACCATTTTTTTCTCTAATTATTCTTATATGCCTGTGCGCACAGTATCTCTCGAAAATATTGGGCAAGTCGGAGGAGGGGGGTACTTGGTTCCTTATTCCACTAACCAGTTTTACTTTTTGGATCCCTATTCTATTTTCGTTCATTTTAAATAGCTTTTCCGATTCCTCTCTTAATTATAATTCATTTTTTATTCTTCCAGATTGCATCTCGGCTCTCCAAGACCCCCTTTATTCAGAGCAGAGGCATAGGGTGTCTTGCTCTACTTTTCAGTCCTTTTTTGTTCTTTCAAGATGGTCCATTTTTCCTTTTTAATATTAAATGTACATTGTATATATTTGATTCGAAAAAACGTTATAAAAGTATAATTAATTTTAAAAATCTTACAAAACTAGTAGATATTTTTAAGGAGAGAGAAACCACTTACAAACGGCTCGTAGATTCCCCCTTCCCACACACATACACCGTAGAATATATAGAACCTGAAGAATATATAGGATATCTACGCCACATACACATTTTTTTACACGGTTTTATGAAAAAAAAAAAGTTTCTCTTTAAATACCATAAAATTTGATTACACAAATTATTTTTTCTCGTCAGCAGACGTGGAATTATAGTGCTTCATATGTATTACCATATTTGTTGTTAATTCGCTGAAAATATTATAATTAAATATGAATTGATCAACTCCAATTATTTCCAACAGTATATAGTTCTAAGACAGCATCCGAAAATTCTGAAGTCGAAAAAATAACTGCTTTCAATTGTATCATTCTTCCGAATCACAAAAATCGTCTTCCCTAATATAAATAGCAGGTTCCCAGCCTCTATCATTGTGATGTGATTGCCAGTCCCCATCTTACCCGCCCAAGATATTTATTTACACCTGTCTTGTTTCAAGTTACAACCTATCTTTTCACTCTGTGACACAGCGTTTACAGCCGACGAAAATTGGATCCCTACTCGATGATCCCTACTCACACGCACACTTCTGCGCAACTTGGTTGCACTCGTGAGAGATGACAGAAGACGGATCATAAAAAGCGGGAGAAAAGATTTTGTGTGCAAGTGAATTTAGTTCGAGTTTCTTGAGTTTGTTGAATCTGCTTAATAAACACTACAGTGCACTCAGAGTATAATAAAAAACAAAGGCCCTTTATCTCTAAAATATAAAGAGTGTTACATTTCACTTTTGTTTATAGAAAATTACCTATTTTTTAATTTACCAATTTTAATATTTAAAGATTAAAACTAGAAATTTTAAAATTATTATATTTTAATTAAAATAATTTTATACTGTGGTGCATTGAGTATGAGTAAACTTTAGTTCCAGTAGCCAAGTCAAAATGGAATTTACCATTAAGAAGAAATACAATTTATAAAGCATAAATAGTTTCCAAGAATTTTAAAGTATTTTTAATTGAAAATTTCAATTACTTTTAATAGATATAATAAATAATTCTATTATATGTATATTACTTATATAAACAATAATTATTGATAATTAATATATTTTAAAATCAATAGAAGAATTCAACTAATTCTGCTATTGCCACAGATATTTTATCCCTTTAAAATGAAAACATATAATAATAATGGTGGATTACAAATAGTGACATAGAGATAATAATTGTAAAGAAGGTAAAATCACTGGCAGATCAGCAATTTAATAAGGCATATATTACTCTTCATTCGGGGGGGGGGGGGGGGGGGGAGCAGATATTCGCCGCCCTTCCCCGAACGAAGAGAATAAGTTTTATCTTACTAAAAGTATTTCCAGGCCTTCCGAAAGCCTCCTGGTGATCTAGAAGATTGAAAAAAAAAAAAAAAAAAGGCCAGAAATAGAATGAGCTCTAAGAAGCGCCGTGACATCTTGAAAACTGAGGAAAACTTAAAGAGGTTAGAAAATAAATTATTATGCAATACTAAATTCGTAACATTTTTAGGAGGTAGGGGGGGGGGGGTGAGGGGATGTCCGTGTGGGGTGGTGATAACAGATTTCTGCGGTGTGAATTATCTATTTCAAGTTTTGATATTTTATTCTCTGGCAACAGAAACACTCAACGTTTCTCGAGATATGTATATAGATCAAGAGAATTCGCAGTGAACTGTATTTTCTGTAAATTATATACTATCTGTATCCAATCTTTCACATTTTTGCCATTTTCTTCATTGCATATTAATTCGTTTGTGTTTTCGAACGCTATTTCCTCTTTTATCTAACTAAATCGGGTTTAGAACAAGCAAATGTTGTTGTAATACTGTCTAGTCAACATTGTACTAGGCAATACCGACTATTTCTGTTAAATGATACAAAAAAAAAATGTTTTCTTTAAATAGGATTAAACCGGATATTTTTGCTAATAAGAGAAATACATGTATGTATACTCACGCAAAATATAACAACATTTCTGTAGGGATTAGAATAGAAAATTATTAATAACAGAAATAATTTTCTTTGCCTAGTATTTTCTTAATTATGTTGGCCCATGAGCATTCCAAACACGTCATTTGTTTCGAAAGCGTTATATATTTTTTAATGAAATAGAAAATAGTTTTTATATACATAAAAAATTAAATAATGATCATCAATCATACTACATTTCTTTGTGAGTCTTTATATATTTCTTACAGTGGTGCTTTCAAACTTTTCTTATATCGTCTGGTCACAAATCATGCTAACACCCGAGTGTACAAATCGCCTAACACCCATATGTGACTAATTTGCCACATTTTAGGAAATTTAGTCAATTAGTTTTTGAATTAGAGTGCAATATACATACATTGCACAGGCAGGCAGACACGTCACACTGAAAATAGTTTTTTCGTGTTCCCAAACCAAAATGTGTAGATTCGTCGAAAACTCGAATTGCGATTTTCAACATGATTCCAATACGTTCCCTATACATTACCATGTATTGCAGGGAAAGTAAAAATATTTCTTTTTATAAGCCAGCCTTAATTTAAAAATTTTCGTAAACGTTTTTGAGATATTTATTTTGTCAAGTTAGTAATTGGGCAGTCACTCAGATAAATTCGACGCATTAAGATGATTTGTGTTAATATATAATTTTGATACTATGTTACGTGTAGCTGACAATATCCTTTTCCCGCATGTACATTAGAAGGGACTCTTTGCATGAGTGCACGAAGCATGAAATCTTCCGAAGCAAGATAGACATGGTCGTATGCAGAATTTTTTTCCAGGGGGTTCTAAAATTGATTGCATTCCAAATTTAGAAATTACTACCAACCTTGAATTGTTACAAAGTAAATTTGAATAGATGGTATAAGCATCACATTTTAAGAATTAGTGTGTATAGCACTTTTAAAAATGAGTGTGTACCACCTTTAAAAATTAGTCTCCCTTTCATAACAGAATTCTAACCATCCTGGAGACAGAGTAACTAAACTAAAAATTGGACATTCATAAACATACCAAATGCAATGATCCTAAGTTTTCCATTTAGGTTCAAGTTTAAATTGTTTTAATTAATATGCACGTGGAAGAAAACACACAGTTGTGGTTGAATGTTCTAATTCCAAAAAGCATTTTTTTAATTTTTTCTCTCGTATTGGCTTTTAATTAAATTAAAAATTTCCCCCCCCCCCCCCCTTAAATACGCCCATGAAGATAGATGCAATCAAGTCAAGAGTTTTACTTTTACATTCTTTCAAGAATTACGAGAACTGGACGCACTCCCTTTTATGACCTTCAACCTCTAGCAACACTTCAACTTGACGTATGCCCTGAAGAGTAAAGAGAGTATTCTCTCCCTTTTGTGCCAGTGGAAGAGGATGCATATGAAGTGGTGACCTTCACAGACATCTGGCTGCGATAACAAGTTCGCTTGCTTATTTGGTCAAATTTTGAAATGAATGTTTATAGTTTTTGTTTTAAAATAATACTTTTCATAATGAAAAAATCAGCAGTAACTCTAGTTTGATGGAGACGAACAGTTGAAAAAATTAAAATATCGAAATCAAAACTACTTTTTCAAAACAGTTTAAAATGTTAAAATATCGACATTAGAACCATCTTTCACAATGTAGTTCAGAATATTAAATTCAGAATATTAGTTCAGAATACATGATTCCAATACTTTCCCAATACATTACCATGTATTGCAGGAAAAATAAATATCTAATGTTAGCAGCACATGACTTTCCCTGTAGACTCATATTTACATTCTCTTTATTACTTTCCCTGCAATACATGGTAATATATAGGGAAAATATTGGAATCATGCCGCAAATTACAACTCGAGTTTCCGACGAATCTACACGTTTCGAGAGCTCTAGAATACGAAAAAACTATTTTTAGCGTGACGTCTGTGTGTGTGTGTCTGTCTGTGCAATGTATGTATCCACTCTAACTCTAAAGTTAATGGCCGAATTTCATAAAATTTGGTAAGTAAGTCACTTTGGTGTGACCTTGGTGCTGATTAGTTTTTAGTACGATTCGGGATAAAAGAACCCGCATATTTTTGCGAAATGGCCCTAAAAATTGCCTGTATCCGCTCTAGCTGAAAAACTAATGGACCGAATTTCACAAAATTCGGTAGATAAGTCGCTTGTGGGCTACCCTGGTGCTGATTAGATTTTGGTACGATTCGAAAAACAATAACCTGCTTTTTTCTTGCGAAACGGCCGCAAAAAACGTCAAAATCTGAAATAAAAAATCTGATGTGGGCAGTACATGACTTTCCTTATATAATGCAATGAATTTACTACTTTTACAGTTAAAAAAAATGTTACCCTTATAGTAGGTACTTATATTCTTTCAAAGATATTGAATTTTCTTGAATTAGTCGTCATTTTCATAGATTTAGCATCATTTTTATACATTTTGCGAGATTTTCGTTAATTTGGCAACATTTAAAAATGTCGCCAAGTTGGCGACATTCCGCTAAATTTGTCGCCAAAATCTCACCAAGCGTTATGAACGAAAAAATAAGTTATTCTTACAGCAGATAAATGACTATTGGCGGTCAAATACAAAAGTATTACTCAAAGTATCTTTTCTCGTGAATGGAACGCGTTAGATCCACGAGAATGATGTCACCCAATTTATCGCATGATATTACATATAAAAAGTTAATATGTTTGTTAACAGTTAATATTTTTTTTTATTTTAAGGGACTTTTTGACAAATTTATTTGAAAAATGTGCAATATCTCGAGAACGGTTCATGCTAGCGTTCTAAAATTTACGTCAATCGCTTTCTAAGCAAAAATTATATATGAAATGTCTATTTGCGTAACTTTGTTAAAGGTTTTGATTTTTTCAAATTTCACTCGAAAATTTAGGAGAGTTCTGAACATTCGATTGTGTTTAAAAACAATAAGCTTCCAATATTCATGGATTGTGATTTTTGTACCAAATTTCATTCGAATCGTTCCATTTGTTCATGAGATATCGTCTCCACAGACTCACTGACACACACATGCACATACACGCACAGACATCACCTTAAAAATGTTCGATTCGTGATCAGGGATGCTTGAAAGGTGCTCTCCCCTCAAAAACTCGAATTCGAATCCGTCACAATACTTTCCTTATACGTTATGTATATAAGGAAAGTAAAAACTACGTATGCTCAAATATATCCATTAAATACTTGGTTTATACGTAAATTTAACGATAAAAGAATAAGATAAACCCCATTACACTAGGACTTGCCGTTCTCAAAATATTTCAGTTTTTTCGTATTTTCTCTACGCCACCTTTGAAAATAAGTCCAGTTACCAAATGAGAACGAAAATGGAATTGAAAGTGAATTAAATTTAATTAAAATAAAGAGAACGTGGATATAAGTCTGTAGGGAAAGTCATGTGCTGCCCATATCAGATTTTTTCTTCAATAATTCATTAAATAGAGTTTAATTTTACAAAATAGCACCCATAATTATTTTAAATAACACTGAATTTGCACTTTTAATTCAATTTTCGTTTCATTTGGTTACTGGACTTACTAAAGGTAACTTCGCAAAAATACGAAAAAAAAAAACATAAAATATATCAAGAACGGCTAGTCCTAGAGTAATAGGATTGGTCTTATTCTTTTCATCATAAAAAATTACGTATAAAACAAGCATTTAATTGATACATTTGAGCATACGTTGTCTTATTTTATATTTTTGCGGGCCATTTCGTAAAAAAAGGCAAGTTTATCTTTTTTGAATCTTGCCAAAATCTAATCAGCACCATGTGACTTATCCATCTTTATTAGATCTTAGCTGAGTAGACAGGCAATTTTTGCGGGCTATTTTGCAAAAAAGGGCGGGTTCTTTTATCCTGAATCGTACCAAAATTTAATCAGCACCAGGGTCACCTACCAAATTTTTTAAAATAAGGTCAATTAGTTATTGAGTTAGAGTGGATACATTGCACAGATGTCACGCTAAAAATAGTTTTTTTAGTGTTCTACAGGCCTTAAAACGTGTAGATCTGTCGAAAACTTCTGTTGCGATTTTCGACACGATTCCAATACTTTCCGTATACATTATCATGTATTGCAGGAAAAGTAAAAATACAATTATATATATTTTGGGCTGTAATAATAAATTTGGAGGACGAAATTCATATCCATATAATAATCGCCTAACATGCTTTTATCGTAATAAAACACAAAACCCGCCTATAAGGGACATTCCCTTAAATATGGATACAGGTCCCATTGCATATATTGGCAATGTACTGCATATATCGGCGTGTACCATTGCAGATATCGGCATGTGCCTGTTTTACGCTTATACGCTCGTCAGCATGGAATAGCCGGTAAGCCACAATTTTTGCGAGCTTCTATAGGAACTGACAATTTCAGTCCTTACACGTGACCGGTATAAAGAACTTTGCCTGTGCAGCTTCGTGTGGCCTGAACTAAATTGTAAATGAATTTTATATTGTCCATCCACTCAAATTTATTCCTATCTATATAATAACTGTTTAAGGTGCTTTTGCCTTCACAAAACACGCCTGGGCATTTCCAAAAATATGAGAGACATTCCCATTGCAGATATCAGCATCCATGGACAGGTTTCACGCTTATTATGTGTTCGTCAGTTTGGAATAACCGATATCTTCAATGATAGCAAGAAACTTGCTGTAAGCAACAATTATTGCGAGCTTCTATGGGAACTCACAATTTCAACCTTTAACGTGGCCGACATAAAGAACATTGCCTTTGTAGCTTCGTGTAGTCTGAACTAAATTGCAAACGAATTTTATGCCGGTCACGTGGATGGACTGAAACTATCAATTCCCATAACAGCTCGCAAAAATTGTAGCTTACAGCAAGTTTCTGGCTGCCATGGCAGATATCGGCTATTCCATGCTAACGAATGCATAAATGCAAAACCGGTATCTGCAAAAGCATGATTTTATCTTTCTAAACCCTCCAGAAGCCCTTCAGTGACTAAAAGACTGAATCTTTTCAAACATAGTATCGACCACGGGATAGAACTTAACGAAGCTGGATTTTCGCCGTCCCTTCCCGGACAAAGAAAATAATTTTTTCCTTACTCAAAATCTTTTCAGTCCTTCCGAAAAAGTCCTGATGACCTAGAAGCTTGAATTTTTGCACACCTATTCTAACGTTTACACCCCCCCCCCCCCCTGTGGGGCAAAGAAGTTATTTTATTTTTGAAGTCCTTCAAGACCCCCCAGAGGTACTCCGGTGATCTAAAAGTTCGAAACTTTCCAAACTTATCGACCACGGGACAGAATCTATCTGGGTCAATTTTTGATAAGCTGCTTTCGACACTAAACGTTATATATTGTTAAAGAAAATAAAATTTATTAGAAAATGTTTCAATTTAAATTTTTATATGTTTTTTTTTTTGTCTAAGTTAGGCTTATATACTAGTTGTATATACATAAAAAAAACTCTGGCAAATATTTTTAAAAATTATATATTTGTCACAATAAAATTATATATGATTTAATTTTCTACTATTTTCATATATTTTTTGTGAAATAAAAAATTTGGAGAAGTAAACAATGTTAAATAATAATTAAGTAAATATGTTTTGAAATTATATTACATCTTTGTAGTAACATAAATGGAGTTATAAATGATTTAATTTTCTACAACATATTCTACGCATTATCGACCACTCAAGTATAACAAAAAGAACGGAGATAGAATGAGCTCTGAGAAGCCCGTAACATCTTGAAAATTGAGAAAAACTTAGGTTAGAAAATAAATTATGCAACACAAAAGTTCGTAAAATTTTCAGATCCGTGTGGGGTGGTGATACAACACAATTTCAAAGAAACAAGACCAGGGTCAGTGGATCCTTTATAGTACAACCAAAATCATCTCTACTACGATGGTAATGCCTTCTGCAACGCAAGGAGGGAGGGGAATCGCGAAATTTCGGGTTTCTGACAAAAGACCCTTGCCAAGGTCAAGCTCTCCCCTTTCTGCATCTTGAAGAATTCCGTAGGATGAACTGAACAAGACAATTTGAACCTCTCTGCACTCTCTGGATGCATGGGTTGGGATCTGGCCTGAGTTTGCTCATTGCCTCGGATTTGAGATTGCGACATTCATTTTGTGAGTTCTTCACTAAAACAAGAAATACAATAGCCATGATGTTATGCAAATATAGGGATGAATTATTTTGATTTTTTTTCATCCTCATTTATACACACGTTAAAAAATTTGTACCACAAAATTAAAAGTGCTTTGTTAGTAAAAGTTAGTGCTTTGTTAATAAAATAAAATTATTTATACACACGAGCAAAGTCAAAGTAACTTTGGAGTTTAATTAATATATAAAATATTATTTTGGTTCTTATAGGATATAATTCTATATGAAAATCTTAAATTTTGAATAATGTGAATTCATTCCCCCAATAACACATATTAAAGAAACTATAAATAAAAATGTTTGCGAGAACGACTTATGCTATCTTCTTATAAATGATGGCTTTCGCCATTAGCTTTAAATAAAAATCACATATTAAATTCCTATTTTCGTAACACTTTTATATGTCTCTAGCAGTATACCCGTTCTTCGTACGGAATATATAATATGAAAAAAACTTCACAATCATGTGCAAATTCCTATAATATTCTAAATGGCATTGTTATTCCAAACATTCTATTAAAATATTTAATTTAATGCTCCTAAAAATATGTTTTAGAATCTCTGTTCTTGCTATACAAAATTACTTCACAGGAAGATCTGAAGAATGAAATATCCTGGTTCCGCATGTAAACGAATTTTCGAAACATATTAAATTAAATCCATATATGCCGAACTAAAAGCGCTAAAGTTGTATGAAAAGATATATCCGTACTACTTACATTCTCCAATATTAAAAGACATACCTGTATATTAGTAGATTACCCGTCTACAATATATGAGTTTCACAAATCTTTGCCAAAAAATAACAGATAACATAATAAATTGAAAATATCAAAAATCACAGTGATCTTTAAGTCTGAAGACCGTAATTGATTCCAATGCCAAAATGAATGTGCTAAGATTATATACTTTTACTACTTATATTCTCATAGATTAAGAGATATACCCGTATATTAGTAGAAGACACCCGTACTACAATATATGAGTTTCAAAAATATTTGCCAAAATAGAACAGATAATTTAATAAATTGAAAATATCAATAACCCCCTTAATTTTTAAACTCGAAAGCTGTAATAAATACCAATATTAAAATGAAAGCTCTAAAATTGTACTACACTTACATTCTCGTATAGATTAGAAAGTATACCCATGCGTTAGCAGAAGATTGCACGTACTGCATAGCCTTTCTTCGTACGGAACATATAATATAAAGAAACATAAAATTCACAATCATGTGCAAATTCTTATACTATTTATTCAAAACATTCTATTAAAATATTTAAATTAATGCTCCTAAAAAAATTTAAGAATCGCTGTTCTCGTTATACAAAAGATACCTTTACAGGCAGATCTGAAAAATAAAACATCCTGGTCCCGTTTGTTAACAACGTTGCAAAAAATATGAAATTGAATCAACATATGTGAAAATAAAAGCGCTAAAATTGTATGGGAAGATATAACCATATTACTTATATTCTCATAGATTAGAATATGCCTGTGTACTAATAGAAAAATATTCAACCATTTTTGCCAAAAAATCAACCATTTTTGTCAAAATAAAACAGATGCATAATAAATTGAAAATATCAATAATTCTAATAATTTTTAAACCTGAAGGCCGTAATTGATATAATCCAGTTAAAAATGCGATTTCCACAAATTTATTTTATATACATTTCTTTATTATTTAAATTGGAAAAGATTTAATAAAAATAGTCTGCTATGTACATAATGCTATGTCTATGGAAGGTTTAACTCTACTTTTTTCCCGGACAACCTCTGGTCATAAAAACTCGAAACACGGACTAAATTTTAGGTGGGACTAGTCCAAGGCTACCAAAAAAATTTCATGAAATTCGGTTTAGCCGTTCTCCCATGATGATAAGACAAACATACAGACAGATAGATTTTCAATTTTATTTATATAGATTATATTTTTGTATTGTTTATTTGATTTTCTAAAATAAATGTTCGAAAAACAGGGTACTTCTCCGTGATCCGTTCACTCCAAAAATTGATAGGTCTCTCATGTTCATCGATTGAAATATTCACCTCAAATTTCATTCGATTTGCTCCATTTATTCGTGAGATATAGTTGAAAACTCCATGTAGAAAATGTTGACTCCATCATGTAGAAAAGCAACTCGTGATAATTTTGAAGTAAGGATGTCCATTCATTTCGAATTTAAACTATTTATAAAGCATGCACTCAATTGATAATAGTGAGTTTATTTTATTTTTCCCGATTGTTCCATTTTAGATAAAAAAAAAAAGCACATAAAAGAACGGTGCATGCCCACATCTTATAAAGAATAACATTCGCATTAAAGAGCGATATTTATCGATTATATTACATATCTATTTCCTTAATGTTTTCATGTTGTTGTTGTTGAAAACCAGACCGTCCGACCTACCAGAAAGGTGTAAGGTAACTGTTTGGACGTTCGGGAAGCGCCACCCAATTTAGACCGGAACCTAATGTTTTCATGTGTAATTATGTCCCCTCCCCTCGTCGAAAAATAGGATCTAAAAAATAAGGGCTTTCCTTTGTCTCGTTCACCCCAACAGGCAATAGGCCTCTAGCGTTTACCAATTGAAATAATAATGACTACATTTTATTCGATATTATCAACTTGTTGTAAAGATATTGTTATCTACAGAGACATAGACACACAGATAAAAATGGCTGGTCCGTATTCAGGGATTCTCAAAACGTGTATATCCATCAAAATACAAGTGTTTGATTTTTTTAACTCATCCCAAATATTTTTATATATTGTCATATACTATGTGCTGAAAGGAAAGTAAAAATATTCAGGTGCGATCAATTAATTTTCATTGAGGAAAGAGTAGGTATGGGTAGTGCCTAGTTAACGCATGGGCCTCCGAGGCTGCGGCCCTGGGCCCCCATATTTTAAGGGTCAAGAAGACTTTTCCTTGAATGAGAAAGAGGAGATACTGAAGTTCTTTTATACAGATGACACAGTAGGACAATAGCAAACGTTGAAAAGGATTTTGAAAAGGAGTCGATTACCTGTACGTAACCCCTAATAATATGGTCTAACAAAACAGAATTTTTCTGGAAAAGTTTGTTTTCTACTGAAACAATCATCAGACCTTCAATATATATTGTTTGTAAAATTCGTAAATTGTCTTGTTTTATTCTATCAATTTATTCCAGAGCGTTCTATCAATTTGCTTAGCGTTTCGTCGCTAAAATAATCATACAAAATTCCCTTCCATTTTATACATTTGTTCGAGAGATATCGTGCTCACAAATGCACATAGACAGACAGCATTGAAATAAAATCTAATGTGAGCACCACATGACTTTCCCTGCAGACTCAAATTCATTTTCTCTTTATTTCTTTAATAATTCCTTAAATTGAGTTTAATTGCACAAAATAACACTGAATTCAATTTTTGTTTTTATTTAGTAACTGGAAATTTAATTTTTTTCAAAAACGGCGTAACAGAAATGTAAAAAAAAAACCTCAAATATCTCAAGAACGGTTAGTCCTTGATTAATGGAGTTGGTCTTATTCTTTCCTCGTCAAAAATTACGCATAGAACTCGCATTTTATTGATACATTTGATCCTAGTCTTTTATTTCAGATTTTAGCGTTTTTTGTGAGGCATTTTGTAAAAAAATACAGGTTTTACTCCTCCGAGTCGTACCAAAATCTAATCAGCACCATAATAACTTACAAGTGACTCATCTACCAAATTTTATTAAATTTAACCAATTAATTTTTTAGCTAGAGTGGATACATCGATTTTTGCAGGCCATTTCGCAAAAAAAAAAAAAAAAAAAGGCAGGTTCTTTCATACCGAACCGTACCAAAATCTAATCAGCACCATGGTCACCCACAAGAGATTTACCCACCAAGTGTACCATTACGCGGTAGCTCACTGGTTAGCGCGCGGGAATTGCATTCGATAGATCCGGGTTCGATTCCCTCCGCTGGAAAAAGAAAAAACTGCCGCCGTGTTCACGCGGAGTACGATCACGTTAAACATGTGGGTCCGTAAGTCCTCAGGGGTGCGGAACTAAACCTGTAAACCGAGAGGTAGGCCAGGTCCGCACTGCTGTCCCCAAGAGATTTACCGACCAAATTTTTATGAAATTTGGTCCATTAATTGTTTTTTAGTTGAGAGTGGATACATATATTGCACACACACACACAGACGTCACGATAAAAATGGTTTTTTCGTGTTCTAGAGGTCCCAAAACGTGCATATCCGTCGAAAACTCGAGTTGCGATTTTCGACATGATTTCAATACTTTCTCTAAACATTACCATGTATTGCAGGGAAAGTAAAATACCATCAAAGAAGTTGAAACAAACGGATAACCAAACCAACAGGAGCAGACAACCACTCCTTTGAAATTAATTCAATTTTCATTCACATTTGGTAACTGGACTTATTTTCAACAGTTACGGAGCAAAGAACTAAAATATCTCGAGAACGGCAAGTCCTAGTGTAAAATAAAAACATTTCTCTAATAGTTAGTTTTTATAGTTAAATTTATTAGTTATTTTAATATTCATTTTTAAAAGTAACACTTCTTTTGTTGCTAATAATGCCCGCTTGTGCAGTACAAAATTTCGCTTAGAAAAACCATACTAGGGCCTACATTTTGTATCAATTAATTAGAATTATTACAATTTAGAATCAAATACGGAAACTAACAAATATATTTGGTAGAAAGAAAAATCATTAATAAATAATTATTAATTAATAGTAAACAGTGAGAAACGAACTCAGAGACACACTAGTCAGAACAGGACCTGTGATCGCTTTCCACGAACTAGCTTATAATCACACACTAATATATAGCATTTTGTGCTTATAATCATGTTCATGTACAACTGTAAATCCATTCATATTACTTCCAAATTTCTCTATCTTCAGATAAGCGAGAGGTCAGTTTTGACTTCTAGGCAATACAGAACATGTAACCAAAGAATACCGTGAGGATGTGAAAGAACTCCCCCCCCCCCCCCCCCCCACACACACACACACACACACACACAAGAAAAAAAAAAGATAACCGCCTTATTTCCTGCATTCCTTATTCAAGGACACGGGTCGGTCCATTAGCATCTTCAATATGAGTTGAGGTGGTAATATGGTCTAACTTTGGGTCTGCCAGGAGAGTTTTTCTACAGCCAGGCGGACATTTGTTTACCCCCCCGTGCTTTCTTTCTTTTTTTTTAAAGAATACTTAGTACTATATTTGACGTACTACTTTTCAATTTTATGCAATTTTTCAAATAAATTTATTTGAAAAACATGCAATATCTCAGGAACGGTTCAAGCTAGCTTTCTAAAGCTTGAATCATTTGTTTTATAATAAAAATTGCGTATAAAATAATAATTTATTTAACAATATTGAATGTTTTGTTAAATAAAATATTGCTTTAATAATGTTTGTTAAATAATGTTTCAACTTTTTAAAAGTAAAATCAATTGAATTTATTGGAATAAAATTTTTAGGGTAGAGAAAAAATAATATTCTTCTTTAAATTAAAAATAAAAAATTGAAAATTTAGAAATATTATATAAAAAAAGTAATTATAATTTGCATGTTTTATATGTCAATATTATGTCGATAAAATCATATGATATAATCAAACTAGTTTGAGGTTTCATTAAAGACAACATTAATAATATACTTGTATTCTAGGATTATTTAATTATTTTAATTCTCAATGGGACAAATTAATATATATTTATAAATTTATTATTATTTTTTTTCAGAATTTTTAACAACTGTCTTGTTTTTAAAATTTTATTTTATAAGTTACATATATAAATTAGTCTATACAATGATGTCATTTTAGTAATGACATCATGTACCCTAAATTTCATAAGATTTCATCAAACGGTTCTTAAAATATCATGCGCGCAAGTTCAAAAATCAGTGTTTTGAAATAAATACGATCAAAGTATATATTTATTGTTTGGTATTGTAGTATTTTTGATGTATTGTAATTTCTTAATATCTCTGGAAATAATTAACATTAAAAAATACCAATGGTACCAAAATGTTCAGAAATGACCAGACTGTATAGCTAGATAATAAGAAAAAATTTGATATTTTCATGATTTTAAGGATACAGTATCCCCTTCATTTATTTACACAGAAAATATTTTATACGTTTATTTCCAATAATATACAATTAAAATGAAAGTTACTTGGTCTTAAATTATTTGGGCAGACACTAACCGCAGACGCTTCACTACTGTCTGCGTGTCAAATTTCATAACCCGGCGCGATATGGTTATTGTTCTAAAGGCGTAATAAACACACAGATAGACAAAGTTATATTCTCTTTTATAATTTTCCTTAGAGAATCAGATGTTTTCGAGTTTTTTTTTTTATTATTATTATGTTTGACCCCCGTCCCATCATCATAGACATATACAGTAATATATCTATAATACAAACATATGATCCTAGACATATATTTCTTTACTTCTATGATAATCACTTAACTAGAGCCTCTACCCGCTACTTTAAAATCGCCCGAGCTTAAAGACACGCCCAGTCAAACCCTGTGTACGTACATATGTTAGGGTGTATGTGTCCGCGGACACGATATCTCACGAACGAATGATGCGTTTCGAATTATATTTATTATGATTTATAACCAGGGAATACTGCAATCGCATTCATTTTAGAGATGATTTTATTCATTTCAAACGTGCAGAAGACACTCTACCACCTATTTTCGATTGAATATTTGAAAAAATCAAAACCAAAATCAACACTTTTAATAATGATAAAAAAAAAGTCATTTAAAGCGTAATTTTTACGAAATCAACGAAATATACAGACTGTAGAACGCTAGGATGAACCATTCTCAAGATATTGCATGATTTTCGAATAATTTTTTGATAACATCATTAAAAAAAATCAGACCTTTGAATACTGTTAAATAAAATAATTATTAAACCGTGCATGAGATATCGCACGATTTTCGAATAATTTTTTGAAAAAATCAGAACTTTTAGTACTGTTAAATAAAATATCATTAGAATGCTTGAATAGTGTTAAATAAAATGCCATTTGAACCGTTTACTAGATATTGTATGATTATCGAATAAATTTTGAAAATATCATTAAAATATCATTTCAAACATTAAAACGCTAGTATGAACCATTCTCGAGATATTGCAAGATTTTCGAATAGATTTATCAAAAAATCATTAAAAAATTAGACCTATGAATATTGTTTAATGAAAAATAATTTCAACCTACAAAATGCTAGCATGAACCGTTCTCGAGACATTGCACGATTTTCGAATGAATTTTTGAAAAAATCATTAAAAAAATCAGACCTTTGTATACAGTTAATTAAAATAAAATAATTTCAAACTTTAGAATGAACCATTTTCTGTATGATTTTCACATAAATTTTTGAAAAATTGATTAACATATTAGACTTTTAAATACTGTTAACTAAAAAATTATCTCAAATTTTAGAACGCTAACATAACTATTCTTGAGATATTGCATGATTTTCGAATTTATTTTTGAAAAATTATTTCAAACTTTAGTGCTACCATGAACTATTCTTGAGATATTGCACATTTTTCAAATAAATTATATAAAATTAAAAAAATAGTGCATATTGTTATATAAGTTAAATTTCCATATGCAGTATTAGGCAACATTAGTCAGATCATTTCATTTACGAGAGAAGATATATATATATATACTTTTTTGTTATAGTTTTGTATTTAGAAGCTTAAAAATTTGCCAATAGTCAGTTATTTCAATTGATATTAATTAAATATCAATTTCATTTTGATGAGGATTTTGCACAAGTATGAATACATAAATCATTCGTTTGGACTAGTAAGTTGCCAAAAGCTCCCAATTTAAATTGCCGTGGTGATAAAATAATTTAATGCTGAAATCTTTGTGGATCTTGTACACAATGAGTTCGCTGTAATAGAAATAAAATCATTACATCAGGTAGGGTAAGTCAAAATCATGTGCTGCCCACATCATATTTTTCACATAATGTATCAGTGCTTAAATTTTAACAGGGATACGAACATTCATTCTTGATTTATATCCACACCTCACATACATACATACACATACAGAGGGCCATAACATATTTTCAAAAAGTATTTAAAATATGTTCAAGAGGTCTTAAAATGTGCTTATCCGTCAAAATTTCGAATTCTGAAAATTTTCAGGAAAACTATATATAATATAATATACCAGCATTGTTTTCTCAAAATTTTTAAAATTCGAAATTTTGGCAAATATACTAATGTTTTAAGATCCCCTGAACACATTTTGAACATTTTTGGAAAAATATATAAATAAACCATATAAACCTAATCTATTTCATAATGTCCTGTTAATTACACCAAATGTTGAGAGAGAGAGAAAAAATGCTCTTAATGCAGACAGATCTCTAAAGTATTCATAAATTGAATAGGCAGTGACATTTTATTTGCATTGAATGTATGTTTGTATTTTTGAAATTTGACATTAATAAAAATATATATTCACAAAACGTTTTCTTTAAATTAAAATATTTAAATGTCATGGTTGTTAATTCTTTCTGAAAATAAATATTTAACTATATTTTTTTAATTATTCTTTTAATAAAAAAAAAAGTTAAAACTAAATCTGCATTTTTCTATCTTGTTTATAAAGACTTGAAGTCTGAAATGCCCAATTTGCTTATCCTCATCATACGAATTAAAAATTAAAGAAAAGTAAAAATATATTTAGTTATATCAATTGATTTAAATACATTTTATTTTCTATAAATGTCCTTAAAAACATTAGCCATTTTTCATTTATTTGAGAAACTTTTAAGGAATAATGTTTATAAGAATACAAACTAAAGAATAAAGATTGATAAGAAGTATCTTTCTCTTTCAAATCAAAGGCAATAAAGATCCTTCTTTATCAAAATAAATAATACAGAGCACCAATATCAAAAGATGACTGTGTTCTAATTAATATTTCGTTTTTAAATTCTTTTTGATAGCAGTTACAGAATTTTTTTTAATATTTTTATAATACTGTTTAAGTTAAAGAAATGATTTTATTTCTATTAAATTTCAAATTTTTATATCTAATTGATTTAAATCAGTTATTTTTTTCTTAAATCTATGTGATTTAAATCACTGCAACCCTCAATTGCTAGATTATGCAGTTCAAGCTCAATGTTCTATGAAAGTTATGTTAGATGTGTGGTAAAACTCACTTCGTAGGTCACCATAGAAGTTAAGGATGATTAGGGAGATTGCATCACTTAATTGCCTTAATGCAACACCAAGAAAAATATCTAAAATGAAATGAACTGCATTTTATATATGGTTAGTTTGCTATACTTCATGATTAATCCCGAATTTCTGATTAGTTTCAATAATTGATTAATATGTATACTAGGTAAATGATGAATACAAACATTATCAAAGTAAATCCCCCCTCCCCTGTTATTTCTTCCTTTATCTGTCCTTGGCAGTGTAAAATTTCAGTATATAATAAGTTTTATTATTTTCTGTGTCATACTTTATTTGGTCTTAACAAGTTTCAACAAAGTAGTTTGTAGGTCCAAAAGTCCTCCTGGAAGGTGATGGGTTAGGGAAAGGATGGTATGGTCCTTGTGGTTGCCACCTCCATTGACGGCTGGTCTAAATTAGTTAGCATTGTCCCAGCAGTTCAAACAGTTACCCCTTCAAGTAAGTCTGTCGATCTGGGTAAATTAAAGAAAAAGATGATCCACAGTTGCTAGTTATTGCACTGGGAATATGATTAAAACACAACTTTAGACTGTCTCACCTTCTATTTAGTTGGCTTTATGACTATAAAAAAATATCCATTAAATTCACAAAAACTTTTCTTTTTTTTTTAAATACATAATATTTTCTACTTCTTGTATACAGATCATAAAATAATAATTATATAAATCTTCCTCAGTTAAAGATCATTTTAGGTGCCAATTTTGTAGTACATTGCTGAATCTGATGTGCTCTCCATCTTCCAACCCTCTTCTTCTGACCATCTGTCAAAATTGCTTTTTAGGATTATTTTATTCAGATAATGAGTAAAAACCTTAGACTCACTTTAATACCTTCTACTGATAACTATAAAAAAAAAGGAGAAATGCATATTATGTTTGTCAACAAATTGAAACTGTTTACACTGCAATTGATCAGTATTATGAAGTGTTGCTTGAAGTTCAAGTTCCCTGTGATTGCCACAATTTATAAGGCTAGATCAACACTGGGTCTTTACGAAAATTTGAATTTTCTCAAACACCCTAGAATTTATGGTAACATTTCAATTCATAGACAATTGCATCAAACAAAATGCTCTCCTGTATGTAAAACAGCAGAGAAGGATGCACAGATCAGATATTGTTTTTTGATCTGAAATTTGAAAAATATATATATAAATACCACTTTAAAATATGATAACTGAAAACAGTTCAATTTTTAGAGAGTTTTGTTGAACAGGATGCTATCCTACCTTTTTATAAAAACATAAGAATAGAATCTAGAGACTATGTCATATTATATTGATGAAAAAATCAATATATAGCATTTCAGCCACACAATGGCATAGAGCAGCTAAAAATTGGCAGTTTATTTTCCTCACTGAAATGAGTTTCTTACAGAAAAAATTAAAGTAAAATGACTTTTTCTTAAATTAGTTTTCAAAGGATAAAGTACTATCATTGTTTATTCCTTTTCTTATCTTTATCACTTGTTGCCTTGTCTCCATTATATATCTTTACTGTTTTTATACAATAACCAATCAGCGAGCATACAATAATCAACCAGTGTGTACAAAATATAGTCAATTTAATTATAACCTCTAACAATGAATTTAGTTTTAAAAAATGCACACTTCCATGCTTGCTCATATTATAAGAGAGGAAGATAATCTGTAAAGTATAATTTGTAGATGCTACCTCAATGTCAGCTAGAATCATCTCAGTTTCATATGTTAAAAAATTTGCTAGCTTATGATGGTAAAATAGCTGACAGAAAAATATTTGAACAGACTACATTTTGAGACAAAGTTAAATACTATTCCCTTTATTAAAAATTCTTATATCCAAAGAATTGATCTCACACTTTGCACCAATGATTATAATTAGGGCTCTGGGGTTAGAGTCAGAAAAAATATACCATATATGACTCTCCAAAATAAAATTATTTCAAAATAATTTTTCAATATTTCTAAATAGATTTTAAGTTATAAATTAAAAAATATCAAATGCTTAGCAATTAAAATCTATTGATGTGAAAAAGCCATTTTAATAAAATATAGATTAACATAAACATATTTTAATGAGATAAAAGTTATGCTTGTCTGAAATTAGGATAGAAATAAATACTTCTGAATTCATAATTAAATTACTGTATGGAGCTTTGATCATATAATCACTATAACAAACATTCTGCAGTTGTGTCAAATTTTTGTAAGTCAACACAAAAATGCAAAATTTTGTCGCAACCACAAAAAATTCGCAGATTTCATTAATTTTTACATTGATGATATAGAACATTTCATGAGAATTTATATATTTCATGTCAATGATTGTATTGGCTCCTTTTGGACAATGAATTGTAAAATAATATTTAAATTTTGAAACAATCATTACATAGATTACAGTACAATGGTATAATGCACATGGTCCATTCAGACAAACTATATCAAACAATAGAAAAAAAAACCAAATAACAAGTAGCTAATTATGTTTATTATTCATATTTACTTACATGATCTATGTAAATAACAACAAAACACAAGTAAATAACAAATGAAGAAATAAAAAATGTTTAATATATTCATGCAAAACTCCTTTAGACATATTTGTTAAAAATAAAAAATTACAGGGCTTTGTTTTAACTTTGAGATGTAAGCAGAGTTTAAACAATGTTCTTTTTTAACATTTTCTAAAAGAAATCTTATTTATTTTGCTAAACATGCTATTGTAGGTAAAATGCTAAAGCTCATGAATGACATGAATCCAACTTAAGTCCTGGGATCCTGGGTAGCATGAATATTTTGAGAAAAAAGAATTAAAATAGTGCATAAAAGTCAAAATTGCATATTTTATAATTAGTTAAGATTGGTTGATGGAAAAAGAGAGGATATGTATGTACTTCGAACTTAGAAGACTGCAAATTATGATTAATCATTAATGTTAAGGATAACATGCATCGGGTAATTTCTGAAGGGAATCTGTACATTTTTCTAAAGCTTTTGGCTTACTGGGACATTAAATTAGTCTATGCTTTTATAACGAACACCTATTATTCATGACTGAAAAGATATTCCCACATTATAGTATGACTTTACATTTGAGATTTTAGTACGATTTGCATTTTAAATAGAATAGAAAATTTGCAAATTATAGTAATTGTAATAAATTTTACAGATGTATATCTTATATCTACTATTAAAAAAATTAGAACTGGCACTTAGGCTAGAGAAAATCTGAAAATGCTAAATTAATTCAAAAGATTTTAACTAAAATATTAAAGATTTTAATTTGCTAGTTTAACATGTGGAAATTTCAAATATACTCAAACAACTAAAACTAAATTTTGTCAGTTTTACCTGAACCTGATTTCTCAAATGGTTTAGAAACAATAAACACATATTATTAAAGCATATAAAATATTAACGAGCAGGTACTGAAATTTACTTACCCAAGAGAAATATAAAAATAAAACTTTTAAATTGAATATATTCGCTTCTTGGCACAAACTTTTAAATATACAAATATATTTAAAACTTTTTAAATATACAAATGTTTAAAGTTTTGCTGACCATTATTATAAATCTCATAAAACGCGCATATACACTGTTTATGCTGCTGAAAAGATTCCGGAAGTGAAAAAGCGTTGCTGCAAATTGAATACATTCGCTTCTTGGCACAAAGTCAGATCTCGTCAAACCTGCGATATTCAGAGCCATCTGTCGAAAAAAGGTAACTTTTTGGATCGGTTTATCTCCGTCTTAACAGATAGCTAAATGGAAACTGCTCGTTTTTATGCTACAGAAAAAATTGAAGGCTGTTTACCACTTCTGATTGTACGTGAAGTCCAAGAAAGCCTATTCCCAACATTTTACTTCAGTACAAGTGCGAAACTCACCAATCCGATAATGTGGTGGAAATGTATTTCGAAGTATAAAAGTTTTCAGGTTGAAAACAGTGCAGCTTTTAAATTAGTTGAACTAGCAATAATGCTGATATCCCAATCTGCTAGTTTGGCTTCTATAGAAAGAATATTTTCAAATTTTGAAATCATCCATTCTAAACTGTGAAATCATTTAGGACTAGAGAAAAGTTCTAAACTCGTTATGTGTTATCGAAAGCTAAGTGGGTGTAATGAACCCGAATATTAAAAACAAATTGTGCTATCTCTAAAATGTTAAAATAATAAAAGTTATACATATTGTTTTGGTACTTTTCCATTTCGCCAAGCAGACTTTATTGGTGACAACACACAGTATACACATAAGAAAATGTTAATAAATGTTAGTTCTAAGAATTTTTTACTTTGGAGGCATAAACATTTTAATATCCTTTGAAATTTTTTCAAATGGGTCTTTCGTTTCTTTTCTCCACATAAATTCCGCAAGATAATTTTCTAGATGATGATGTGCCGTTCCTCTGTGTTTCTTATTTCGCCATTTGGCGCTACCCCATAGTCTTTCTATTTTTTGTGTGTGCGTTCCAGTGTCCGGATTGACAAAATTGTATTTATGGTTCACTTTGAAATGTTGGAAACGTTCCTCTTCCAGTTTTTCAATGCAATATGATTTCCACGAATCAGAATATATTATAGTTCCTTTTTCGATATTTTTCTTAATTGCTTCCAATATAATGCTCATGGATCGGTTTGGCACCTTCACAAGGAAACATTCGTTTGTTTCACGGCAAACTCCACCAAAGATCCACTGTTGTGATAGAATCCGTCCTGCATTGTTTTTGTGCTTTGTGAACATACTTTCATCCACTTCGACGATCATATCAGGTCCTCCTATTTTCCATTGTTGATGTTTAAGCAAAGAATCCACACAAACCTCGCGCATGTAGTTATTCCATTCCACAACTGTTCAGTGACTGATTTCCAACTGCTTTTCACACCATTTAACTAAAGTTAATTCTTCGCTCCAACTATATATAAACCTAACACACTTTAAGAAACTCAATTTCGATAACTCAAACTATGTGCCTTTCCAGATACTTCTTTTACTGCGACAAGTTGAAAGGTTGCAGCGCCATTGAATTTCGTTTCCGAAATACAATTTTATTTCATGATTATTATCACAAGTACCAATTTTAGACAAAATGCCTTTCGCTTGAAAGAATCTGACAGATTCTTCCTCTTTTCTGGGCAAATTCCAAATTTTCATTGGTTTTTCATCCATTTTTGACATATTAGGAAAAAGATGTGACTTATAAGAAATGGCCGCGACTTGTTTTGAAAATGTGGCGGTAATAGGTTACCAGCGGGGATATTCCGTTTGGCATTGGTTGTAGTATTTTTGGTGACTTTATCGCCTGCACCGACGAAATGGAAAAGTACCATTGCTTTTAATTTAAAACAAAATCAGAATACCTTGATATTTAAATTCAAATAAATGAAAAATTATTTTTAATTGTTGCTAGTATTTCAATATTTTAAAGGTATTTATGTACTTGTATTGTTGTAAGGATAATGTTTTAAAATTCCTTTTTTTTATAATGTTCAAATTTATATGGGCGATCGAAATTATAATGATTGACATGGTGGTTTTATTGTTTTTAAATCAAATTCCCCTTTTGTTTACAGCTTTTGACGATTTTATCCGGTTTAAACACGGATTAAACCAATGTTACGTCCAAAATCCAACCATGAAATTAAAGGATGCAGGACTTAATCTTTTAATTTGAATGCACACATAAAAAGGGAGGAATACATATAATGAACCTTAAGTAGCCATTGATAATTACATTTACTGTTATGACTCAGCTACTTTAATGAATTAAAAATATGTGCATTTGAATTTTCAATCAAATAGCAAACATATTCAATGCTCATTAAGTGGATTTAGGGTTAATAAAAAAAGAAGTGAAATTGTAAAGATCATGTCCTGCCAAGCTTTCATCTTGTCCTGTATGTTCCATTAGCATTGACACAGAGATAGATACTGGAAGGAAGTGGTCAATACTCTTTTGAGTCAAGATAAGTAGAAGTGATTTTTTTCATAACATTATGTTTAAGTATTCAGTTTTTAGAATTTTGTTTGTTGTACACTATATTATCAAAGGAATAAAAGACATATAGTATATAAAGTAGCTCGACAAATGTGCAAGAACATATAAGTTAGATACAAGCATCCATATTTAAAGTGTTAAAATTTCAAATATACTCCAACAACAATAAATACGTTTTACATGAATTTATTTGCTCGTTTTCTTTAATAGTTAAGAATTAAACATAAAAGAATAAATATATCATATTATGAATACATACAAAATATTAACAATTCAGGTACTGGAATTTACCAACCCATGAGCAATAGAAAGAGTTTAAAATATAGTGAGTGATGGGCACAACAAGCAAACTTATTTAAAGTGTTAAAATTTCAAATACACTTTAACAGCAGTCAATAAGTCAGCATGTCAATTTCCCATCAACACTTATATAACATAAGACTTTCATTACATTACGAACACGCATTCTACGAATTTTATTAACATTTTGAATACGTATAATATATGATTTAAATTTTATGCTTATCAGCATGAGCACGCAATAAAATCATGAATTTTATTATCAAAAGTTTCTACATACCTTTATGATAGTCCACATTTCGAATTTAACAGCCGATAAAACCAAATTCTAATTGAATGCATTTCATAACATCCGGTTTCAGGATTAATCCGGAAGTGAGCTGTGGCTACCACACATTGAACATAATTGCTGTTTGGCGCAAGGTCGGATCTCGCCAAACCTGCGATATTCAGAGCCATCTATCGGAAAAAGGTAACTTTTCGGATCGATTTATCTCCGCCTTAAAAAGTGCATAGTAAAATATCGGAGGATTTAGCTAAAATACAAGGCACTATTATTCCATCTGAGACTAGAATAATAAGCCAACAAAACCTGTCCATTTTTATCGAACTGCTTTAAAATATCATGCTTGTGGACTTGACATGATAAAATAAATTAGAAGACAGTGAATGACTTGCTGAATGTAATTCAAAAATAGTTTTCAGAATTATAGAAATAAATAAATATGTGACGTCCTTAAAAATTTCAGGCAGAAAAATGCTCGTATTATTATTTTTTTTTTTTCATTATGAAATTGATATGTGTACGAAATCCAATTATTTAAAGACTTCTCCGAATGCGAACAACTGTGGAAATCATATTTCGTACGATACAAAAGATCAGGACAATTTTTTTCTTTTATTATGTATTATTATTGTTTCATGATGGTCAAAAAATTGAATTATTCAAGAAATTAAATCAGCACTGAATTTCATATATCGATAGGCAATTTTTGAATATGGGTACTTCATGATAAAAAAATTTTTTAAATTAAGAAAAGTAAAGAGATAGGACGAGATACTGATTAGATAAGTTCAGTTGTGACCAGATTTTGAAAATGCCTTTCATAAAGGAACGTCTACCGAAATTGTGCCTTATTTACGCTATATATGTTTGAAAATCAATGAAAACTAACACGTCCAATCAGTCAGTAGGTTTTAATCAATTGCGTCGACAGAAAAAATGGGGGGGGGAGGGGGGCGATAATGAAATGAGTTGTTTCCTATTTCTCGTAATTTTCTTCCTTCTAACTTCAATAGTTTTCGATAGGTTTCTGGGGGGGGGAGGGGTATCTCCCAATACCTCTTTAGTAACTTTTACTAGATTTGATCTCACGATCTTTCAACTAATTCTGGTGTTACAAAGGTCAGTGATCAAATGACTGGGTTACGGATTTTCCCCTATGGGAGAGAAGGATAATTTTAAAAATGGCCATTCTATAAAAGAGGAATGCCTTCATGGAGGACTTTTTAAGGGAAGCTGCGTCACATTTATGTTACATGTTAGGAAAACCATGAAAACCTAACACACGCAGCCCGTCAATTCCTAACTACTAGGTCATGAGTAAACCTTAAAATTTAAAGCTCTCTCTCCATTGCTTATTTTTCATTTCTTCACGAGAATGACCAGAAATTCTTTCAGCTTTTCTTTTCATGGCGTTTCTTCTCATCTGTTCATTTATGTGCCTTATTCGAAAGAAGGTTCTGGTTCTGGTATATGTTCTTACAACATCAAGAGCTATTTCAGGAAATTGTTCTTTTATTTTCAGTTGGAGGTTCTCTAAGATATTTCTTGAATTAGAAATAAAATTTCCGTGTAGTTTAAAAAAATATCTTATAATTTGGTGACTGTTTCTACCCAGGTATCATGTGGAACAATTAAACCACCTCTTGATAAAGATTCAATCCATTTTTTGTCATTTTCGGATGTTGATTCCACTAGATATGAATAAGTTCCTAACTGCGCTTCTTTGTGACGATATGCCAAATATCCTGCAAAAAAAATCGCAAGGCTTCTTTTTCATTTACAACAGGACTGAAATGAATGTCATGTTGAGGCTCAATATCTGCAGTGATACTGCATACTCTTTTTCTTCTAATTTGAAAAATAAAGTCGCAGTTAGTGTTTGATCTTGGCCATTTTCCACATTTGTATTTATTGGCATAAGAAGCTTAGACCCAAGCAATAATGTTTTAAGTCGGGATTTGAAATCAGTAGTAAGAGGATGGTTATAAAATTGTACAAGACCTCTAATTTGGGAAAATATATTTTCTAAAGCATCTTGATTGACTCTAACTTATCATTATGTATTTAATATTATTTTCTTTCATGTCATCATAAAGTCCTTTTAAGCTTGCTCTTGAAACAAGAATGCCTTTTTGGAAAGGCAGTATTGAAGTTTTAGAAATGACTCTGAGTTCCGTAATATCCGCTTGCATTTGACTCAGAATTTGCATTTGGTCATTTATATTATTTCCAAAAGCAGAGCGCTTTAATTTATTTTCATCATTAGAAACGCGAGAGAAAATCGACACATTTTCCCATGCTTCGGAAAGGTCCGGCTAGGGACCAGTGACGTCAATAATTCCAAGAACTCTGGATAGGAGTAGGTTGCCAGAAACGAATGGCCTACCTCTCTTACTTTCATTTACCTTGCATGCACCGGACAAATCCAAAGTGAGACTGGCTACCGCAAATTGAACAAAATCGCCATTTGGCGCCAGGTCGGTTCTCGCCAAACCTGCGATATTCAGAGCCATCTATCGGAAAAAGGTAACTTTTAGGATCGATTTAACTCCGCCTTAAGCCCATGGAGTTAGAAGTACTTCATGGAGTTAGAAGTACTTCTAACTCCATGGTTAAGCCAACCTTCCCCCGTTTGCCTCTGTCTCTAACGCTTCGTGATCATGATAATGGGAATATCGATGGTGTATGACATTGTTGTCGTTGAAGAAGAAGATATATGTAGATTAAATTTAAAGGGAAAGTGTTTGGCAACAGCATTTAATTGAAGGCGCATATAAAAGTAAGTATAGTACACTTTTATTATATCTCATTTTTATTTAAGAGGTTGTTTGGAGCTTTTTTTTTTTTAGGAGTTTGGAGCTTCCCCTTTTTTTCATTTAGTAGATTCTTTTTTTTTACTCTTCTAATTATGGAGATAAATATCATATATTGTGACAATTGTGAATTATTTTTGATGGGTAACGAAAACCGCCATAGGCGAGAAGTGCATGAAGAATTGCGACCTCACCAGTGCCAGCGTTGCCCAAAGCGATTTAAACGCAAGGCACATTTAGAGTACCATGTCCATTCCTCAAAGTGTATTTTTCGTAAAAAGGTTACAGGCCCTTCGCAACGTGCTGCTAACATGCCGTCAACATCTTCCGTAGGTGATGGTCTTCCACATGTACATGATTCCACTACTAATGAAACGAGTAATTTTCATGAACTTAAATTACCATCTTCCTCCAAAGTCGATGAAGTTAATACATGTAAGGAAGAAAAATATAAGACCTACAGATGCCCAAGCCCATCATGCCGGTCGATTTTCTATAGTGTAGACGCATTGGCAGAACATTTTAAAGTTGAATTTGGAGCCGATTACGCGTATCTAGTGGCATATAAATGCCATGTAAGTTGCAATGGCGTTTTTTTTACAAAAAAGTGTATCCTTAATCATTTTTTTTCTAATCATTAAATGCTCCAAACTCCTATAACCTCCAAACTATTTGTTTTAAATTTTCTTGTGTATGTAAATTTTTTAATATTTTATTAATGAACTACTGTAAGTGACATTTAAGTTGCTTACAATTTTTATTAATTAGTATCTGACTTTATTTTAATTTGACTTGGCACACTTTGTGCTATCATTAAGATTCATTAAAAAATCTTTTAAACTTGGTAAGTTTGTGTCCTTTGTAGTTTTGATTTCATGAGTGGCGGCTCATTATTTTCATTCATTAGTTAAAAAGATGTTTTCTAAAGGCTCCATTGATTTGACCTTCAAAAAGTATTTTGTTATTTACTTATTGATAAATTTGTTATTGAATTAACAAAGGAAAAATTCCGATGTGAGCAGCACATGACTGATTGAAAGTTCCCTAAAATAGCTTTGACTTTATACTAATACAAAATTAATTTGAATGTTTAAATTTTTAGCAGCTTAATTTCTAATTATATATATTTTACTTGCGTATAAGTATTAATAGTCTATTCATTTTAGCAATGGCACCCGATATCGCAAAGCCTGCTCCTAACTTCACTGGTACTGCTGTTGTAAATGGTGCTTTCAAGACTGTCAAGCTTAGTGATTATAAGGGAAAATACTTGGTTCTATTTTTCTATCCTTTAGATTTGTAAGTATATAAATGAGATGTTTTTATTTAAATGTTTTAAATTGAATATAAACTAATATTTTTAATTAATTTCAGTACCATTGTTTGCCCTACTGAAATAATTGCATTCTCTGAGCGAGCAGATGAATTTAGGAAGATAAATTGTGAACTCATTGCATGTTCTACAGACAGCCATTTCTCACATTTAGCATGGTAAGATTCATATTTTATATTGGGTAGTAGGCAATTCCAGTCACAAGCATTTCTTTTCAAAACTGGTGTCATAGTAATTTATAATGTACTGCAGTTAAGCAGAATGCATATTGCATTTACATCTGCTTAGAATGCCAGAGTTCTAAATGTAAAAATTTCTGTTTTCAAGAATTTGGTATTATATTTCGAGTCTTTGATATTCTGAAAACCAGAATTTATTAAATGCAGTATATAATAGAATTTTTTTTATAATTCACTTGAAAGTTACCTATTCTAGGTTGAAATTTCAGCTTTCTACATTTTTTAACTGCCCCAAACAGGTTTCCCAACCTTTATATTTATGTCCAGAAATAACTATGGAATAACATACCATTGAAAAATATTGGCTTTATTTAATCAATGTTAGATTATCTGAAAAGTTCTACATGCCCGAAGGCATGTTATCCATTAAAAAAAGTGGTTGCTTATAACAACTTTTACATGCTGATATTTTACATTGCTGATAGCTCTGGTGTCCAGAAAATTAAATAATATATATATATATATATATTAGGTCTACATGTGCCGAAATTTCACTTTGACATGACAAAACCTTGATTTAAACTGATCTGTATTAATATGATAAAAACCCAAATTTTAATTTTTTTATAGAAAAAATTAAAGGAGTTGATTTATTTTTAAACGTGTGCCAATTTCAGCTATGTAACTATCAATTCTATTAAAATTAATTTAAAATGTTTTCAAAATTGAATGTTTGGCCTGAGCTAACTTTTAGAACCCAAGCCAGTCTCTTTTTACAAAACTGTGTTTGAAAATGCAAGACTTGTCTAGCTGTGAGTCACGCCTGATCTTATAAACCTCTAATATACAATAACTATCCTATAATTCCATATCAAAACTAGAAAATATGTTGCTATTGAATACAATTCCTTTTAACAACAAAAGGAAAACAATTCCTTTTAATATTTCCAATTATGCCTGCTTGGCCAAGCATGTAGTAAAAATATATGTCCGATTACAACTTTTATATACTGTGGTCATGTCAGGCAATATATATCTTTTGAACCCAGGTTTTAATATGAAAAATAAAGTTCAGATAGCATGTTCAGTATAAAGCTTGGAAGAATCTGTTTTTAACTGATGTGCATAACTGCATATTATTAAATACACTTATCTGGGACTTCAACTTTAGTTTGATAGTTTGACATGAAATCATAGATTCGGGGATTGCACAGTTCCTTCTTTTCTTTTCCTACTTTTTAAAAATGATTCCTTTTTCCTTTATTTCCCTTTTCCTACTTTTCTACAATTGGCAACTCTTTGCTTGTGTAGAAAACCCAGACCACACGACCAACCCAAAGGCTAATGGTAGCTTTCTGTGTGGCCGGAACTCTTTGCTTGTGTGTCCAATCTCAAGCATATCAGGGTAAAATGTTAAAGGAGTTAATGGTACAAAGTGAAGAAAATTGGGCTGAAGTGTTTTTATGAAATGGTGCAATCCTTGTAGTTTAAATATTAATTTAAATCCTTAATCATAAAGTTGGTCAACCTGTTTTCCTACCAAGTTTGAACTCCTATTCACAATAAGGAAAAATGGCTACCATTCAAAATTGAGTAAATGGTTAGGTTAACTTTGGTGCTTAAATTATTTGTCACAAATTTTAATCTGAAGCGGTAAAGATAAATTTGAGATGTTTTGAATGCAAATAAGTTATTTGAAATTATATACACTTAAATATAGATCTTTAAAATCCAATTTGAAACATGCAGAGTTATAATTTCAATTCTTTATTAAATTAATGGGTATTTTCAATATTTAACTTTGACATGCTTGAATTTTTGTAAATTGTATTTTAAAATGTCTTATCATTTTTAAAGCAATAGTATTACACCTTAAAATCTTGTGTTATTGAATACAATATTTTCCTCAATTTTGCATTGGAATTTTAATGTATTTTTTCATTCAATTGATGCATTGATTTATTCTGTTTTAGGATTAATACTCCACGCAAGGATGGTGGTTTAGGTAAAATGAATATTCCTCTTTTGGCTGATAAGAGTTGTAAAATTTCTCAAGATTATGGTGTATTGAAAGAAGGAGATGGTCTAACATTTAGGTAATGTAAATTGGATTTATTATTCTAAATTATCAGAAGTAATCTTGTGGTTTTTTTTATTAATTTGCTGTGAAATCATGCCAAATAAGTGCATGACTTTCTTCCAGAATTTTTTGATACAGATTAGAGAAGACAAATGGCTTAGTTGCTGAAAAATTGTCTACTTCACAAAAAAGCAAATTGGTATAAATTCATGAATTTAATTTCGGTAATTGACAAATGTTTTAAGTATTTCCCAATATTCAGAGATTAATTCCATGATTTTTTTCCTTTGTATGATGAAAGATTGCTACTGTACCTGAAATTTGTTAGAAGACTAGTGGGAAACATGTTTATATTGGTCTATAGACCAAAGAGTGTAAATTATAGTAACACAATTTTGTACAATTAAAAAGAAAATTCAGAAATTGCCTATTTTAAATTTATGCATTTAAAGCACAATATGCTGAACTAAAAAAATTTATTGAGTGAGCATAACTCCCTCCTTGAGCCACATTACTGTAAATGTTCGAAAGAGCATCTCTTTAGAATGCCTCTTCTGCTTTTGATGACATTTGAATTTTTAATCTCTGGTAAATGTGTACATAGTCTTTTTCAAAAACATTCTAAATGGAACATTTTTACTGGATTTAGTGCCATTTGGCAGAATTTAGGTTTTTATGTGGAATTTGGACATGTGAAGAAAGGTTGAATCTTCACATCTTCTCTACAGTTGTATGGTGAAGATGTAGTAAATAATCCTTATTATTGGGTGCATTTGTAAACGGTCAATCTCATTTAGTTGGGGCAAGTCTGGTTTTGCTAGTGGTGTTTAACAAATCCTCCCCCCCCCCCCCCCCCCCCCAAAGTCTTGTGAATAAAATTGAGACTAAGTTTTGCCATATGTAAAGTCATAGAATTTAATTGGTATGTAACATTAACCTAATAAACCTAAATTTCAGTATGTAATAATTCTGTATATATGTTATATCAAAGTTAAGTCTGTATAAAATTTGATGCCTGTAACTGTTTTCGACCAGATTTTTACCGGTTTCGTAGCATTGGATTTACAGTGTTTAAGTGACCACTTAGTCCATATATCGTAAATAATCGTGGGAGATATAGGGCAGTGTTTGTACTTAGTTTTAAAATATTTTTGTCTGCAGGTTTTCTGTTAAAATGTTTACATCATGTGTACTGTCTTGGGGACTTTGAGCAACTGCTTTGTCCACCTATAATTGCGCAATTTTTATCCAGGTTGGGTTCATACTTAGTTTCATAAAATTTCCCCAGATTTCTTCTGAAGGCTTTCAAAACAATAGTTTAGTCTTGTATGCTTCATTCTTCACTTAAAGAAATCACAAATTATCTGTTACAAATGAATTAAAGTGATTAATAAGCTGTGGAAGAAACTATAATTAATTTCTAACCGAAAATTGCTTTTAGAATATAACAAATGTTGGTGCATCTTGTCTTTCAGTTTAAAATTTTTATCCTTGATGTGAAGAATATTCAAATGAATCATTTCTAAAGCATTGCCTGTAAATTTTTATCTTTAAAGAAGTGTATACTTTAGTTATTCCAGAAATTGAGACTGTTTTTTAATTAACTTCTATAATTATTAAATTCATTAACATTCCTAAGTTATTTATGAATGCAAATCAAAGATGAATCTAATAGTAAAATGATTGCCGTTGTGTATTTATCTGAAAAGTCTAAATATAAATAATGCAAATTGCCAAATGCTACAAAATGAGTGAATGAGTGTAGATAATTTTCTATTAATGCTTTGCATATATTTACTCATTGCTTGTATTTCCTGTTTAGCTGTCTTGAGCCCTAAACTTATTTTACATTGTTTTGTTACTTTTTGTAGGTATCGCTTAGATCCTTCTCAAAGTATTTGTAATCCTCCTTTTGAATCTTTATCTCTGATTTAGTAATTAAATATCTGCATTAAGCTGCCAATCCTAATGGAAAGGTGCTTATTGCAGGAGAATGTCCATTCCATCATCATTAATCTTGTTTCTTTTTCTCAGTTTGAGATTATTGCTAAAATTTATAAAATGGGATTAATTTCTCATTTTGTACTATTACTTTTTCAGGGGTCTGTTCATTATTGATGGCAATGGTACATTGCGTCAAATTACTATTAATGATTTACCTGTTGGAAGATCTGTTGATGAAACTCTTCGTCTTGTTCAAGCCTTCCAGTATACTGATAAACATGGCGAAGGCAAGATTGTGTTTTCTTTTACATTTATGTACTTAAATCTGCTTGTAATGAAATTATAATTACTATGTCATTTCATCAATTTATAAATTAGACAAATTAATAGTGTAATTTTTTTATAAGAATTTTATTTGCTTAGCTATTTCCTTTAAATCTCCCAAAATTTTGGACTTTAAGCAAAAATTTAGAAATTGAGAAAGATGTTATATTATAAAAGATTCCATATATTTTCGCAAATACTATAAATGTAAATGGTAAACATAAATTTGGAAGTATCTACAGTGTTGTAATAGTATTTTATATCCACAAATTTGTTTTATTTAGAAGTGCTAGGTAAAACTAGTGTTTGTTGGGCAATTCAACCCAATTGTTAATATTTGGTTTTCTTAATTTTAGTTATACTATGCAATAGTATAGTTTATCAAATCTTGTGTATTATTACTGTACTTTAGTGTATTTATTTTAGTGTGTATATGTATATCAGTGTTTATCAATAGTTGTGTGTGTTTCAATTTGGCATGAATGATTTATCAATCTTTAATTTTATTTGAAAGGCTGTAAGAACTGATCATGACAAGCTGCTTGCCGGGCCCTGTAATAAACTCCTAAATTTAGGCTTCTTTATTAGGGCCCTTAAAATCTTATTTTATTAGTGTTATCCTGGAAATTAAAAATTACTTCTGGAACATTAGCATAATGATCTTATGTTTCTAAATACAGTCAATAGGTGGTGTCACAATTATACCAATGTTAAAAATTATTGGTATCCATGTCATAATCTTATTTTCGAATTAATTCAATAGGTGGTGCCACTAAAATAACTATATATGTTATTTATATCCTTTGTAGCAGTGATTGAAAGTTTGGCTTTTAATTTATGCAATGTCCTTTTATAGGGCAGATGCTGCTTTACTGTAATCCTAAGCACCTAGAATTTTAATAGTGGGTGGGATTAAAATACCTATTACTAGGTGTCGCGAACTTCTCTCGGTCCATGCCAAGAGGACTGGGGAAAAGGTTACTCTCATCCTGCCATCTTGCTTCTTTGAGAGTAGCACAGCTGGCCCTGCAATTTGATACTGCAGAGTCAAGGGGCAGAAATTGGAGTCAAGGGGCAGATATTGGAGTCAAGGGGCAGAAATTGGAGTCAAGGGGCAGTAATTTATAATGTACTGCAGTTAAGCAGAATGCATATTGTATTTAAATCTGCTTAGAATAATGCTTGGGTACTACATGTAAAAATTTCTGTTTTCAAGAATTTGGTATTATATTTCTAGTCTTTGATATTCTGAAAACCAAAATTTATTAAATGCAGTATATAATGGAATTTTTTTATAATTCACATGAAAGTTACCTATTCTAGGTTTAAATTTCAGCTTACTACATTTTTAACTGCCCCAAACAGGTTTCCCAACCTTTATATTTACGTCCAGACATATTTAACTATGGAATAACATACCATTGAGAAATATTGGCTTTATTTAATCAATGTTAGATTATCTGAAAATTTCGACATGCCCAAAGGCATGTTATCCATTAAAAAAAGTGGTTGCTTATAACAACTTTTACATTGCTGATGGCTCTAGTGTCCAGAAAATTAAATATATATATTGAGGTCTACATGTCCCGAAATTTCATGTTGACATGACAAAACTTGGACTTAAACTGATTTGTATTAAAATGTGATAAAAACCCAAATTTTAATTTTTTGTATACAAAGAATTAAAGGAGTTTATTTATTTTTAAACATGTGCCGATTTCAGCTATGTTAAGATCAATTATATTAAAATTAATTTAAAATGTTTTCAAAATTGAATGTTTGGCCTGAGCTAACTTTTAAAACCTAAGCCAGTCTTTTGCCAAAATGGTGTTTGAAAATGCAAGACTGGTCCAGCTGTGAGTCATGCCCGATCTTATATAAACCTCTAATATACATAGCTATCCTATAATTCCATATCAAAACTAGAAAATCTGTTACTATTGAATAGGAAAACAATTGCTTTTAATATTTCCAATTATACCTACTAGGCCAAGCATGTAGTAAAAATATATGCCAGATTACAATTTCTATATACTGTGGTCATGTCAGGCACACAATATATATTTTTTTAATCCTGATTTTAATATGAAAAATAAAGTTCAGATAGCATGCTGAGTATAAAGCTTGGAGGAATCTGTTTTAAACTGATGTACATAACTGCATATTATTAAATACTCTTATCTGGGAATTCAATTTCAGTTTAAGATAGTTTAACTTGAAATCATAGATTTGGGGATCGCACAGCACAGTTCCTTCTTTTCCTACTTTTTAAAAATAATTCCTTTTTCCTTTATTTCCCTTTTCCTACTTTTCTACAATTGTCAGCTCTTTGCTTGTGTGTCCAATCTCAAGCATATCAGGATAAAATGTTTAAGGAGTTAATGGTACAAAGTGAAGAAAATTGGGGTGAAGTGTTTTTATGAAATGGTGCAAACCCTGTAGTTTAAATATTAATTTAAATCCTTAAGCAGAAAGTTAGTCAACCTGTTTTCCTACCAAGTTTGAACTCCTATTCACAATGAGAAGAAAAGGCTACACTTCAAAATTAAGTGAATAGTTAGGTTAACTTTGACGGTGCTTAGATTATTTTTTACAAATTTTAATCTGAAGCAGTAAAGATAAATTTGAGATGTTTTGAATGCAAATAAGTTATTTTATATACTTAAATATAGATCTTTAAAATCCACTTTGAAACATGCAAAGTTATATAATTTCAATTCTTTATTAAATGAATGGGTGTTTTCAATATTTAACTTTGACATGCTTGATTTTTTGTAAATTGTATTTTAATATGTCTTATCATTTTTAAAGCAATAGTATTACACCTTAAAATCTTGTGTTATTGAATACAATATATTTCTCAATTTTGCATTGGAATTTTAATGTATATTTTTTCATTCAATTGATGCATTGATTTACCCTGTTTTAGGATTAATACTCCACGCAAGGATGGTGGTTTAGGTAAAATGAATATTCCTCTTTTGGCTGATAAGAGTTGTAAAATTTCTCAAGATTATGGTGTATTGAAAGGAGATTGGTCTAAAATTTAGGTAATGTAAATCAGACTTATTATCCTGAATTATCTGAAGTAATCTTGTGTTTTTAGATTAATTTGCTGTGAAATCATGCCGAATAAGTGCATGACTTTCTTCCAGGATTTTTTGTAATAGATTGGAGAAGACAGACTTAGTTACTGAAAAATTATCTATTTCGCAAAAAAAGCAAATTGGTATAAATCCATAAATTTTTGTTTCGGTAATTGACAAATGTTTTAATTATTTTCCCAATATTCAGAGATTAATTCCATGATTTTTTTCCTTTGTATGATGAAAGATTGCTACTATACCTGAAGTTTGTTAGAAGACTCGAGGGGAAACATGTTTATATTGGGCTATAGACCAAAGAGTGTAAATTATAGTAACACAATTTTGTAGAATTAAAAAAAAATTCAGAAATTACTTATTTTAAATTTATGCATTTGAAGCACAATATGCTGAACTAAAAGAATTTATAGAGTGAGCCTAGCTCCTCCTTGAGCCACTTTACTGTAAATATTCGAAAGAGCATCTCTTTAGAATGCCCCATCTGCTTTTGATGACATTTGATTTTTTGATCTCTGGTAAATGTGTACATGGTCTTTTCAAAAACATTCTAAATGGATCATTTTTACTGGATTTGGTGCCATTTGGCAGAATTTAGGTTTTTTTGTGGAATTTGTACATGTGAAGAGAGGTTGAATTTCCCCCTCTTCTCTACACAGTTGTATAGTGAAGAAGTGGTAAATAATCCTTATTGTCGGCTGCATTTGTAAACGGTCAATCTCATTTAGTTAGGGCTAGTCTGGTTTTACTATTGTTGTGTGTGCTTCACAAATTGTCTCCCCCCTCCATAGTCTTGTGAACTGTGAATACAATTGAGACTATAGTTTTGCCATATGTAAAGTCATAGAATTTAATCGGTATGTAACATTAACCTAATAAACCTAAATTTCAGTATGTAATAATTCTGTATATATGTTATATCAAAGTTGTATATATGTTATATCATGGAAATGCCCGTTGAGTGTTTTCTCTGCAGGTCTTCGAATCAGACGAAAATAAAATAAGAAGGAGGGAAAAATAAACTCCAGATGAAAGGAAAAATTACGTGTTTGCAACAGTAGTTTTATTATTAGCTTAATCCTGACAAGGTTTGGTAACATCTCATTGAATTTTTTTTTAAACTTTTAATATCGCGAATTAAATTTTTTATCTATATAAAAACCTTATAAGTTAAAAAACAAAAATAAAGCATGCTTTTTCTATCATTTCATCTTTCGAATTCTTTCATGTGGAGTACCCATCCCCTTAAATATACAATTTTGAAAAATTTCATTCTTCAGTTTTCTATCAAATGATTTGCCCATATACCAAACCTCTATCATGTTTTAAAAGAGACTTTTCTCCTTTATTCCAAAATTTGAACATTTTGGTGTATGGCACCCCCTAAAGTAGAAAATATTGGAAAACTGAAATTGTACACTTTCTTCCTTCCAAACTATCTACCAGTACACCAAATTTGAAATCTCTATCTCACCCGAAAGCATGTTTTTTTTTATCTATTCACCTTTTGAACGTTTTTCTCTGGAGCACCCCCTTAAACGAACATTTTTGAAAAACTATATTCGTCTTTGGTATTTTCATCAACTGATTTAGCCCATAAACCAAATTTCAAACCTCTATCAAATTTTAAAGAGCCGTTTCTCATTTATTTGGCAAATCGAACATTTTGGTGTGCGGCACCTCTTTAAGTAGAAAATATTGGAAATCTGAAATTGCACATTTTCTTCCTTTGGAACGATTTACCCATACACCAAATTTGAAGTCTCTATCTTATTGCAAAGCATGCTTTTCTATCATTGCACTTTTTGAATGTTTTGGTGTGGAGCACTCTCTCTTCTGAACATTTTCAGAAAATAAGATTTTTTCAGGGAGTTTTATTGAACGATCGACCAATGTACCAGATTGCAGTCTATCTATTCGGGAAGTGCCTAAAAAAGTATGACGGACGGAGACTTGGCAATTTGTATATATAGATTGTTGGACAATATATATCAGTAAGAGAGGCACATCATGTACAACTTATAGAACCATGTTCAGCAACAGACTCTGCCTGTCTGTCAAATAGCAATTTATGATCTAAATAAAAAATATTTAGTTAAGTTTTAGAGAAGTTATTGTTGAACAGTGTATGTAACAGTAAAGGGAGTGCGGCTTCTGCAGTTTTTATATGATCACATTGAGCAATGAACTTGGCTTGTAAAACATTAATTTATACCACACATCCAAACTGAAAAAGAAATCAATGAAGTTTTAGAAGTGTTATTATCAGATAAAGCAGGCATACAGATAAATCACATCCAAAAGTAAGAAGTTTGGTACTTTACTACTCTGCTTCAACAAAAAAAAAAAAAAAATTGTAGGGAAAGCTATGTACACACACATAAAAACTTAATTTATATACTAAATCCCAATAAAAAAATAAGTAACTGCAAGTTTAGCAATGTATGCTTACATGTAAATTTTTCTTCAGTTATTGGTATAAATTTGAGTTAAACAGAAAATATTGTTAAAACAAAAATCTTCCATAGATGCAAAAATATTCATATGAAAATGCATATATCTAGCATTTTCTTTCAGCTAATTCACACTTCCCAGTTTTTTTTTTTATTTTTTTATTATTATTATTTTCCTATAAAAGACTTACCTATTTAAAAAAATAATAATAATAATAGATATTTAATTTTCAAAAAGCAGAGTTGGGAAAACACTGGCTTAAGACCACCCTGAAAAACCATGGTTTAAACCATGGGTTTTAAAAACCAGCCAACCGTGCAAAAATATCCTAAAAATCTGGTCAAAAAATATCTTTTTGACCATCTTAGGAAAACAGTGAATAAACTTCAATGTTGTAAATTCATTATAAGATTATAAAATGAAAATTTGCTCAAACTGATTCTGAAATTATATACAAAATTAAATATTTCATTTCAGCAGAAGAGCCTTATTTGTCTGTATAAAAAGACAGAGCACTAGCACTTACAAATGTAAGATCACATCTGTCATGTTCTGTGTGGCAGATGCGTTCTTGTCTTTAAAAGTGTTAGTGTTGTCTTTTTATCCTGATAAAGAAGGCTGTTCTTTACCTCTAAATCCAGTTTATATTTTTTATCAACCTTATATACTGTTTACTAATATATATATATATATTTAAGATTTTTTATTGTAAAATATGCAATTTGATATTTTATCAAAGATAAAACCACTATAAGCTTTTTGAGCCATTTGAATACTTCAAATTAGTGAAATATTTAAATGGTTCAAAAAGTTTAAATCAGCTGCTCTTCTAATTAATTTATGCCTGCTAGATAAACCTTGATGTATGTCTGTGTGAAAGTGTCCTTCAGGTATGTCTTTCAGGCATACATCCCCCCCCCCCCAGAAACATTTTACATTAACTTAGTTTCTGTTTATAACAGCATTTAGATATAATTTATATAGGGCAAATAGAAGACTTGCCCTCCTTCCCCCCAGCCGAAAAGTCCTGAAAGACTACCTGGCTAGCTATATCAAGAACTAGACATATTCTGGGTTGCAGCGGCCTATGTAGCAAGCGAATCAATAATGCATTGATGTAATAACTTCCCTGTATAAAATAAAAATGCTTTTGAAGGTCCCTTGAGAGCTATTGCAAGTTAAGAGTATTTACATAAAACTTGACCAAACAGGATGCTGAAGACAACTAGTAATGAAGAAAACTTGTATTATTGTACGCTATGTTACTAACAAATTAATTGATTAGATATAATTTATATAGGGCTAAATTATATTTTGCTTTATATAAATTATACTAACAATTAGATATAATTTATATAGGGCAAATAGAAGACTTGCCCTCCTTCCCCCCAGCCGAAAAGTCCTGAAAGACTACCTGGCTAGCTATATCAAGAACTAGACATATTCTGGGTTGCAGCGGCCTATGTAGCAAGCGAATCAATAATGCATTGATGTAATAACTTCCCTGTATAAAATAAAAATGCTTTTGAAGGTCCCTTGAGAGCTATTGCAAGTTAAGAGTATTTACATAAAACTTGACCAAACAGGATGCTGAAGACAACTAGTAATGAAGAAAACTTGTATTATTGTACGCTATGTTACTAACAAATTAATTGCAAGAATTAAATTAGAAGAAATATCATAAAATTAAATTAGATTAAAATTCACTCTAAATGTAGCTAGAGAGATAAACCTCCTATGAGGGAGGGGTGTTTAAGAAAATGTCAGAAAAAAAACTTTGTCACATTCAGCAAAAACAGATCCCATCACTGACCTCAAATTAAATTTACTTATGCTACATTCTTAACCAGTATAAAATAAATATTTGGATGTATATTTTGCTCTATATAAGTATTTGGTACTTAATAGCAATAGAACCAAACAATATAAAAAAAAATAATGCTATGCAAGACTTATCTACTTGGGATTTCTCCTGAACACATATATTGTTTCTCCACTATTCGCTGCAAACGAGCTCGACTGTATTTATATGAATGACAAAATAAACCTGATCAGCTGTTGAATTGAGCGGCATGGTCAGCAGTAAGAAAGAAAAACAGCTAATTAAATTTAAGTGGGGATGAGATGAGGCCTTGGACACAAAAAGCGTGAAGAACACTATAATAACGTCAGTTGCGCCGGAAACTAAAGAATTTAAATTGATATTTTTACAAGGTGTGATTATAATTCTCAGACTTTTTTGACTCAAGAATTTGTATTCACGCGCTGAGCGCGCGCGTTTTTCTACGTAGCTTTAATTTCAAGTTGACATTAATAAAGTAAATGCTTCTGACGACTGTTTACATATTGAATATTGTAGCTGAAGAATTTTAACCCAAAAAAAATGTATCAATCTATTATATGTAAAATTCGAAAATATGTAAATATGTCAAATGCATGTCACGTGATCTTACGTTCCGGTTAAAATACTTAGCTGTTCCGCTGTTCGGCGGAAAACCGGTACTGAGTCCTCCATTTCTTTGTTGTTTGCTTAACTGGGTGGACATCGAACGAAGCGGCTTTAATTCTTGAATATTCTTAAGGTTCGCTATTTATTAAACCGGCAATAGGTAAGTTAGGTTACGTATTAAATGTATGTTTATTTGTTTTATGGAAATCTGTAGTTAATAGTAAATATTTTTGTTTTGTAACTAGGTGTCTTTGGGAATTGCAAAATTATCTTAACAATGTATTGTGTTAATATTGACCTGATTTAGTTATTCGTATTTAGATTTTAGTCTTCTGTCGCGTCATGGAGTTTAATTACGAATTTGCAATATAGTTATAGGCTGTTTGTAGTGTACGATATTGCTACAGTACTAAATTGCTGGATACTCTAAAAGTAAAATAATAATCTTGTATTTAAAAGATTAGGCGCTAGTTTAAGTAAACTGAATGTTGTATTTTATAAATGTTGATAAGCATACATTTACATTTTTTCACAAAGATTAAAGAGAACCTAAATAAAAGTTATTGTAGCTCAAAAGTCAAAATGACTGTTCCTGTTATTTAGACAGTACGTTCTGTATTTAACTTATTTTCAAGGTGAGCAAGTATTGCGATTTTCTTGCAACCCGTGCTTGCACCATAGCTTATGAGAAAGTTGTATCTACTTCCGCAAGTAAGATGTAGTTGCGTCCAATTGACAAATTTTTTGGCAATACCTTAACCTCATTGGTGGGGATTTCACTAATTTATAATGCAGTAGTTGCATTCCAGTTATAAAAGCTTTGTCTCGTTTCTGGTGTTAATCCTGTTATGTTACTTTATCCTGCAAAGCAAACTTTCACCAATATTAAATTTGAATAAGTAATATAGAGTGTAGGGTAAGTTAGCAAAACTTTTTATATTGTGTATGAAATCTTAATTTGTTTTGTATTAATAGTGAATAGTATGTGACTATTTTACTATGTAATATATTCTTTTGCTTATTTAAATATAAATTTGTTTATGAATAAACATATTAATTCAAATGCTATTTTAAATAGATATACTGAAGTTGATTTACTAATTTTGTATTAAGTTCAAAGTGGTATCTCGTGTGGTTTAAAGGTAGCTATATTCTCTGTAAGACTAATTTTAAATATGCTGCTGGGGAGGCTTGATCCATCATGATTTTTTCTTTTATTTCAAGCTTTTCAAATGTTCCAACAGTTCAAATGTTACAACAGATGGCAGAGGTAAGCTATTACCTATCAAAATTTGGTGGTAGTTCATCTGTTGTTCAGATTAGATTTTGTTTTTTCATCATCAAAGTAAGCTTTTTGTAAATAAATTTAAACATAAGAATTCAAATTTATATGCTGAAAGTTCAGAACTTTAGCTACATAATTGCTATTTTATTTTTCAATTCAATACCTAATTTATCTGAAATTAAAACCAAAATCTCTGCCAAGGGAGGCTTTGACCCATGGTTCAAACCATCCTCCTATAATAATGAATTCATATGAGTATTGAATATAAGTTTAATTATTTTTAAGAAATATTTACATAATTTTAACTTCATGAACATTTAATTTATGGATTCAATATTCTTTGACAAAGAAATATGCAGATATTGTTTTATAAGATTCTTTAGTAGCTCGGATTTTAAAACTATATTTAGAAAAATGCAAGTTCGCTTTAATTTGAATGCATCCAAAGTATATCAAATATTTATTTTAAAATGGCCAGTGTTCTATAATGCTCAACCGTTTATATCTATAAAGACTTTAGATTTTTGAATTGCGCCCCTTTGCTATAATCTTTAAAACACCACTTCATAAAAATAAAAACATCTCCCCAAAGTACAAGAGATAAGAGCTTCTTTCTTTAAAGTATGGTATCAATCGTAAGGTTTTTAAAGTCCTTTGAAGTGAAAGACATATAATTGCAATCATTCATACTGAACATGCCGATTTTTTAATTTTCTTGTAAAATTTGAAAGCTCACAAGATACTTGGTAATTAATTATGGTATGAAAAAGTTGAGTCGCACTCCGGTTAATTTTTCAAAGAACATAAGAATTCACGATTTTTGAGAAGATTCTAAAATTCGAGATCAATAAGACAGTTTTTCTTGCTTTTTAGCACTTTTAACTAAATTACCTTAAATTTTAACACTTTTTTAAATAGTAAATTTTGGCACTTAAGTTACAGCATGATATTTAGTGGTTTTGAATAAAATTGCGGTAAATCCGGAGACCAGCCCACCCTATGTATAAGTACAAATTGCACCATGTTGGCGCATTCTCCCATGTTTTGAAATTGGCCCCACCCATTGTAAGTGACTTATTCTTGTTTAGAAATAGGCTTCTCCCACCAAAATGACGTTTACTATCATTTTCTGAACGGGAGTTTTTAATGTAAATGATAGTGTAATTTAATTTGAACAACAGTGAACAGTACTCGTAATAAAATAAAAAGTTACAAAATAAGATTTTTGTGAATTTTAAAATTTTTATACTATTTTATTTGCATGTCGCACATAGCAAAATAGCTTTCTCCATGCAACTGAAGATCCTTACATGGGCAGGGGTTCGACCTAAAGGTTAAAAGGCTGTTGTAAAACGAATGTACCAGTGGTACGTGTTAGAAAAAAGCTTGTACCCTAACAAAATTCCAAAAAATTTTTACTTTTAAAAAGTTTGTATTCGGACTGAAAAGATTAAGAACTTTTAAAAGAAACAATTTTCTAAACACAGAAAAATATAAACTAGGTTTCAAAGCACGGGATAAAATAAACAAAACGCACAAACCTTCAGGACTCATCTTCCGATTCAGAGTCGGAAGCGTGCTGAAGCTTTTTATACAAGATTCATTCAAACCAACATCCATTCTACCTCATCTTACAACACTACATTCACCATCCAATTGCTCGCACTTACCTGAAAACATGAGGAAAATATGATAGACAACAAATACACAAGAATAAAACTCAAATTAATAATAAAATTAAAAATAAATTCAGATTAATTGAAGAAAAATCATATTCTTAAACCATGTGCAACAGTGACCAAAAATATTAAAAGAACTGCACATTTACATCACAGAACTGTAGCAATTGCAGAAACCGTATTCTAATTGGATGTTACACAATTACCGCCAAAAAACACAGATATAAGAGATGTCAACATAAAGTGCTCGCGATTGGAACACTCGGCGGTGAGTAAGCTGCTGGTGCGGTGGGCTGATCTCTTAATTAACCAAACTTGCTTATTTTAAAACTTTTAAATAAAATGTAATATCACTTTTAAATAAAATCATGTATGTTAGTGCACTTTTTTCATAAAATTGCAAATATGAGCATTTTTTTCGATGAAGTTTTAAGTTTTCAAATATAATAAATTAATGTAGTATTGTGATAATTTTTAAAATATTACAGAGGAATGCATCGCATTTTAGAGATGTTTAAATGAAATTGCATTGAAGTTGGAAAGTGTTTCATAATCAATGCTTTATGCATGATTGATCTTTCTTGTTATTTTAGTCTACTTCATAAACAGAAACAAAATGCTTACTATACTTATGACTCATAATTAAGGAACTTTAATTTTAGAATATTCAAAAATGCTTTCCTGTTGTCTCAAATAAGGACAAATGAGACTCTATTAACAGTAACGATACCCAGATACAATTCTTAAAGCATTGTGATGTTTTTCATAGTAGTTTTATCTCCTTCTTCCTAACTTCATAAACAAAAGCATGGTGAGCCGATATGCTCCTCCAAAACTTGTGAAAGATATCCTAGCACCGTCTTCGTTTTTGTCATCACTTAATCACTGGCGGTATGGTATGTATCATCGATCTGGTTCCAGACTGTTTACAAGGATAGTTTACTAAAATCGTTGATATATACCCAGACATTTTTCACCTTTGTAAATTTATCGTGCTGATTAATAATGTTAAGTGATAAATTAATAAATACTTTATATATAAATTGTTATTAATTATATCGTTTATAGCAATGGCCATATGAATGCCATTGTGCTCGAATGAATGGCAAAGTAAAATGTTGAATAATTTCTAATTTTATTTTAAAATATTTTCCACGTTTTCTAATAATGGCTGCCACTGCGCTTACATATGTCGAATGTATCAAATAAAACCCAACATATTCACTCCATTCTACTATAAGTGAAAGATGCCTCGAATGGATGTACTGCAGAATAATTATTTTCATTCATTAGTTAAAAAGATGTTTTCTAAAGGCTCCATTGATTTGACCTTCAAAAAGTATTTTGTTATTGAATTAACAAAGGAAAAATTCCGATGTGAGCAGCACATGACTTTTCCCACTAATTCATTTTTGTTTTCTTATTTATTTCATTATTTATATTCGAAATTCAATTTTTCACACAAAATTTAATAAGAGACAAATAATTCACATTATATCGAATTTACAGTTTTTAAATGTGTATTTTATTTAACAGCTTAATGCAAAATAAATAATGAATAAAGGCTCTAAAAAGAAATTGCGCCCACAATCTTACACATGCATCGCCTCAGAAACATTCTATTAAAGTTAAAAAATGCCCTAAACGTTTAACTCTTTCAGGGCGAACGGGATTTGAAAATCCTATTTATTGTAAATGCCCATTACATTTCTGACCATGTTCACAGCTGGATTTCCTATATCCTACTTCATGGTTAGCACTGAACCTTATTCCTAGATTGCGGCAACACTGATTGAATCATATAATCTATGTGTTTCCGTTCTAAAAAGTTAAAATTTCAGTGTATTTTCATTGTTTAGGTAAGTAAATCTTGTTTTTTTTTTGTTATTGTTTTTACCTTGTACATTTGTGTGATGAATGCTTACTGCTAAAATTTTGATTTGCAAAATATTGAATAAAGTAAAAATCAAAGAATAACTTTTATAAGGAAGCTCTATTGGAAAAGTGAAGCAAATCAAATTCTTTCCTAAATGTTCCATTACAGTGGTCCCCAAAGTAGAGCCCGTAACAAACTCCTAACGGGATTTGCGAATAACACAAGTATAGTATGTAACTAATAAAAATGTTGTTAAATCCTGTTTTCCTTTTAATTAAAAAATTGGAAGTTGAGAATGATTTAAGAATAAAATTGTCATTTATTGAACTGAACATTGCAATTAATTTAAAACCAATACCTTTTTAACATGTTACAACAAAGTTGAAAAGTGTTTATGACATTGTTCATTCTGTCTGTCCGTCTATGTCTGTCCATCCATTAGCACGATAACTTCTGTAAAAATGACTTGATCAAAATGAAATTTTAGTATGTTGTTCAGTCTGTGGGACCTATGGGAATATAAATGAATATCACCAAATTAGTTTTGGATTGAACCCGGATTAAAAAAATTAAATACATTAAACCCTATAGGACCTAATTTTTCAAACCTTTTTTAAGCGGATTTAAAATTCACAAATTACTTCGAAAGTTTTGAGCAATATTTAAATTATCCCATAAAATATATAAAAATTTCAGTAAAATATATTTGGTAGTTTTTAAATAAAAATTAAAATAACTACATGAAGATATCACGTGACCCACTTCAAAATAAAATGTCAAAATCGTGATTTTTAAAGTTCTTTTTAATGCATATTTAGTGTTGTATCCTTTCTAAAACCGCTTTATTTTTGCTTAAATTCTGTGCATCTACATACTGAAACAACGCAATTACAATATATTTTGAGTTTAAATGATCATCCAAATTAGATTATTTCTACAACGAAGCTTAATTTTCACTTATGGAAAATGTAAATACCAAAAGATGTGGAATGAGTTTATAAGAATTGCTGTATTTCTTTAACACAAATTATTTAGGTCATGGAGTCTGCAATATAGCTAATATGATGAACATTCATTGATTTTACAGAGAACCAGACTACTTTTTCGATTGAAGTTTTAAGCATAGAGTTAAATGACTTGTACCTCCATGGTTTTAAGTTTTTAAATAAAATAAATCATTATATTATTGTGATGAATAGAAAAAAATTTATGAATGAAATGCGGCTTTTATATAGAGCCAGGCGTGTTATATTTTAATGTCATTTGAATAAATTTCATTTGTTTTCAATGAAGTTTTCAAATATAATAAATTATTGTAGTATAATTTTAAAAATATTACCGAGGAATATATCTCATTTTAGTGATGTTTAAATAAAATTGGATTGAAGTTGGAAAGTGTTTCATAATCAAAGCTTTATGTATGATCTTTCTTGTTTCATAATATCCATGAAAAACAACAAATTTTAACACTTACAAAAATTGAAGATGCTAAATCTTGCTATTATTTAGATAACTTTGGTTTTCAATAAGCACACAAAACTCTCAAAATATTAAGCAATGTAATTATGCATGAATTATTATAAGAGTATATATTTAACCCATTTAGTTTTTTGCTGCTTCCAACTTCTCTGCCTTTGACAAGACTAATGTTCTCATTTCATACTTATTCTCCTCAGGACAAATTCTTATAAGCTATTTCAATATTTTATAGTTTTAATCAAATGGTATTAATATTTTCTTTCCTGAAATTTTCAGAAAGCTGATTTTTTACTACAAAAGATTTTATTTCTATAAAGTAGCATACAATATGCAAATTTTCTTGGCTTCAAAATCAATGCATGATTGTGTTATGCATCATCACTATAGTATATTTATGGAGAGGGTGAGAATTAAAATTTCAGTTTTTGTTCCTCTTTTTTGGGAAAGTTGAGTGCAATCCCTGGAATAGGTGCAACCTGATGCAAACTAAAAGTGATATTGCAACACATCAAATTTGCACAAGTCCAGGCTAGAAAGAACATCTTCTAGCTAACGGAGGGATTGCTGGAAATCAAACTTTATTCTCCAGTTATGCCTAAAATTTTACCAGAAATGTGTTAGTCTTTTGAAGTTGTAAGTGTCGATGAATTTTCCATTTCAAAATAAGATATTTAGTTATGTTTGATTTTCAAGATGTATGTATGAGGTATTTTACAAATTCTATTTTAATATAAAAAAAAAAAATTTCAAATAACCCGATAGCAGAGCAAAATGGAAACCAATTATTTTTTTAATGGGTAAAATAACATGGTTGTACATAAGAAATTTGCATATCCTTGCTATAATTTTATTTGCATAATAGATAATATACTGTAATACATCTAATGTAATCATAAGTCTGGAAGTTGACAAAAGAATTGTAGAATCATAAGAAAATAACATTTAAAATATAGAATCTTGGCCCATCATATTCCAGATTAGGAGAAATATGAATGATTGAAAGTTCCCTAAAATAGCTTTGACTTTATACTAATACAAAATTAATTTGAATGTTTAAATTTTTAGCAGCTTAATTTCTAATTATATATATTTTACTTGCGTATAAGTATTAATAGTCTATTCATTTTAGCAATGGCACCCGATATCGCAAAGCCTGCTCCTAACTTCACTGGTACTGCTGTTGTAAATGGTGCTTTCAAGACTGTCAAGCTTAGTGATTATAAGGGAAAATACTTGGTTCTATTTTTCTATCCTTTAGATTTGTAAGTATATAAATGAGATGTTTTTATTTAAATGTTTTAAATTGAATATAAACTAATATTTTTAATTAATTTCAGTACCATTGTTTGCCCTACTGAAATAATTGCATTCTCTGAGCGAGCAGATGAATTTAGGAAGATAAATTGTGAACTCATTGCATGTTCTACAGACAGCCATTTCTCACATTTAGCATGGTAAGATTCATATTTTATATTGGGTAGTAGGCAATTCCAGTCACAAGCATTTCTTTTCAAAACTGGTGTCATAGTAATTTATAATGTACTGCAGTTAAGCAGAATGCATATTGCATTTACATCTGCTTAGAATGCCAGAGTTCTAAATGTAAAAATTTCTGTTTTCAAGAATTTGGTATTATATTTCTAGTCTTTGATATTCTGAAAACCAGAATTTATTAAATGCAGTATATAATAGAATTTTTTTTATAATTCACTTGAAAGTTACCTATTCTAGGTTGAAATTTCAGCTTTCTACATTTTTTAACTGCCCCAAACAGGTTTCCCAACCTTTATATTTATGTCCAGAAATAACTATGGAATAACATACCATTGAAAAATATTGGCTTTATTTAATCAATGTTAGATTATCTGAAATGTTCTACATGCCCGAAGGCATGTTATCCATTAAAAAAAGTGGTTGCTTATAACAACTTTTACATGCTGATATTTTACATTGCTGATAGCTCTGGTGTCCAGAAAATTAAATAATATATATATATATATATATTAGGTCTACATGTGCCGAAATTTCACTTTGACATGACAAAACCTGGATTTAAACTGATCTGTATTAATATGATAAAAACCCAAATTTTAATTTTTTTATAGAAAAAATTAAAGGAGTTGATTTATTTTTAAGCGTGTGCCAATTTCAGCTATGTAACTATCAATTCTATTAAAATTAATTTAAAATGTTTTCAAAATTGAATGTTTGGCCTGAGCTAACTTTTAGAACCCAAGCCAGTCTCTTTTTACAAAACTGTGTTTGAAAATGCAAGACTTGTCTAGCTGTGAGTCACGCCTGATCTTATAAACCTCTAATATACAATAACTATCCTATAATTCCATATCAAAACTAGAAAATATGTTGCTATTGAATACAAAACAACAAAAGGAAAACAATTCCTTTTAACAACAAAAGGAAAACAATTCCTTTTAATATTTCCAATTATGCCTGCTTGGCCAAGCATGTAGTAAAAATATATGTCCGATTACAACTTTTATATACTGTGGTCATGTCAGGCAATATATATCTTTTGAACCCAGGTTTTAATATGAAAAATAAAGTTCAGATAGCATGTTCAGTATAAAGCTTGGAAGAATCTGTTTTTAACTGATGTGCATAACTGCATATTATTAAATACACTTATCTGGGACTTCAACTTTAGTTTGATAGTTTGACATGAAATCATAGATTCGGGGATTGCACAGTTCCTTCTTTTCTTTTCCTACTTTTTAAAAATGATTCCTTTTTCCTTTATTTCCCTTTTCCTACTTTTCTACAATTGGCAACTCTTTGCTTGTGTAGAAAACCCAGACCACACGACCAACCCAAAGGCTAATGGTAGCTTTCTGTGTGGCCGGAACTCTTTGCTTGTGTGTCCAATCTCAAGCATATCAGGGTAAAATGTTAAAGGAGTTAATGGTACAAAGTGAAGAAAATTGGGCTGAAGTGTTTTTATGAAATGGTGCAATCCTTGTAGTTTAAATATTAATTTAAATCCTTAATCATAAAGTTGGTCAACCTGTTTTCCTACCAAGTTTGAACTCCTATTCACAATAAGGAAAAATGGCTACCATTCAAAATTGAGTAAATAGTTAGGTTAACTTTGGTGCTTAAATTATTTGTCACAAATTTTAATCTGAAGCGGTAAAGATAAATTTGAGATGTTTTGAATGCAAATAAGTTATTTGAAATTATATACACTTAAATATAGATCTTTAAAATCCAATTTGAAACATGCAGAGTTATAATTTCAATTCTTTATTAAATTAATGGGTATTTTCAATATTTAACTTTGACATGCTTGAATTTTTGTAAATTGTATTTTAAAATGTCTTATCATTTTTAAAGCAATAGTATTACACCTTAAAATCTTGTGTTATTGAATACAATATTTTCCTCAATTTTGCATTGGAATTTTAATGTATTTTTTCATTCAATTGATGCATTGATTTATTCTGTTTTAGGATTAATACTCCACGCAAGGATGGTGGTTTAGGTAAAATGAATATTCCTCTTTTGGCTGATAAGAGTTGTAAAATTTCTCAAGATTATGGTGTATTGAAAGAAGGAGATGGTCTAACATTTAGGTAATGTAAATTGGATTTATTATTCTAAATTATCAGAAGTAATCTTGTGGTTTTTTTTATTAATTTGCTGTGAAATCATGCCAAATAAGTGCATGACTTTCTTCCAGAATTTTTTGATACAGATTAGAGAAGACAAATGGCTTAGTTGCTGAAAAATTGTCTACTTCACAAAAAAGCAAATTGGTATAAATTCATGAATTTAATTTCGGTAATTGACAAATGTTTTAAGTATTTCCCAATATTCAGAGATTAATTCCATGATTTTTTTCCTTTGTATGATGAAAGATTGCTACTGTACCTGAAATTTGTTAGAAGACTAGTGGGAAACATGTTTATATTGGTCTATAGACCAAAGAGTGTAAATTATAGTAACACAATTTTGTACAATTAAAAAGAAAATTCAGAAATTGCCTATTTTAAATTTATGCATTTAAAGCACAATATGCTGAACTAAAAAAATTTATTGAGTGAGCATAACTCCCTCCTTGAGCCACATTACTGTAAATGTTCGAAAGAGCATCTCTTTAGAATGCCTCTTCTGCTTTTGATGACATTTGAATTTTTAATCTCTGGTAAATGTGTACATAGTCTTTTTCAAAAACATTCTAAATGGAACATTTTTACTGGATTTAGTGCCATTTGGCAGAATTTAGGTTTTTATGTGGAATTTGGACATGTGAAGAAAGGTTGAATCTTCCCATCTTCTCTACAGTTGTATGGTGAAGATGTAGTAAATAATCCTTATTATTGGGTGCATTTGTAAACGGTCAATCTCATTTAGTTGGGGCAAGTCTGGTTTTGCTAGTGGTGTTTAACAAATCCTCCCCCCCCCCCCCAAAGTCTTGTGAATAAAATTGAGACTAAGTTTTGCCATATGTAAAGTCATAGAATTTAATTGGTATGTAACATTAACCTAATAAACCTAAATTTCAGTATGTAATAATTCTGTATATATGTTATATCAAAGTTAAGTCTGTATAAAATTTGATGCCTGTAACTGTTTTCGACCAGATTTTTACCGGTTTCGTAGCATTGGATTTACAGTGTTTAAGTGACCACTTAGTCCATATATCGTAAATAATCGTGGGAGATATAGGGCAGTGTTTGTACTTAAGTTTTAAAATATTTTTGTCTGCAGGTTTTCTGTTAAAATGTTTACATCATGTGTACTGTCTTGGGGACTTTGAGCAACTGCCCACCTATAATTGCGCAATTTTTATCCAGGTTGGGTTCATACTTAGTTTCATAAAATTTCCCCAGATTTCTTCTGAAGGCTTTCAAAACAATAGTTTAGTCTTGTATGCTTCATTCTTCACTTAAAGAAATCACAAATTATCTGTTACAAATGAATTAAAGTGATTAATAAGCTGTGGAAGAAACTATAATTAATTTCTAACCGAAAATTGCTTTTAGAATATAACAAATGTTGGTGCATCTTGTCTTTCAGTTTAAAATTTTTATCCTTGATGTGAAGAATATTCAAATGAATCATTTCTAAAGCATTGCCTGTAAATTTTTATCTTTAAAGAAGTGTATACTTTAGTTATTCCAGAAATTGAGACTGTTTTTTAATTAACTTCTATAATTATTAAATTCATTAACATTCCTAAGTTATTTATGAATGCAAATCAAAGATGAATCTAATAGTAAAATGATTGCCGTTGTGTATTTATCTGAAACGTCTAAATATAAATAATGCAAATTGCCAAATGCTACAAAATGAGTGAATGAGTGTAGATAATTTTCTATTAATGCTTTGCATATATTTACTCATTGCTTGTATTTCCTGTTTAGCTGTCTTGAGCCCTAAACTTATTTTACATTGTTTTGTTACTTTTTGTAGGTATCGCTTAGATCCTTCTCAAAGTATTTGTAATCCTCCTTTTGAATCTTTATCTCTGATTTAGTAATTAAATATCTGCATTAAGCTGCCAATCCTAATGGAAAGGTGCTTATTGCAGGAGAATGTCCATTCCATCATCATTAATCTTGTTTCTTTTTCTCAGTTTGAGATTATTGCTAAAATTTATAAAATGGGATTAATTTCTCATTTTGTACTATTACTTTTTCAGGGGTCTGTTCATTATTGATGGCAATGGTACATTGCGTCAAATTACTATTAATGATTTACCTGTTGGAAGATCTGTTGATGAAACTCTTCGTCTTGTTCAAGCCTTCCAGTATACTGATAAGCATGGCGAAGGCAAGATTGTGTTTTCTTTTACATTTATGTACTTAAATCTGCTTGTAATGAAATTATAATTACTATGTCATTTCATCAATTTATAAATTAGACAAATTAATAGTGTAATTTTTTTATAAGAATTTTATTTGCTTAGCTATTTCCTTTAAATCTCCCAAAATTTTGGACTTTAAGCAAAAATTTAGAAATTGAGAAAGATGTTATATTATAAAAGATTCCATATATTTTCGCAAATACTATAAATGTAAATGGTAAACATAAATTTGGAAGTATCTACAGTGTTGTAATAGTATTTTATATCCACAAATTTGTTTTATTTAGAAGTGCTAGGTAAAACTAGTGTTTGTTGGGCAATTCAACCCAATTGTTAATATTTGGTTTTCTTAATTTTAGTTATACTATGCAATAGTATAGTTTATCAAATCTTGTGTATTATTACTGTACTTTAGTGTATTTATTTTAGTGTGTATATGTATATCAGTGTTTATCAATAGTTGTGTGTGTTTCAATTTGGCATGAATGATTTATCAATCTTTGATTTTATTTGAAAGGCTGTAAGAACTGATCATGACAAGCTGCTTGCCGGGCCCTGTAATAAACTCCTAAATTTAAGCTTCTTTATTAGGGCCCTTAAAATCTTATTTTATTAGTGTTATCCTGGAAATTAAAAATTACTTCTGGAACATTAGCATAATGATCTTATGTTTCTAAATACAGTCAATAGGTGGTCGAAAGCCCAGACCAACCGACTCGTCCGAAGACTTAGAGTAACAGTTTGGGTAGTCAATGGTAGTCAATAGGTGGTGTCACAATTATACCAATGTTAAAAATTATTGGTATCCATGTCATAATCTTATTTTCGAATTAATTCAATAGGTGGTGCCACTAAAATAACTATATATGTTATTTATATCCTTTGTAGCAGTGATTGAAAGTTTGGCTTTTAATTTATGCAATGTCCTTTTATAGGGCAGATGCTGCTTTACTGTAATCCTAAGCACCTAGAATTTTAATAGTGGGTGGGATTAAAATACCTATTACTAGGTGTCGCGAACTTCTCTCGGTCCATGCCAAGAGGACTGGGGAAAAGGTTACTCTCATCCTGCCATCTTGCTTCTTTGAGAGTAGCACAGCTGGCCCTGCAATTTGATACTGCAGAGTCAAGGGGCAGAAATTGGAGGGAGGGGGATGGTGGCTGAAAGACTTTCTGGACGCTCATCTGAAAGGACAATGGAACTCGCGGAGTCCCGAGTATTATGATCTATCAATTTGAATCTGTATATATATGTAAATAGTTCAATTAATAAATGTGTTGGTGTGAAATGAAGAAAGTGTTTTGCATAAGCATAGAGAAACAAACCATCGAACGGACTCAAGGTGATGAGCATTAGAAATAGAGCCCAATTTGGTACACTAGGTTTAAAGAAATACTTCTAAAAAAAATCTAAAATCCTTTAAGGTGTTTTGTGTGCCCTGATCTGATCCATTGCCGACAAGTGGCAATGAACAAATTCTCTTTTCTGCATTTCTGGATCAAAAATGATCTAAAAGATCAGTGGAGCCCCTTTCAAAACAATATTCAAATAATATCCAAAACAATTTTAAATAATAAAGTAAAAGTTACTTTCATTTTTATAGGCACATTAAGACAAATTTCTCTAAAATGCGATTGCACAATTGGTTTATATTCCTTTGCATCAGAATAGCGCTGCAGAAAGTATTCTCCCAGAAACAATCAGAAGCTGTGTGACTGAGAAAAGTTCCCAGATGGGTGCAAACTTTGCAAAAAAAAAATTTCATAGGATACTAATGTGGGAGGCACTAGCATTTATTAAAATTTGATTTTATATGTTCATTTTCTAGTGAAGCTGCAGACAGCTGGTATCATTATAGACCTGTTTGATCTGGTCTTGGTGAAATCAGCATTGGATTGTGTTCCGTTTCTTACATTAAACAGAAAAACCTCTTGCACTTTGCAGTGCTTACAGGTGTAGCCAGTCTTATTATAAGATACAAGCTACCAGGGTAGCACATCCATTAAAAAGAGCCTGGGGGGGGGGGGGGTGACCTGTCTACAGTTAGCAGCTATCTCATTTAATTTTATTTAACTTTAGTTTATTCTATTTTAAAAGTATGGAGCATACAATTAATAAAAAATAGTGTAACCTATATCCATGAATTAATTTCTTTCAAATTTTGCTTCTTTACAGTATGTCCTGCTGGCTGGAAGCCTGGTGATGACACCATGAAACCTGATGTTGATGGCAGCAAAGAATACTTCAAGAAACAATAAGTTCCTGTATCTTTACCCTAGTAGCATTTAACATGTGTTCCAATTGGATTTTTTTTCCTGTGTTCAAGCCAGTTCATTTAAAAATCTCAAGCATTTACTCCCTTGAATAAAACATTTATTTTGGACTTTAATTTGTCTTTATTGTATATATAATTAGTAATGAATATGCATACACTGAATTTTTTGTTTGAGTGTTGTCTTGTGTGAAAGTTTAAAGAAATGAGTAGCATAAACAAATTGAGGCAACTAGTTATTCAGATTTATGGAGCTCTATTATACTTCTAAAAGGGCTAACTCCACATTTTTGCAAGCTGCCACCTCCTCTCCCCCTTCCAGGCGTAAACTTCACAAAACTACCTTGCATTATCCATCATGAATTTCTCTTAGTTTTCTAAACAGTATAAGAGTTTCATGCCATCATTTATATAGGCATATATATTAAGCTTCCATAAATTATAGAACATTTTATCTTCATAATTAACCAGAGTTTACTTCAGTGTAATTTAACTTATTTCATACATAAGAGAACAGGGAAAATCTGAATTCATAGGTAAATTGGGCTCAAAACTTGTGGGAAATTTTCAGTTCATTTAGTTACAAATAAAGATAACAAGTTTTCTCTGTACAAAACTTTTGTCTCCGACAGAAAACAGTCTTGTATCCTTTCTCCAAAATTCAGTGTTTTGATGATACTAGTGGACTGTAATTTGGTTGAATGATAAAGCTCACAAGTAAAACCTTATCTACATTTATTTACACTATAATACAACATAATCTTATACCATAACAGATTGCCCCATGGCGAATCCACGACAGACCATACTGTCGATACTAAATGAAGCTGACGATCCAGCAGCTACTTCCATGAAGGTTCGAAGTAGACAGATGAATTCTTCACCGGTGCTCGCCAATTAGCAAACTCTACCTAGAAGGACGCCAAGGTGCAACATACCGCCCCGCGTTGACATGTTGCAGTAACATTCAACTTAATCTGTACAGAAGATCGCATACTATATGACTTAGATAAATAACTAAAATGAGAATAGATACATAAACATCTAAACAGTTACATGATAAACACAGAATACAAAATAAGTGCACATACTATACTACATTTTAAGCTCTTCAATAGGTAATATACAAATTTTGGAGATAGCTCGAGTAAAAACACCTGTGGCAGTTTTAACTCTTAACTACTCGCACTTTATCATCCGGACCAGGTATGATTTCTACAATTCTTCCCAGAGCCCATTTTAAAGGGGGTAAGTTATCTTCCTTTAGGAGTACCACGCATCCGGTTTGGACATTATCCTTTTGAAACATCCATTTGTTTCTTGGGTGTAAATGATTAAGATAATCCCGGTGCCATCGGTTCCAAATAGTTTCCGTTAGCTTTGTTATTTGTTGCCATCTAGATAGTCTGTTATCGGCTAGTTCTAATACTTGAGGTTCTGGAACGGAGTCAATTGCACGACCAATCAAAAAATGAGCTGGGGTTAGCACTTCAAATTCATTAATATCAGATGATAAGGGAAACAAAGGTCTTGAATTTAGAACACCTTCGATTTGCGTAACAACGGTTAAAAATACTTCTACTGTTACTCTAGCAGTGCCCAAAGTTCTTTTCAGGTGATACTTAAACGATTTCACTCCCGCTTCCCATAATCTGCCAAAATGGGGGGGGGAATGAATTTCCAATGGATGGATTCAGATGACAAATAGTAAGTTAGATTAATATGCAAACCGGATGAAACTCTATGTAATATTTTTAGCTCCGACAAATGTCGTACCATTGTCAGACATAATGGTTGAGCAAGTGAGGTCTGACACTAACTCTAAATGGATTGCTTTGGTAGCAAGACAAATAAAGATGGCTACATAAACTTTACTATAGATCCCTTTTCTTTGATTTCGATATTTAATCTAAGGAACTCAGGACCATTCCACCACAGACGATTGTCCGATATTTTACCTGGGTCCAAACCTCGAGAAATGATGTTGCCAGGGTTGTCGTCTGATGACACGTGTCTCCAATGGTAGTGTGCAGTATATCTTTGGATCTTGGCTACTCTGTTTCCTACAAAAGTTTTTAGTTGATAAGCTGGCATTCTTATCCACGCAAGGGCAATGGTCGAATAACTCCAGAGAAAGACTTCATCGATTTTCAACTTCAACGAACTAAGTATACGAAAAATTAACTTTGCTAATAGAAGGCAGGCTGAAAGTTCTAACCTTGGAATGGAAATTGTCTGCAAGGGTGCTACTCGAGATTTACTACTAAGGAGTTTTGACGAAATGGGCACTGGAGTGATGCACTGTACATAAACCACCGCTCCGTAAGAAGATTCGGATGTATCGGCTAACCCATGCAATACTAGTTTTTGAGCATCAGGCACTAAGATATAGCGATCAATATGAAGACTTTCTATAGACTTAAACGTTGTGGTGAACTGAAGCCAAGCATTTGCAAGATGTTCAGGAATGGGATCGTTCCAGTCTAACTTGTGAAGCCATAGCTTCTGCATAAATATTTTCGCCTTTACAATTACATGCCCTATTAAGCCAAGCGGATCAAATATCCGAGCTATATCCGATAGTACGGATCTCTTGGTTATTCTATTTGGTTGTTCCATAATTACTTTGAATGAAAATACATCCCTGTTCGGTTTCCATAAAATTCCCAGAGCTTTAGTTTCCTAGGCAGATGTGAAGGAATAGTCTTCATCATGGTTGGCAAGATTCGTCAACAGTTCAGAATTGTTGGCAGTCCATTTATGCAAGGTCACTCCTCCACATCTCAAAAGTCCAATGAGCTGGGATTGAAGTTCCTTGGTAGCATACAGATTATCTTCTCCCGGCAGTATATCGTCCATGTAAGAGTCCGTAAGGAGTACTTGTGCTGCTAGAGGAAAATTTTCCCCTTCATCTAAGGCAAGCTGTTTGAGCGTACGAATTGCTAAAAAGGGCGCACTTGCGGTCCCATATGTAATCGTCTGCAATTCATAGATATATATCTACAGGATCGCCTTCACCTTTCTTCCAAAGTATTCTCAACAGTTTTCTTTGTTCGGGATCTATGAGAATCTGGCGGTACATTTGCTTAATGTCTGTCGTAAATACAAATCTATGTTTTCTAAAGCGTAACATAATGCTGTAGATATCCTCCTTCACTTCTCCTTTCATAAGGAGATCATTTAATGATTTTCCATTTGTCGAAGGCGAGGACACATTGAAAATGATGCGCAGCTTCGTTGTTGACTTTTCGGGTTTGTATATCCCGTGGTGAGGTAAATAAAAGCTATCCGAATCATTATTCTCCTTTGGGACTTTTTCCATGTGATGCAGATTTTCATACTCTTCCATAAAGTCTTTGTAAAGAGGTAACATTGCAGGAGTTCTCACCAGACGTCTCCACAACTGTTCCAATGTTTTCTCGGCAATATTCTGTGAATTTCCTAAGCTTGAGGCATCTTCTTTCAGAGGCATTTTTACTACAAATCTACCTGTTTTTGTCCTTCTATAATTTTTAGTGAAATGTTCTTCACAAAATTGTTCTTCGAAGCCGAGAGGACGCGATTCCATTTCTATATTTTCAACATCCCAAAATTTTTGAATATTTTTCGCTAAATTATCTATTTGTTGAGAAATACCACAATATTGCTGGTTGGGTTGTCCCTCTACTAAACCACTGGCAATAAAACCGAAAACTGTTTTCTGGAATATTAGCTGAAATAAATAATATTTCTCGTTCTGTATTATCTCATAAAATAGTTCCGCTCCAATTAACATATCCACTTTGCTTGGTTTTCCAAAATTGGTGTCAGGAAGAACTATTTCTGAAGGAATATTTAAACTAGCTAAATCTATACAGTGAGAAGGAGTTAAATCAGTTATCTTAGGAATAATTAAAAGACCCAGAGTGGTTTTCTAAACGACCCATCTTCATTCGTAATATTCACCCTTAGTTTCGAATGCAAATTCGTCAAATTGCCATTAACACCAGAAATCAAAACATTAAACTTCTTTTCCTTTATTCCCAACACATTAGCTAGCTCCGTAGTTATTAACGAACTCATGCTTCCACTATCCAAAATGCAGCGTGCGGGAATCCTTTTTCCATAAACATTTTCAACATACACTACGCAGGTCGAAAGCAGAATGTTTCGAATTCCTTTTCCTCTTCCCGAGCTATTACAATTACATAAGGATACTTCATTTGTCGGCTTATTTTGTTTCTATTTGTTCGGCCGAATATTCAAAACTCGCGACTGGCGTCGGCGAACTAATGTGGGGAAGACCGCGATCCATCAGAGCATAAGTAATTTTCTCTAAATTACGATGTAACAAGGAACTATGTTTTGAATTACAACAACGTGTTGAAGGACACTGTGCAATCTTATGTTGCATACTAAGGCAATTTAAACACAGATTCTTTTTCCTTACTAGGTCATATCTTTGAAGCTCGTTAAGTTTCAAAAACGATTCACACTTAAAAATAGGATGATTCATTTGGCATATAACACAAACTTTGTTATTAGAATTTCCAGACTTGACAAGCAGAGTTTTCGATCTTTGATTTCTTTCCGAAATATATTTGGGTTTACCACTTGGATTAGTATGTGGTTGTAAATTTTCGAGAATTAAGCAACGTTTCTGCAAAAATTCTATAAAATTGCTCCATTCCGGCAATTCGGTGGAAGCTAAACTAAGTTCAAACTGCTTTCTAGTTTCTTTATCTATTTTCTTAATTAGGTGCATCAGTAACACTTCCAAAAATGGATTAAGCTCCAAACCTATTGTTTTAAGAGCTCGGATGTGTTTTTGGCATCCATCGACCAAGGTTCTCAAACTTTTTGCAGTTTCTTGAGCGGGTAATTCTATAGCTAATATTTCATTTAAGTGACAATTAACAATCATTCGTTTATTTTCAAATCTTGTTTCTAGTGCTTTAAACAGTGATATATATGAATCATCTAGAGTTACAATATCCACCGCTGCTCCGCTAAGAGTGGACTTTAAATAGTATAATTTTGAGAGTCATTCAGCTGGTCATTAGAATGAATTAAAGTAGAAAATTGCTCTTTAAATGGGTACCAGTCCTGATACTGTCCAGAAAATTTTGGCAATGGAATATCTGGAAGTTTTACATTTATTTTGTCTATTTTCATGTCACTAAGTATACTATTGTCTTTAACCTCATTTAATTTCTTACTAGCGGAAAGAATAAGTCTTTTAAGACTTACCTCTAGATTTTTGCATTGTTCCTCCAATTTCACCACTGCCGTTTCTAGCGGTAGCAATTCATCATCATCTTCTACTATGCTGAAATATTCCAATTTTATTTCTTCTAACTTCTTTTCTAATTTTCTCAAAGTATCCAATTTGGTTTCGGATTCTACATTGTTCTTTTCATCAGCTTCTTCTATATAAGCTGCTATTCTAGTTATTTGTCCTTTGACAGACCCTCTCTGTCTGTTCAAAACTACTATTTTGTCTTTGTTGGCCATATCTAGCAAACTAAGGAACTAAAGTGCGACAGTTTCTATCGATACTTACAATTTACTAATGTTCTTCGCCGTATGTCTCCGGTTCGCACTGACCATGTTTTGACGATACTAGTGGACTGTAATTTGGTTGAATGATAACGCTCACAAGTAAAACCTTATCTACATTTATTTACACTATAGTAAAACATAATCTTATACCATAACAGATTATCCCATGGCGAATCCACGACAGACCATACTGTTGATACTAAACGAAGCTGACGATCCAGCAGCTACTTCCATGAAGGTTCGAAGTAGACAGACGAATTCTTCACTGGTGCTCGCCCACTGGCGCTCGCCAGTTGACAAACTCTACCTAGAAGGACGCCAAGGTGCAACATTCGGATTGACTGCCTGTCAGTGTTTAAGTACAGTGAACAATCGTTAAGTGTTATAAAATTTGTAGTATATGCGACAGCGCAATATCGTATTTCACTCGTCACCAGAAAGTTGCAGTTTAAAGGTATTGAGATATTTTGTTCAATATTTTAGATATGTTAGATTTTTTTTACTATGGGAAAATATCAAATGTATCAATTTGTTTGACTGGCAGCCTTAAGAAAAGTTGAAAGCCCAGACAGTCTGACTTGTCCTGGGACATAAGCAGCAATTAGGGCAGCCGGGAAAAACCTTAAGAGAAATATAAATGTTCCTAGAATGCAAATCGGTTGATGGGCATTTGTAATCCTTGTACAAGTAGTTGATGAAATCTGGAGTTATATTTGGAGTTTTAAAATATCTGCAATACCTTATTTGAAGTTTGTTGATAGCACTTAGAGCTTACAGTTGTAACAATTTAACTTTGAATTACTTGAGAATAGTTTATTTAAAAAAACCTTTAAAATGCTTGTAACATTTTCATATTTAGTCTGAATTTTTAATATTTTTCTAAAGGGAATAAAGTTTTAATGTTATCAAGTTTTAGCACTTACTAGTGAAAGAGGCTTGCTTTGGGGTTCATGAATAAAATTGAAATGCTATGTAGACTTATCTGAATATCAAGCTCTAATTTTGCTACGTGCAAAAATTTTGAAGTAAAAAGAAGTGCATCTATTAACATTAAATAATAAATATTGCATTAAATACTTTACTAAGAGTTCTATGAATTGAAACAGCATATATCCAAACAGGAAAATTCTTATCCCTTCAGCTCCTTTGTTTTAAAAGTAGACTGCAGATGTAAAGTGAAATTTGTATATTCCTGCATTCTGGGAATTTAAATATCTGAAAAATATTGGGTAGATCAATATTGTGTAAACAATTAAGGCATAGGAGTAACTTTATGCAGAACTCTGAACTCATTTTTGTAGTTTCAAGTTTTTGTAGTCTCAATGCGTAAATCTTTTAATTATTCCATATCATAGCACTAGAACTATTTTATTGCAAGTGTACTGAACCAAATTTTTGCATAAATAGTGAGATTGTGCATTTTAGTTTGACTCCTGTAATTATCCTTATAGTTAACAATGAACATTCCTTTGCTATGATGTAAATCTAATGGCATTTTTCTCAGTCTTAAATTCTGATTTTGAAGGGGTATTTGATTTTCTTATAAATTGAAAATATTTAAAAAAAAAGTTATGTATATATAATAAAATAGTAATGTATATAAATTAAATGTTTTGCATATCTTTTACTTTGCAAAAATAAATTTTTAAGAGTTAAATTCGGTATTTATTGAAGCATAATGTTAACTTCAACTTTCCCATTAGAAGAATCCCAAACAAATAATTTTTATAAGGTTAGCAGGTATAGAAGTGCTTGTCAAGATATTTAATAAATTTATAAGTGCATAATTATATTATATTTGTATTTTATTTTTTTGGAAACAAACTTGTCACATTGTACTAGCACTGATTTAACGTGGAGAAAACTTTTCCTGGACACATGTTTTCTAAACTGGAAGCTTTGGCATTACTTTTATTTTTTTAATTAACAATATTTTAAGAGAACTTAACACTTTAGAACTAGTGTATGCAGGATGAATATCTCAACAACATATTTAATCACTTTGGTAAAATATTTTCATGGTAGATTCAGAGTAGTCGTTGGACAATTATAAAGACTTATTTTTAAACTCCAACTTAATATTGCATTACACCCCTTTCAGAAGTAAATGAAAATTTAGATGTGCCTGCAAAACATTTCAATTCAATTGGAATTTAAAATATATTGGCAGGCGGAAGAAAATGATTGAGGTGCATATAGTTTGGGTTCTAACTAAAACTGCAACTCATTACATAAATAAGCTGTTGCAAAAATATGTGACTTCAATGTGTGAGCAATATTTGCTATTGTAGCAATGATATTTCTTACCTTTATTGGACAAAGTATTCTATTGATTAGGTTCAATGGCTATGCTTTTTGTGTGAAGCTCATGAAAGTTATAATTTTGCTGATAAAAAGTCAACAAAGAAGGAACAGTTTTAACCTTTTTAAAGAAAACCATGTCCATGAAACCTAGCTAATGGAAATGCCTGTCCAATTAAAGTTATAAGTGTGATGTAATAGTAAATATTGTTACTTTGTCAGACTGTTTGATGCCACAAGTTTTTACAACAGCTTATTTCAGTATGTAGAATTTTTTTTTTTTTTATTCAATGGTTTAGCAGCACAGTAGATAAGTTTCACAAGTAATAAAGGTGAAATCATGTTAATATAATATTTTTATACTCATAAGAATACTGTTACAACATATCCTCAGAATTCATAAGTATTTTGGGGGGATATGGGAATATATGACCAGATAAATTAAGCTTTATTTAAAGCAGCCATGGAGTTAGAAGTAAGGAGGAAAATCTCCATGTTGAGAAAATGCCAAAACCATTTGAGACAGTAATTCAGGGGGCGCTAGTGAGTGTTCTGACGTTAACCATTGTATGCAGTTCTACGGCAAAAAGCTGGTTTGCATTAAATAAAATTTATTTAAACTGTTTATTTCGAAGAAATGAATTAGTGGCTCAATGTACATTATAGTTCAAACAATGAAGAAAATTTCTATGCACTAATTCATGGAAAAAATAGTTGGGAAATATTTGTTTTTTAATTTTAAAATAACTCATTCATTTTCGAGAAGTGTCATGCACAGTGCGTCTCAACATGACGTCATTGGATGTGGCAAAAGCAGGAAAATGAAAAATTATTTCGAACTTTGGCGCAATATTGGGATGTCAATGATTTAAATTTAGATCAACACAAGTTTTTAGAGGTATGTTTATTTTCTTCAATCTAGTATTTAATTCTATTAGATAAATTAATTATTATTCAAAAATTGTCCCATCCATACTTTATATGGAATACATTCTTATGTATATATCATAAAAATAGGAAATAGCAATCATAACAATCGAGCTGATGTTCTGTTTATAGCTGAATGAGATGTTGACGTTTTAGTTAATTTAGAGCATTTGCTGTATGGTACTGATAAGTAAAAGAATCTTTTGGCGAGTAAATTCTGAGCTAAAATTTCTAATCCTGCTATGTATACAATTTTCAGAATTTTTTTTCTATGGTGAATATAAATGTTTGTCATAGAAATGCTGCAATATCAGCCTTTTGAAATGCAGATTGTGATTGGGAAGTTACATATTATGTAAAAGGTTAGGATATAATTGTAACCTGTAAATTATTGATTTTGAGTCTAGTCGTATAGCAAGATTTAACTGTAAACAGAATTATTTATACAGAGTGGATACTGTATATATATACATTTCAATGTACTGTTGCTCATTTTATACAAAACAGTTCATACTAAGTTTCAATTAATGTGAAAAAACTTTAAAATTTTATAAGTAGATCTCCGTCAAACTTGAAATATTATGCTGGACCCCTGTTTGATGTATGAGAAGTTCAATGTAAAAAACCCTTAATTTTAACAAAGTTTGTTTATTCGTAAATCAGTTTTCTTCACACAAGTTAAGACAAAACACAAAGAGATTAAAATCACCGCCTCAGTCATGTATCGCTGAACTGATTGATATCGTTGAAATTTGTTTTATGCTGTATTTTTAATGAGATTTTACTTTAAAGCTATTTTTGTAGTATTCTGATGTAATTTAAATATTTTTCCTTATTTATATACATTTGTGAGTTTTATTGGCTTCAAATAAGGATATTTATTTGAAATTACATGTAATTTGCAGTTTTCAAATAATTTTATATTTATATTTTGCTATTTGTAACCATTTTAAAATGCTTTATCCATGAATTCAATTCGAAGTAATTTTTGGTTAAGTTTTCTTATAAATTTAGATAACCGAAGTTTTCTTATATATGAGCTCACTTAAAATGGAGCCTAATCACAAAATGTATATAGAATATTCATAAAGACTTTGAATTTAGTACATTATATTTAGTACATTATATAAACATTTCGAAAGTATAGTGATAAATACTTCACAAACTCTTGCTTTATTTTATACTAATGAAACCACGGGTATTCTGCTTAATAAGTAATTTAAAAAATCAGTTTATTTATTATGAATATCCTGTATAATCATTACAATGGAATCGAATTTATTACGGTTCATTTCTGAAAATTGTAAGGTGCAAAACCCTTCTTCTTTGAATAAAATCTGGTACAGATGTCGTATTATCCCATTTTCATTTTTGCCGATTATTTGGTGGGATTCTGGCAATCCCTACTTTGATTTAGAGAACATTCCATTCTGACAACTATTTCCGCATCGTGCAACATCATAATTAGTGATTGCAATACCAGACCAAAAATACAATACCGGTATTCGGTATTTTTTAAACGTTATACCGGAATGCCGGTATTAGGAATTTTTCAAAAAAAGTACAAAAACACAGTTGTTTTTTTGCTATATTTATTAGTTTTAAACAAAAAATGCATAAACTATAAAAATATAAACAATTTTGTTATGTACAAATATAAAATAAAGGAACAAATGTTATAATCAAATATTATTTATAAGAGCAGTAAAATAATAATTTATAACATTAGTAACAGAAAATATTGATAGTATTATAATATATTAAAGGAACAAAATATATAGTATTATTATTAAAAACAGTAAATATCACATAAAAATCTTGTTGTGTAGTCTAATATATAATATTTATTAATAAAAATAACTAATTTATTAACTGCATATTTTTTAAATGTGATCGTAAAAAACATATTGCATCTATTGAACTGTTATTGAGCCTGGAACGTATTTTTGTACACAAATTACCTGCAGTTGAAAATGTTCTTTCTGCATCGAAGCTGGTTGGTGGTACTGTTAATAATGAGCGATATACTTTCTCTAAATATTCGCCTCGAAGTTCTTCACCTTCTAACAACTCGGTTTGTCGTCTGACGGTTTTGGATAAATCTATTTCTTGTATTACTTTTGTATTATTATTTGTGGCAATTTTTTTATTTATAGCTAATTGTAATTTCTTCTCGAGAGACAATTCTTTTCCGATATTAACATCAATATCATCTTCAACGAATTCCTCTGGATAGGTTTGTGTTTACTTTTCATAAATGTTTTCGTGGAAATTTACGACGAACTTAATTAAATTTGACTTTGTTAGCTTCTTTTCTTCATTTTCATTTTTAAAGTCGTTATAATTATGTAAATACCTTAAAATATTTTCTAGTTCACTATGCCTTTCCTCTATACGAATTTTCAATGCACTGTATAATTCTTCAGATAGTGTACTGCCCTGATCTTTAAGGCGGTTTTCGGTCGTTTTCCACCCATGTTAAAGTATAGGCCATTCCTATTATCATAACCGCAAAAGAACGGCTGTGCAAATCCTTTTGGAATTTGTACGAGTGATAGAATGATATATGTAGTTTCTTGTGTGGTCAGAAAATTCGTATAATATCAATTAATTAATTATCTATAAATAAAATACTCAAACAAAATTATAAAGTTTTAGTTTTACAGCTGTGAAATAGATGGCGCTATAGAGGCGTCGGACAGCGATCGGAGTACTTTAAAAGCCGTTTTCTTATTTCCTACACCGAAGCCTTAGGCCTACGGCAGACTGGCAGAGGGTCTACAGACAACAAGATTAGGTTACTTGGCTGTGAAGGTAGAGGCCTTCAGAGCACGGGGCTTCAAAATCTGCTACCGGTGCCAACAGTTCAATCACTCCTCGGAGAACTGCAGTATGCCACTTAAGTGTGCTGAAGAACACTTCACACGGGACTGCCAGAGACCTAGGTCTGAGAAGGCTACGTGTGCAAATTGCAATGGAGACCACCCAGCGAACTTCAGGCAATGCCCGAAGAACCCCTGGAACAGAGGAAAGGCACCGGGGTATGCCCCCCCTCCCCAAAATCAGATACCCCCTTGGAGGCAAAAGGCCCTCGGACTCCCAGGCACCCCCTCAGGGCTCCTCGCACACTGTGCCACAGCAAAATAGATACCAATCTTCAGCACCCACCAGATCGGTGCAAGAGCAGGCCCCCAAACCTTCGTCTTCCAGAGAATTGACTCCGGAAGAAGTAAAACTGGCTACTACAGCCATTATAAAGAGAAAGGAAGCCGAAAAAGCCAGACAGGCGGAACTAGAAGCTAAAATTGTAAATCAATATGCTAAATCAAAAGAAGAAATCAAAACACGTGAAGCCAAAACTAAACGAGTCAGAGAGGAAGAGCTCGCGCAAACCCAGCTGTTAGAAAAAACGGTTGAAAAAAGGCAAAAAACTACTGAGGTCCAAAAGGATACTCACGAAAATAACCAAACCGCGGTTGAGGCTGAGGATATGGAAGCGAAGACTGAACCTGCTGGTAAAACCAATGATGAAAAGATGGATGAAATCCTCAACCTCATCAGAGGGTTTATCACCATGTTCGACCTAGATGCAATAAAACACCTGTTGATGCAGTTCGCAGAGCTAATACAAAAAAAGAGTGATCCAATGCAAATGGTCTTTGAGGCTTTTAAATTAATCGCGGACTTTAAAAATAACAGTGAGAATCAAACCCGCCATGGCTAGGTCCCAAAAAGAAAGCTTTAAAATAATACTTTGCAATGCGAACGGCATATCTCCAAGAATAAATGAACTTAGGAGCTACGTAAATGAAAATGATGTAGATGCCCTGTTAATTCAGGAAACTAAAGTTAGAGAAAATAAAAAACTAAATATAGCAAACTATATTGGCTATCACAACCTAAGCTCAAATACAACTGCTAGAAACCCCCCATGGAGGAACAGCAATATATATCAAAAGAAATATTCCCCACGAGGAAATAAACAACATAAATCTTCAAGGAGTAGAAAATACTAGCATAAAAATTAAAATAAATAATGTAAACCCATTTATCCTAACTTCAATATATGTCAAAAACATGAGTGGTATAAATGTAGCTGCGCAGCTGGAACTGCTTTTCTCGCGATATCCAAACACAATACTCGCGGGCGACTTCAATGCACACCACCGAGCGTGGGGCAGCAGGAGGGCCAACATACGCGGTACACAGATTACTGAACACAACAAACACCAACATCATTGCACCGTCGAGACCAACCTGCTTCTCAGGTGCCAACGGCTCATTCATAGACTTTGTCCTAACGAGAAACATAGAATACGCTCACACTATCGATACCCTAGATGAATTCGACTCGGATCATTTACCGGTATTGGTGACATTCGATCTGAACACTCCCCTTCCAGCCTCTCTGGGACAAGAGAGGGTGAACTGGAACGTTTTCAAAAGAGCACTTTTTGAGCCGCACTTGGCAGTACCCAACATTATGAGCACGGCGGATATTGACTCTGCCACACACACACTCACAACAGAAATCAAGAGAGCTATTGCCTCTGCCACAACACATCGTGAGTCACCAAAAATGCCCACACTTTCCCACCATGTCAAACAATTAGTTAGGCAAAGGAACAGAATGCGTAAGACATGGCAGGCTAATAGAGACCCTACCCTCAAAAGGGAGCTTAACAGACTCACGTGGAAAGTCAGGGATAAAATTGTCGCAGAAAAGCAGCAACAGTATAAAGAGTTAATTGAATCCCTTAGCTCGGAAGACGTATCGCTCTGGCAATTCGCTAAAAGACTCAGAAAACCTCAAATTAAACTCCCGCCACTAATAGATGGCGTTAAAATCGCGTACTCAGACGAAGAAAAAGCAGAGGCGCTTGCTAGGCATTACGAAAAGCAATTTGAACCAAACCACGATCTAATGCAGTGTTTCCCAACGTGGGGCCCACGCCCCACAGGGGGGCAATTTGATTGTTAAGGTGGGCAATTCGAAAATGGACTCGTCCAGAGTTTAAGGCGGAGATAAATCGATCCGAAAAGTTACCTTTTTCCGATAGATGGCTCTGAATATCGCAGGTTTGGCGAGATCCGACCTTGCGCCAAACAGCGATTATGTTCAATGTGTGATAGCCACAGTCTCACTTCCGGATTAATCCTGAAACCGGATGTTATGAAATGCATTCAATTAGAATTTGGTTTTATCGGCTGTTAAATTCGAAATGTGGACTATCATAAAGGTATGTAGAAACTTTCTTCATATTGATAATAAAATTCATGATTTTATTGCGTGCTCATGCTGATAAGCATAAAATTTAAATCATATATTATACGTATTCAAAATGTTAATAAAATTCGTAGAATGCGTGTTTGTAATGTAATGAAAGTCTGTTATGTTATATAAGTGTTGATGGGAAATTGACATGCTGACTTATTGATTGCTGTTAAAGTGTATTTGAAATTTTAACACTTTAAATAAGTTTGCTTGTCGTGCCCATCACTCACTATATTTTAAACTCTTTTTCTATTGCTCATGGGTTGGTAAATTCCAGTACCTGAATTGTTAATATTTTGTATGTATTCATAATATGATATATTTATTCTTTTATGTTTAATTCTTAACTATTAAAGAAAACGAGAAAATAAATTCATGTAAAAAGTATTTATTGTTGTTAGAGTATATTTGAAATTTTAATACTTTAAATATGGATGCTTGTATCTAACTTATATGTTCTTGCATATTTGTCGAGCTACTTTATATACTATATGTCTTTTATTCCTTTGATAATATAGTGTACACAAAATTCTAAAAACTGAATACTTAATTTTATGAAAAAAATCACTTCTACTTATTTTGACTCAAAAGAGTATTGACCTCTTCCTGTATCTCTGTGTCAATGCTAATAGAACACACAGGACAAGATGAAAGCTTGGCAGGACATGATCTTTACAATTTCACATCTTTTTTTATTGACCCTAAATCCACTTAATGAGCATTGAAAATGTTTGCTATTTGATTGAAAATTCAAATGCACATATTTTTACTTCATTAAAGTAGCTGAGTCATAACAGTAAATGTAATTATCAATGGCTACTTAAGGTTCATTATATGTATTCCTCCCTTCTTATGTGCGCATTCAAATTAAAAGATTAAGTCCTGCATCCTTTAATTTCAGGGTTGGATTTTGGACGTAACATTGGTTTAATCCGTGTTTAAACCGGATAAAATCGTCAAAAATCCCAAAGCTGTAAACAAAAGGGGAATTTGATTTAAAAACAATAAAACCACCATGTCAATCATTATAATTTCGATCACCCATATAAATTTGAACATTATTATAAAAAAAAAGTAATTTTAAAGCATTATCCTTACAACAATACAAGTACATAAATACCTTTAAAATATTGAAATACTAGCAACAATTAAAAATAATTTTTCATTTATTTGAATTTAAATATCAAGGTATTCTGATTTTGTTTTAAATTAAAAGCAATGGTACTTTTCCATTTCATCGGTGCAGGCGATAAAGTCACCAAAAATACTACAACCAATGCCAAACGGAATATCCCCGCTGGTAACCTTTTACCGCCACATTTTCAAAACAAGTCGCGGCCATTTCTTATAAGTCACGTCTTTTTCCTAATATGTCAAAAATGGATGAAAAACCAATGAAAATTTGGAATTTGCCCAGAAAAGAGGAAGAATCTGTCAGATTCTTTCAAGCGAAAGGCATTTTGTCTAAAATTGGTACTTGTGATAATAATCATGAAATAAAATTGTATTTCGGAAACGAAATTCAATGGCGCTGCAACCTTTCAACTTGTCGCAGTAAAAGAAGTATCTGGAAAGGCACATAGTTTGAGTCATCGAAATTGAGTTTCTTGAAGTGTGTTAGGTTTATATATAGTTGGAGCGAAGAATTAACTTTAGTTAAATGGTGTGAAAAGCAGTTGGAAATCAGTCACTGAACAGTTGTGGACTGGAATAACTACATGCACGAGGTTTGTGTGGATTCTTTGCTTAAACATCAACAATGGAAAATAGGAGGACCTGATATGATCGTCGAAGTGGATGAAAGTATGTTCACAAAGCACAAAAACAATGCAGGACGGATTCTATCACAACAGTGAATCTTTGGTGGAGTTTGCCGTGAAACAAACAAATGTTTCCTTATGAAGGTGCCAAACCGATCCATAAGCATTATATTAGAAGCAATTAAGAAAAATATTGAAAAGGAACTATAATATATTCCGATTCGTGGAAATCATATTGCATTGAAAAACTGGAAGAGGAAAGTTTCCAACATTTCAAAGTGAACCATAAATACAATTTTGTCGATCCGGACACTGTAACGCACACACAAAAAATAGAAAGACTGTGGGGTAGCGCCAAATGGTGAAATAAGAAACACAGAGGAACTGCATGTCATCATCTAGAAAATTATCTTGCGGAATTTATGTGGAGAAAAGAAACGAAAGACCCATTTGAAAAAATTTCAAACGATATTAAAATGTTTATGCCTCCAAAGTAAAAAATTCTTAGAACTAACATTTATTAACATTTTCTTATGTGTATACTGTGTGTTGTCACCAATAAAGTCTGCTTGGCGAAATGGAAAAGTACCAAAACAATATAACTTTTATTATTTTAACATTTTAGAGATAGCACAATTTGTTTTTAATATTCGGGTTCATTACACCCACTTAGCTTTCGATAACACATAATGAGTTTAGAACTTTTCTCGAGTCCTAAATGATATCACAGTTTAGAATGGATGATTTCAAAATTTGAAAATATTCTTTCTATAGAAACCAAACTAACAGATTGGGATATCAGCATTATTGCTAGTTCAGCTAATTTAAAAGCTGCACTGTTTTCAACCTGAAAACTTTTATACTTCGAAATACATTTCCACCACATTATCGGATTGGTGAGTTTCGCACTTGTACTAAAGTAAAATGTTGGGAATAGGCTTTTTTGGACTTCACGTACAATCAGAAGTGGTAAACAGCCTTCAATTTTTTCTGTAGCATAAAAACGAGCAGTTTCCATTTAACTATCTGTTAAGACGGAGATAAACCGATCCAAAAAGTTACCTTTTTTCGACAGATGGCTCTGAATATCGCAGGTTTGACGATATCTGACTTTGTGCCAAGAAGTAAATGTATTAAATTTGTGGCAACGCTTTTTCACTTCCGGAATCTTTGCAGCAGCATAAACAGTGTATATGCGTGTTTTATGAGATTTATAATAATGGCCAGCCAAACTTTAAACATTTGTATATTTAAAAGTTTGTGCCAAGAAGCGAATATATTCAATTTGCAAGTTTTATTTTTATATTCAATTTAAAAGTTTTATTTTTATATTTCTCTTGGGTAAGTAAATTTCAGTACCTGCTCGTTAATATTTTGTATGCTTTAATAATATGTGTTTATTGTTTCTAAACCATTTGAGAAATCAGGTTCAGGTAAAACTGACAAAATTTAGTTTCAGTTGTTTGAGTATAATTTGAAATTTCCACATGTTAAACTAGCAAATTAAAATCTTTAATATTTTAGTTAAAATCTTTTGAATTAATTTAGCATTTTTAGATTTTCTTTAGCCTAAGTGCCAGTTTTAATTTTTTTAATAGTAGATATAAGATATACATCTGTAAAATTTATTATAATTACTATAATTTGCAAATTTTCTATTCTATTTAAAATGCAAATCGTACTAAAATCTCAAATGTAAAGTCATACTATAATGTGGGAATATCTTTTCAGTCATGAATAATAAGTGTTCGTTATAAAAGCATAGACTAATTTAATGTCCCAGTAAGCCAAAAACTTTAGAAAAATGTACAGATTCCCTTCAGAAATTACCCGATGCATGTTATCCTTAACATTAATGATTAATCATAATTTGCAGTCTTCTAAGTTCGAAGTACATACATATCCTCTCTTTTTCCATCAACCAAACTTAACTAATTATAAAATATGCAATTTTTACTTTTATGCACTATTTTAATTCTTTTTTCTCAAAATATTCATGCTACCCAGAATCCCAGGACTTAAGTTGGGTTCATGTCATTCATGAGCTTTAGCATTTTACCTACAATAGCATGTTTAGCAAAATAAGATTTCTTTTAGAAAATGTTAAAAAAGAGCATTGTTTAAACTCTGCTTACATCTCAAAGTTAAAAGTAAAGCCCTGTAATTTTATTTTTAACAAATATGTCTAAAGCTGTTTTGCATGAATATTTTAAACATTTTTTATTTCTTCATTTGTTATTTACTTGTGTTTTGTTGTTATTTACATAGATCATGTAAGTAAATAAGATTAATAAACATAATTAGCTGCTTGTTATTTGTTTTTTTTTCTATTGTTTGATATAGTTTGTCTGGACCATGTGCATTAAAATAACTAACCAACCTGTTCAAATTATACCATTGTACTGTAATTTATGTAATGATTGTTTCAAAATTTAAATATTATTTTACAATTCATTGTCCAAAAGGAGCCAATACAATCATTGACATGAAATATATAAATTCTCATGAAATGTTCTATATCATCATCAATGTAAAAATTAGTGAAATCTGCGAATTTTTTGTGGTTGCGACAAAATTTTGCATTTTTGTGTTGACTTACAAAAATTTGACACAACTGCAGAATGTTTGTTATAGTGATTATATGATCAAAGCCCCATACAGTAATTTAATTATGAATTCAGAAGTATTTATTTCTATCCTAATTTCAGACAAGCATAACTTTTATCTCATCAAAATATGTTTATGTTAATCTATATTTTATTAAAATTACTTTTTCACATCAATAGATTTTAATTGCTAAGCATTTGATATTTTTTAATTTATAACTTAAAATCTATTTATAAATATTAAAAAATTATTTTGAAATAATTTTATTTTGGAGAGTCATATATGGTATATTTTTTCAGACTCTAACCCCATAGCCCTAATTATAATCATTGGTGCAAAGTGTGAGATCAATTCTTTGGATATAAGAATCTTTTATAAAGGGAATATCTAACTTTGTCTCAAAATGTAGTCTGTTCAAATATTTTCCTGTCAGCTATTTTCCCATCATAAGCTAGCAAATTTTTTAACATATGAAACTGAGATGATTCTAGCTGACATTGAGGTAGCATCTACAAATTATACTTTACAGATTATCTTCCTCTCTTATAATATGAGCAAGCATGGAAGTGTGCATTTTTTAAAACTAAATTCATTGTTAGAGGTTATAATTAAATTGACTATATTTTGTACACACTGGTTGATTATTGTATGCTCGCTGATTGGTTATTGTATAAAAACAGTAAAGATATATAATGGAGACGAGGCAACAAAAGTGATAAAGATAAGAAAAGGAATAAACAATCATAGTACTTTATCCTTTGAAAACTAATTTAAGAAAAAGTCATTTTACTTTAATTTTTTCTGTGTAAGAAATTCATTTCAGTGAGGAAAATAAACTGCCAATTTTTAGCTGCTCTATGCCATTGTGTGGCTGAAATGCTATATATTGATTTTTTCATCAATATATGACGTAGTCTCTAGATTCTATTCTTATGTTTTATAAAAAGGTAGGATAGCATCCTGTTCAACAAAACTCTCTAAAAATTGAACCGTTTTCAGTTATCATATTTCAAAGTGGTATTTATATATATTTTTTTCAAATTTCAGATCAAAAAACAATATCTGATCTGTGCATCCTTCTCTGCTGTTTTACATACAGGAGAGCATTTTGTTTGATGCAATTGTCTATGAATTGAAATGTTACCATAAATTCTAGGGTGTTTGAGAAAATTCAAATTTTCGTAAAGACCCAGTGTTGATCTAACCTTATAAATTGTGGCAATCACAGGGAACTTGAACTTCAAGCAACACTTCATAATACTGATCAATTGCAGTGTAAACAGTTTCAATTTGTTGACAAACATAATATGCATTTCTCCCTTTTTTTTTTTTTTTATAGTTATCAGTAGAAGGTATTAAAGTGAATCTAAAGTTTTTACTCATTATCTGAATAAAATAATCCTAAAAAGCAATTTTGACAGATGGTGAGAAGAAGAGGGTTGGAAGATGGAGAGCATCAGATTCAGCAATGTACTACAAAATTGGCACCTAAAATGATCTTTAACTGAGGAAGATTTATATAATTATTATTTTATGATCTGTATACAAGAAGTAGAAAATATTATGTATTTAAAAAAAAAAAAGAAAAGTTTTTGTGAATTTAATGGATATTTTTTTATAGTCATAAAACCAACTAAATAGCAGGTGAGACAGTCTAAAGTTGTGTTTTAATCATATTCCCAGTGCAATAACTAGCAACTGTGGATCATCTTTTTCTTTTATTTACCCAGATCGTCGGACTTACTTGAAGGGGTAACTGTTTGAACTGCTGGGACAATGCTAACCAATTTAGACCAGCCCTCAATGGAGGTGGCAACCACAAGGACCATACCATCCTTTCCCTAACCCATCACCTTCCAGGTGGCCTTTGGGACCTACAAACTACTTTATTAAAACTGGTTAAGACCAAATAAAGTACTACACAGAAAATAATAAAACTTATTATATACTGCAATTTTACACTGCCAAGGACAGATAAAGAAAGAAATAACAGGGGAGGGGGGATTTACTTTGATAATGTTTGTATTCATCATTTACCTAGTATACATATTAATCAATTATTGAAACTAATCAGAAATTCGGGATTAATCATAAAGTATAGCAAACTAACCATATATAAAATGCAGTTCATTTCATTCTAGATATTTTTCTTGGTGTTGCATTAAGGCAATTAAGTGATGCAATCTCCCTAATCATCCTTAACTTCTATGGTGACTTACGAAGTGAGTTTTACCACACATCTAACATGACTTTCATAGAACATTGAGCTTGAACTGCATAATCTAGCAATTGAGGGTTGCAGTGATTTAAATCAGATAGTTTTAAGAAAAAATAACTGATTTAAATCAATTAGATATAAAAATTTGGAATTTAATAGAAATAAAATCATTTCTTTAACTTAAACAGTATTATAAAAATATTAAAAAAAAATTCTGTAACTGCTATCAAAAAGAATTTAAAAACGAAATATTAATTAGAACACAGTCATCTTTTGATATTGGTGCTCTGTATTATTTATCTTGATAAAGAAGGATCTTTATTGCCTTTGATTTGAAACAGAAAGATACTTTTTATCAATCTTTATTCTTTAGTTTGTATTCTTATAAACATTATTCCTTAAAAGTTTCTCAAATAAATGAAAAATGGCTAATTTTTTTAAGGACATTTATAGAAAATAAAATGTATTTAAATCAATTGATATAACTAAATATATTTTTACTTTTCTTTAATTTTTAATTTGTATGATGAGGATAAGCAAATTGGGCATTTCAGACTTCAAGTCTTTATAAACAAGATAGAAAAATGCAGATTTAGTTTTAACTTTTTTTTTTTAAACTATAACTATAGTCAACTTTGATTTGCTATATGTTTTAATTTTTTTTTAATTAAAATAATAATTAAAAAAATATAGTTAAATATTTATTTTCAGAAAATATTAACAACCATGACATTTAAATATTTTAATTTAAAGAAAACGTTTTGTGAATATATATTTTTATTAATGTCAAATTTCAAAAATACAAATATACATTCAATGCAAATAAAATGTCACTGCCTATTCAATTTATGAATACTTTAGAGATCTGTCTGCATTAAGAGCATTTTTCAACATTTGGTGTAATTAACAGGACATTATGAAATAGATTAGGTTTGTATGGTTTATTTATATATATCTTTCCAAAAATGTTCAAAATGTGTTCAGGGGATCTTAAAACATTAGTATATTTGCCAAAATTTCGAATTTTAAAAATTTTGAGAAAACAATGCTGGTATATTATATTATATATAGTTTTCCTGAAAATTTTCAGAATTCGAAATTTTGACGGATAAGCACATTTTAAGACCTCTTGAACATATTTCAAATACTTTTTGAAAATATTTTATGGCCCTCTGTATGTATATGTATGTATGTGAGGTGTGGATATAAATCAAGAATGAATGTTCGTATCCCTGTTAAAATTCAAGCACTGATACATTATGTGAAAAATATGATGTGGGCAGCACATGATTTTGACTTACCCTACCTGATGTAATGATTTTATTTCTATTACAGCGAACTCATGGTGTACAAGATCCACAAAGATTTTAGCATTAAATTATTTTATCACCACGTCAATTTAAATTGGGAGCTTTTGGCAACTTACTAGTCCAAAACGAATGATTTATGTATTCATACTTATCAAAATGAAATCCTCATCAAAATGAAATTGATATTTAATTAATATCAATTGAAATAACTGACTATTGGCAAATTTTTAAGCTTCTAAATACAAAACTATAACAAAAAAAATATATATATCTTCTCTCGTAAATGAAATGTTCTGACTAATGTTGCCTAATACTGCATATGGAAATTTAACTTATATAACAATATGCACTATTTTTTTAATTTTATATAATTTATTTGAAAAATGTGCAATATCTCAATAGTTCATGGTAGCATTCTAAAGTTTGAAATAATTTTTCAAAAATAAATTCGAAAATCATGCAATATCTCAAGAACAGTTATATTAGCGTTCTAAAATTTGAGATGATTTTTTAGTTAACAGTATTTAAAAGTCTAATATGTTAATCAATTTTTCAAAAATTTATGTGAAAATCATACAGAAAACGGTTCATTCTAAAGTTTGAAATTATTTTATTTTAATTAACTGTATGCAAAGGTCTGATTTTTTTAATGATTTTTTTTTTCAAAAATTCATTCGAAAATCGTGCAATGTCTCGAGAACGGTTCATGCTAGAATTCTGTAGGTTGAAATTATTTTTTATTAAACAATATTCATAGGTCTAATTTTTTAATGATTTTTTAATAAATCTATTCGAAAATCTTGCAATATCTCAAGAATGGTTCATACTAGCGTTTTAATGTTTGAAATGATATTTTTATGATATTTTCAAAATTTATTCGAAAATCATACAATATCTCGTGGCGTTCAAATGGCATTTTATTTAACACTATTCAAGCATTCTAATGATATTTTATTTAACAGTACTAAATGTTCTGATTTTTTCAAAAAATTATGCGAAAATCGTGTATCTCATGAACGGTTTAATAATTATTTTATTTAACAGTATTCAAAGGTCTGATTTTTTTTAATGATGTTATCAAAAAATTATTCGAAAATCGTGCAATATCTTGAGAATTGTTCATCCTGGCGTTCTACAGTCTGTATATTTCGTTGATTTCGTAAAAATTACGTTTTAAATGATTTTTTTTTTTTATCATTATTAAAAGTGTTGATTTTGGTTTTGATTTTTTCAAATATTCAAGAGTGTCTTCTGCACGTTTAAAATGAATAAAACCATCTCTAAAATGAATGCGTTTGCAGTATTCCCTGATTATAAATCGTAATAAATATAATTCGAAACGCATCATTCGTTCGTGAGATATCGTGTCCGCGGACACATACACACTAACATATGTACGTACACAGGGTTTGACTGTACGTGTCTTGTCTTTAAGCCCGGACAATTTTAAAGTAGCGGGTAGCGGCTCTAGTTAAGTGATTATCATAGAAGTAAAGAAATATATGTCTAGGATCATATGTTTGTATTATAGATATATTACTGTATATGTCTGTGATGATGGGACGGGGGTCAAACATAATAATAATAAATGTTATGAAATTAGAATAATAAATGTTATAAAAGTTATGAAATATATGAAATATAATAATATGAAATATAATAATAATAAATGTTATGAAATTTGACACGCAGACAGTAGTGAAGCGTCTAGTGTTAGTGTCTGCCCAAATAATTTAAGAGATTATGAACTAATCTACTGTATGAATGTAGGAGAAAGTCGAGTCAACTCCTTTTTGCATAACCTCACATACACACGTGTGAGTACGAGTACGATCCCTCTCTCCCCCAAAGTAAATGCCAGAGGCGGAGTGCCCTCTACGGCGTAAACGGTAGACATCTGTGACCTTGACAAAGAATGTGAACTAATCATCTGTGGCTTCTTTGAACAATTCTGAAAAATGCAGGAGTGGGTCTTCCTGTTAGAATGGTTGAAGAACTTTCTCCATAGCTCTCTACGAGACGAGAATTTGACATATTTGATAATACTTCTGCATTTTTAAGTTTAAGTAATTTTTTTTTATAAATGTTTTTGAAAAACAGGCGCCATCTCGAAAACGGCTCGTGCTAGCGTTCTAAAGTTTCTGTCATTCGTTTTCTAATGAAAAATTACGGTCGAAATGATTATTTATTTATGATTATTGAAGATCCCGAATTTTAAAGATGTTTTCAAAAACTCATTTGAAAATTAGGGGAATGTTCCCAAGGCCTGATTAAGCCAATGTGGGGCTCGGTATTAATTGGGGGCCCTCTTACACTCACGGCATACCAAATACATGCAAAGAAAAAAAAAATCACAAAGCAAATTTGGAAGTTTAGAATCACTACCCCGAAGGCACTTTTGTAAATGTAGAACTTTTTCTTTAAAAGTAAAACTTTAAAAGATGTATAATATTTAAAACCATTAACATATTTTCAAAATTTAAAATAAAAACTAACATTATCAGCTTATATTATTTAAATAATTAAATAAATAATTATTTCTGAATAAAATGGTTTAACACATACAATATTTAGAGGCCCCTAAAATTTGGGAACACAGGACGCGGCCCCGGAGGCCCGTGCATTTATCAGGCCCTGAATGTTCCAAACATTCGATTGCGTTTAACATCAATAGGCTTTCATTATTCACCGATTGAAATAATCGTACCAAATTATTTCTGAAACGTTCATTTGTGAGATTTCGCTTCCATACTCACACTAACATACTTACAGACAGACCTTCCCTCAAAAACGTTCTCTTCGATTTCAGGAATGCTTAAAACGTGTTCTTCTCCGTCGAAAACTCGAATTCGAATTTTCGTCTTCGTCACGATACTTTCCTTATATACATTATACTGTAATGTAGGGAAAGTAAGAATTATGCATACATCTGATGCGCACTAACAATGTTGTATATATAATAGTCTTCAATAGTTTTTATTCCTTACGACATTGATTTTGCAAACATTATTCAAACCACCTACATTGAAGATGTTACATGTCTTATGTAGTTTCGCACCTGGTCAACATTCAAAGAGATATGGCGCCAATAAATTTTTGAAGTTGGGGAATTCACTTTTTTTCATAATCAATATCAGAATGTATGAAAAAAAAAGAACCCATATATTTTATGAGATTTTGATCTTAGAAAGTAAATATATATATATATATATATATATATATGTGTGTGTGTGTGTGTATATATATATATATTTCAAGTTGGAAACAGTTATAACACAACGCAAATTAGCCGAATGCATCACTTCGCCTGAATAACTTGTTGCTATTATCAACAAATAATTTTTATTCAGACTTATAATTAAAAAAAAAAAAAGAAGATATTTGCAAACGAAAGCTCATAAAAAAAAGCATACACTTTAAACTGAAAAATAAATCATTTCGCTGAATTTTTTTAAAACTTTTTCAGAGTTTCTTTTTAAAGTTAGTACTAGCTCAGTGATGCAGAAAAATAGTAGAAATTTGACTAATTTGTGTTTTATTAGCATTTATATCCTTATGGTCAAACTACCCATTGCCCGTACCACCACCATTGTTCTGGAAATTATAATTTTCTCTATAAGAATGAATGTTATAATATTCTTAAATTTCTAATAATTCGAATTTTAATCATCTAAATTACAATTTTTTTTTCAACTTCGTTTTTTTTACACAATTTATCTACACATAAAATGTCATAGCTGTACGCGCATTCGTTCTTAAATTATCGTGTGCATACACGCAGATGGGCAATTTTTCAAAAGTGTTCGAAATATATTCAGATGTCCATAAAACTTATCTTTCCGTCATTGATGTCCATAAAACGTGTTTTCCCGTCAAAATATCGAATTCCAAAATTTTCACCTATTATCTGGTATTCATATTTTAATGCAAGATGAGGACTACAAAATAACAGCCTGTTTCTGAAGTTCTTGCTTCGGAAACAGGCATTATTGTTTAACATTTTTCACATTCATATCTTACAATTGGAAATAATTTCTTTTGACCACATTTCTGTATAAAAACACCCTGCTAAATTATTACTTTATAAAATTAATGTTTCTATATTTATATTCCATTGGCATACCGTCATAATCCATTTACAACTTCCTCATATCTCTATAATTTGAATTTATTGTGTCTACTTGTAATGTAATCAATATCACAGAATTAAAAAATTATACAGAGTATAAGGTTCTACTTAACTTTTTCATACTTTTGTATAATACCTCCTTAGGAATTTGGAACGTGAGAGAGCTAGAGGAACAACATCGGCAGGTAGGTGCATCCGAAAAATACCTTTCTGCAAAGGAGATCAAATATTCAGGTTGATGCATCAACATCTCAACTAAACATTAAGATGGTGATGTTTCAATCCAAATCAAATTTTCAAGCCATTTTTCAGAAGGGGTTCGAATTTGATCCCGTTCTTTTCGATGTGTTCGGCTTTACCTATAACTTTTCATACTTTCATAATGCATATTGATATCCTTAAATGGAAACTCCACTTTCTCAAATGTACATAATGCAGATTTGAGTGAGGATCAACTCAACTTTCTCATATATATATTCCACAGTTTTTTTTTTAACACTTTACAACAGAGTTGAAAAGTGTTTATGACTATTGACTTTGTTCTGTCTGTCTGTCTGTCCATTAGCACAACTGCCGTAAAAATGACTTTATCAAAATGAAATTTTAGTATGTTTTTCAGACGGTCTGTGGGACCTATGGGAATATAAATGAATAATATCACTCAATTAGTTTTGGATTGAACCCGGGTTGAAAAAATGAAATACATTGAACCCTATGGGACCTAATTTTTCAAACATTTTTTAGGTGAATTTAAAATTCACAAATTGCTTCGAAATTTTTAGAAAATATTCAAATTATCCCATAAAATATATAAAAAAAATTTCAGTAAAATATGTTAGGTAGTTTTTTAAATAAAAATTATTTAATATAGGGAGAAAAACAAATTCAATTAAATTCTGACTCTTGCTATATCCTCCAGAAAGAAAAAATAGGTATATTATATAATAAATATCTTCTCAAGAGTTTAATTATTTTACATATAAGAGAGGTTTCACGTTTTACAGGTAAAATAAATATGGTAGATAACAATTTTTAAAATTTTTTTAAATTTTATATAACCCTTCATGATATACTTATTTGTTGGCATTTTTAATGTACTTTCCTACATCCTAAAGACTTGAAATTTGGTACACAACTTAAATTAGTAGAACATTTTATTCTACAAAAATTTGGTGAATCCTCAAATATAGATCCTACATTTGTTTCGAAATGGCCTGCAAATAATCCCCGTTCACTTCTATGAATCATTGTTGTAAGATTGTTAAAAATTCTTATGTAGGTAGCACATAACTTTCCCTGCAAACTCATATTCACGTTCCCTTTATTTCTTCAATAAGAATGAGTTTATCTGCACAAAATAACACCTATAAGTATTTTAAATGACACTAAATTTGGTTCTCATTTGATAGCTGGACAAAGGTGGCGTAAGACCTAATTTTTCAAACATTTTTTAAGCAGATTTAAATTTCACAAATTGCTTCGAAAGTTTTAGGAAATATTCAAATTATCTCATAAAATATATAAAAAATTTTCAGTAAAATATATTCAGTGGATTTTAAATAAAAATTAAAATAATAATTACACCTTTTATATAAAGAGATCACGCGACCATTATATGACGAGATCACGTGACCATTATATGAAGAGATCACGTGACCCACTTCAAAATAAAATATGACATCCATCTTATGTCAAAATCGTGATTTTTATTCTTTTTTTTAATTCATGTTTAGTGTTGTATCCGTCCTAAAATCGCTTTATTTTTGCTTAAATTCTGGGCATCTACATACTGAAACAACGCAATTACAATATATTTGAGTTTAAATGATCATTTAACTTTGATTATTTCTACAACGAAGCCTAATTTTCAGTTATGGAGAATGTAAATACCAAAAGATGTAGTTGCGTAAGAATTGCTGTATTTCTTTAACGCAAAATTATTTAGCTCATGGAGTATGCAATATAGCTGAAATGAATGAAAATTCATTGATTTTACACAGAGAAGCAGACGATTTTTTCTATAAGTTTTAAGCATAGTTTAATTACTTGTACCTCCATGGTCTTAAGTTTTAAAATAAAATAAATTATTATAATATTGTGATGAATGAAATGAATGGAAAAAGTTTATGAATGAAATGTTGCTTTTATAGATAGAGCCAGGTGTGTTATATTTCGATGACGTCATTTTAATAAATTTCATTTGTTTTCGATGAAGTTTTCAAATATAATAAGTTATTGTAGTGCTATGATAATTTTAAAAATATTACAGAGGAATGTATCGCATTTTAGAGATGTTTAAATCAGGCAATTTATATTTCAATGCCGTCATTTGAATGAAGTTTATCTTTTTCGATGAAGTTTTAAGTTTCCAAATATAATAAATTAATGTAGCATTGCGATAATTTTAAAAATATTACTGAGGAATGTATCGCAATTTAGAGATGTTTAAATAAAATTGCATTGAAGTTGGAAAGTGTTTCATAATCAATGCTTTATGCATGATTGATCTTTCTTGCTTAATGTGACATTACAATTGTAAAATTGCTTAATTCTAATTATGTTTTGAAATAAAAATGACTTTTCTTGTTATTCCTACTGGAATATAATCCTTGTGGATGGCCTTCCTTTAGTATGCAATCAATAGCCCTCTTATATTTGATAATTGATGTTTATAGTTATATCAAAATTCACGTGAATCCAGTAGCGCCGCTAGAAATTTTGTGTGTGTAAAGGGGATGGGGGGTTGTTGTTGTTGTTGTTGTTGAGACCCAGACCGTCCGACCTACCAGAAAGGAAGGGGATGGGGGGTAACAGAGCATTTTGTTTCTCATTTCTCTGAATTCCAGTGGATTCCTGGTGAAGTCACTGTTTGAATATCTCAATTTGTTCGATATATCGTGCCCACAGAGACAGTGGGTGAATTTCACATCCTGCCGTCACCTGTAAGATCCCCCCCCCCCCCCCCCTACTAACTATAACTTAAAATATAAAAACAAACTTTCCACTGCTTTATTCCAAATTGTTATTAATGATAACTTCATCCCGGTTTTCGATAAAACCTTTCTTTTAACTAATTGTAATAATCCACGTAATATTTTGTTCCTTGAATCGCTATTCATTTATATTCATCGTGACATGGTCATTCTCTGAATTTTTAGACAAATAAATATGTTATTTTTATTTTACTTTCCCTGCAATATATGGTAATGTATAGGGAATGTTTTGGAATCGTGGAAAACCGCAACTCGAGTTTTTCAACCGATCTACAGGGATCTACGTGGCGTCTGCGTGTGTGTCTGTTGGTGCAATGTATGTAATCACTCTAACTCAAAAACTAATTCACCAAATTTTACACTTGTGATTGATTCTAATGCTAATGAGATTTATCACAATTTGGGATAAAAGAACCTGCCCCCCCTTTTTTTTTTTGAAAACAAAAAATAGCCTGTAAAAATTCGCCAAAATCTATAATAAAAGACTAAGTATGTTGAAATATATCAATTAAATGCTTATTTTATACGTTAAAAAAATAAGACCAACCACATTACTGTAGGACTAGCCGTTCTCGAGATATTTGAGTATTTTCGCCTTTGAAAATACGTCTAGTTACCAAATGAAAACGAAAATTGGATTAAAAGTGCAATATCAATGTCATTTAAAATAATTAATGTGTTATTTTGTACCATTAAACTCAATTTAATAGATTATTAAAGAAATAAGAAGCAAATGCATTTGAATATGTAAGGAAAGTCATATGCTGTCCGCATCAGGTTTTTTTTTTTTTTATTCTGTTGTTTCAATTTTATAATTAAATGTCCTGTCCAATCTTTTTCCTTGCATAATCTGGCAATTTATGTAAACACTTTTGTTGGCGGTTCGTTACTATCATAACGTATAATAACGGGGTATGTGTCTTTTCTTTCTCGATTGCCTCTGGTTGGTTGGGAGGACTCTTGCCTCTGAGCGATTTTGAACTACGATTGTCCGCCCCGCTAGTGTTCTACTCGTATATGTATGAAAGGAGCTGTCAAGGTCACAAATATACAAAAGCCAGCGAGTGAATATGGTGGGGGTGGGGGGGTGAATATCTACGAGGAGTTTGTAATAAAGGAAGAGACCCTCTCTTGGGAGCTTGGATAGTAGGATTCAAAATTCAGAATATTAAAATCCCGAGTTTTGCAGACAAAGGTGGGAATTTTGAATTATAAGATTGTAACAGTATTATAAGCATTCCCTGAAAAAATCACGTTTCTATGATAATTACTTCTAAAGTTAGCAATTAAGATTTTAATTCTACTTAAATGGTGAATTGGCCGTAAAACAAATACTTTTTGATGTACGTTCTTGCTTTAGGGGGGGGGGGGGGGGGGAGGACATTTATAAATATTTTTGAAAAGTAGGTTGTGAAAGGAGGCCGGAGGGTCCTTTTTAAAATCGTTTTTTCTATCTTGGCGACTCTTGCTTTGGTTTTGATGAAATTTTCATGTTGCATTTTCTACTCTGCAATGGACTCACTTCATTTATAAATATTTTTGAAAAGTAGGTTGTGAAAGGAGGCCGGAGGGTCCTTTTTAAAATCGTTTTTTCTATCTTGGCGACTCTTGCTTTGGTTTTGATGAAATTTTCATGTTGCATTTTCTACTCTGCAATGGACTCACTTCAACTTATCAACACCTCTCACCCTATTTTTTTAACTTCAGAATTTTCGGATGTTGTCTTAGAACTATGTACTGTTGTAAACAACTAGAATTGATCAATTTAATTTATTTTAAAAAATGGTAGAAAATGACCTAAAATAAAAAAAATAATAATATTACCCTTAAAATATTAAAAAAAAAAAAAAAAAGTCCCTAAACTTTTTCTGCTTAAAAGGGGGAAAAGGCTGGATTTGCTTTTAAGTAAAACATAGTTCGAAAACTATGTTTTACTTCGATCTAAATATTGTAAATAATATATCTCGACTATGTTCGATCAAAATATTGTAAATAATTAACTGCAACTGTCATAGTTGATTGTGGAGAAAATATATCGTCAAAAATTTTGAATTAAAACTTTTGTATTTTTAAATTCTTTAAAACAAATTATCAACAAGGGGATATTTGAAATTCATTAGAATGACATACAGTTAAAGTAATACATGACTATTCGTCTGACATTAGACATATCCCCCCCCCCCCCCCTTCAATTTCTAAGGAAAATAAATTTTTCTGAAATGGTTAAGGATTTACCCCTAAATCTAAATTGCTGGATTATATTGAAAAATATCTGACACAAAAATAAGACTAATTACGAATACTCAACAAAATTTTATTATGAAAAAGCAACATAAAGGACTATATTATTGTGTTCCAGAGCAAGGGGGAGCAGCCTACTTAGGCGCTACAAGTAATTAAAAACATATCTAAAATTGAAACTTTTTTCTATGGCATTTGCCGAATGGGGTGTCGAAAATTCTGTTTGCGATATTGCATGTACACATGACATGTTAAATGCAAAAATAAAATGTGACCCAAAATAGGTTAATAATGCTGGCATAAAAACGGCCGGGTATCGTATACCAATTCGTGAAAACGATTATGATTTGTAGATTCTCCTCACTGTATATTTTGGAACGATAGGAAAATTATATGACCTCTGATTAATGAGGTATTAAGAGAGTTCCAAATTCAAGTGCTAGATTAATCAAGTTTTTCCAAGTTGCAGAGAAGACTGTGGGATTTGGCGCTTAAAACATAATAATAATAAAAAAGAAATACACGAAGATGTTATATTGTCGCCAAAAATGATGATATTTTAAAATTTTTAAAATAAAAATGGCAATTTGAATAAAAATCAACACAACGTTTTTGTTATGTTTTATTTCCTTCTAATGGACCATGGTTATCTTATTTATATTTGGACGAGTAGCATTTTTAATATCTAGATAAATACATGATAAATACTAAACAATGATTGAGCTCAATGAATGACTCATTCGATAACAGTAAAAAAAGAATATTTAGTTTATGATTTTTTGTCATATTTTAGATCAAAAACATCAAACACCGTTCGAACGGCGAATGTTATCGTTCTGTAAATTAGATCTTGTGCTTCTAAATTAAAAATAACATATAAAATGACTATTTTTGACCCACATTTTAACATAGTCATCATTTTGTACATCGTTTTCTACTTTAAATTAACTGAAGAGTGGCTTCACTCGACTTTTTTATACAAAAATTCAATTTTTAAACAGCATACGAATTTTTTTCAAGAAAATTTTTGAAAAATCTGTATTGTTGGTTCAAATGATTACAATTATACCGTGTTACCTACCCTTCTTTAAAGGGCTTGAAATTTATTTTCAATTGATACCATATTTGATAATGTACACCCCGGGGTGGAGAAGCTTTTCCCCCAGAGGGTGGTTAATGACATCACGCACACAAAATTGTATCGCATCTTTTTTTACAACAATGGTTGAAACTATTAAGTCTCTTGTTTAATGAACCATGAATAAGCCCTTTTATACATGATTATATCAAATTTTATCATATGCTGCCATGTTAAAAAAATATATAAAATTTCAAATAAAATTCGAAGTTTTCGCTCCAATTTAAAAAACTTCTATCTTGTTCTAGATTTTTCGATAACAAAGCCGGATAAAGTTTCGGGAAAATTCATTATAATGTATAAGGAAAGTATTGGAATCACGTTAAAAATCTCAAGTCGACGGATCTACACGTTTCGGGACCTCTGGAAACAAGAAAAAAAAAAAACTTTTAGCGTGACATCTGTGTATGTCTGTTTCTGTAATCCACTTTAACTAAAAAAATTAATGGATCAAATTTCATAACATTTTATAGTCACTTGTGTATGAACTTGGTGCTGATTAGATTTTGGTACGATTCGAAATAAAAGAACCTGCCTTTCTTTTTTCTTTTTGCGAAATGAGCCGCAAAAATCTCATGTATCCATTCTAGCTAAAACATTAATTAACCGAATTTCACAAAATTTGGTAGATAAGTTACTTGTGGGATACCCTGTTGCTGATTTGATTTTGGTATGATTCGGAAAAGCTTACTATTTTTTACGAAATGACCCTCCAAAATATCCAAAATCTAGAATAAAAGACTACGTATGCTCAAATGTATGAATTAGATGTTTATTTTATACGTAATTTTTGACGAGAAAAGAATAAGACCAACCCCATTCCTGTAGAACTGACCGTTCTCGAGGATCTTCCAACCGTTCATTCTTCAATTTTTGTTACGCCGTCATGTTACTAAATAAAAACAAAAACTGAATTAAAAGTGTAAATTCGGTGTTATTTTGTACAAATAAACTCAATTTAATGAATTATTAAAGAAATAAAGAGAAAATGAATTTGAATTTGTAGGGAAATTCATGCGCTGCCCACGTCAGAATTTTTGTGGCAGCTATCGCGTACACAAAAGATCTGACTTCAGACAGATAGCATTCCAAAAATTGTCAAAATGTTTACAGGAAATCCTAAAACATATATTGGCATCACAATATCGATTTCGAAAATTGTCGTGAATACTTTCTCTATACTATATTACATAATAAAGTAAAAATATTTGAGTGGAACGTCAAGAACCAAAGTTCAAAATTTAGTAAAATTCTTCGTCAAAATCAACAATCACGAAAAAGATAAATATATATCTGCTCAATTTTAAAGTAAGTTAGTAGTTTTTAACTGAACTTTTCAGTGTAGTGAAAAACACATCTACTTGTGACATAAAAACATACTACAATATACTTTCAAAATTACATTTTAAAATAAATCAATCCCTCTGTTAGATATAAACCTCTGACTTTGTTAATGCTCCTCATCATACAGAAAATATCCAGATTCCTTTCCGGCACAATAGGACCAACAGAAAGTTAGGGTCGAATTCCCACCCTCGAAGATCTTCCCCTTACCATTGTATGTGTCCGTACAGTACTATATCACTTTGAGCGTGTGTCTCTTCACCCGTCACCTCCGATAATGAGACCAACACCCAAGGCTATTTATTCACAGGAAAACGAAAAATGCATTCAGCAAAGTGGGGTATTATTGAATAAAAACCATGCTTGATTATTGCTCAAGGTTTAAAAATAACAGAGGAAACAATTATTTTTTATTACAAATATCTTAAATTTATAGTTTGTAATCCCTTTCGAACAAGTAACATAATAATAATACTAACAATAACTTCATACATTTATGCTTTCATACATTTTGAGATTGCAATCTCGGATGTTTATACAATCTTGGGATTTCGGGAATAAAATTTTTTTAATCCCAATATTTCATGAAATTGGGAATTTAATTTTACTTTTTGAAGGAAACCTTATTTTATATTCTTATGTTTCAATTTATTTATCTATAAATATTATATATATGTGAACAATAATACTCGTACCATGCTGAAATTAGCTTTTAAATTATGTTATTTATTTAACATTTTGGCGACTTTTTAAAATGTGGTCAAATTGCTCAAATATCTCCAAATCGATAAAACTGTTGTCAAATTGAAAAAATGACGCCAAATCAACGAAATTAATTGCGTTTTGAAAGAAGTTAGTATTGTAATGATATTTCGGTAGCGTTTGTCTATTAGTCGAACTGTCTCACTTTCCGAAAAATTTGGCGACATTTTAAAATACCGTTAAATTACTAAAAATGTGGCCGAATGGATAAAATGATACTAAATTAATGAAAATTCAATAATTTGCAAAATTAAGTTCAATTTCCCTTAAAGCCTTCCTTTGTCATTGTGTGGGAATTAAATAATAATTTTTGTAAATTTGTTTACAAACGGGAATTTTTCTTCATATCTGCCTGTGAAGATAATTTCGTATAGCGAGAACAGAGATTCTTATACGTATTTTTAGGAGAATTAAGTTAAATATTTTAATAAAATGTTTAGAATAACAATGTCATTTAAAATATTATAGGAATTTGCACAAAATTGAAGTTTTAATTTCTTTATTATATATTCAGTGCGAAGAACAGGTATACTGCTAGTAAATAGTATAAATTTAATATATCGCTTTTTATATACACTAAAATAATAGCAGACACAAAATATTGATATAGCTAAAACATGACATACCTAAAAATGTAATACAAAGCAATATATTCTAAGAATGTGAATCTGAATATAGTTTTAATGTTACATCCATGCATAACACAGCTGTTATATACTAATGATTGGGAAATGGAGGAACTTGAGCCAAATTTGGTCCAGGAACATTCCCCCCATTTTATTAGGATTTATTTATTAGGCAGAACTTAATCAAACACAAAAATATATAAAAATATTTCTTGTGTCAATATTAATGATAAATAAAATGATCTTAAATTATGATATATAGTTCATTTAACTATATATCAACATCAAAACGTTTTATTTATTATATTTTATTTAGTTTTTAGTTATTTAAGAAAACAAAAATGCTGATATATTTAAAAAAATTACTAAATCAAACAAAAAAATTATAAAAAATATTCCTTATGTCAATATTAATGATAAATGAAATGATCTTAAATTATGATATATAGTTCATTTAACTCAACATTAAAACCATACATCAAATTGTTTTATTTATTATATTGCTGCAAACTTATTTCATATATTTTATTATTAAAATTTATATCTGTTATTTAAGAAAATAAAAATGTTGATATATTTTTAAAAAAACTACTTATTTTAAAATTTGCACATTGAGAAAATATGACAACAAGCATTTATAAACATAAACTAATTAATTTATACATAAAAAGAATTGTTAGTAGCAGCATCAACAGTTGATTAAATGTATCAACTGGTTTCAAAGACAAGAAAGAGCCTTCTTCATCAAGATAAATTAGACAGCAATCACTACAATGGTAAAGAAATTTCTGTAAACAGAATGATATTTATGTAACCTGGGACAATAGTTGTGCCAATCCAAAAATAAATAATGAATAAAACAAAGAAAATCCAAGATGTATAAAGCAGAGTGAATAGAATAGCAGAAGATTGTAAAGAATTTTCTAAAATTAAATATGAATATACATTCTATTGTTCTGCTTCATATATCTTCAAGTTACATTTCATAACTGGTTATACCCTTAAATTTGTTTATAAATATTCCTGTGCTGCTTATATTTTCTTCTTCTCTGTTGAATCAAAGCAGTCCAAAATACACTCGGTTTTCTGTATTAAAAAATTATTAGAATGATAAAATATTTTTAATACATGTTTTGCACAAAAGCTTACATTTTCTGGTATTCTTAACTGCAGTTCTCTTCTTGATTACAGTTGCTTCATTGTTGAAACAAATCAACCAAAAATGCATTTCCAAAGGTGAGATATATTATCCACACTCTAAGCAAATACACATTTAGTCTCTAAAACTTCATTTACAGATAAAAATATTATTGTGCTGCTTACATTTTCTTCTTTAATAAACCAATACACAGCCCAAAATGCACTCTTAAAGGTTTCTGGATAAAAAAAAATATTAAAACAATAAAAATAAAATTTTAATACATTTTTTAGCCAAAAATCTTACCCTTTCCGGTATTCTTAACTTCAGTTCTCTTCTTGATTACAGCTGCTTCATTGTTGAAACAAATCAGCCAAAAATGAATTTGCAAAGGTGAGATATATTATCCACACTCTAAGCAAATACACATTTAGCCTTTGAAGCTTCATTTACAGATTTTCCACTTACAAAAAGGTTGGTCTTTTATTTTTCTTATGAATGTAGAGGCTCCTAAGATAAGGACGATTGATATGTGTCTTATTATTTTGAAGCATCTTCCAAATGTGGTACATATAGTGTAATATCAAATAAATACGTATATGATATGAAGTAGAACTAGAAGAGGCATACTACTCAAAAACAAACAAAAGAATTCCATTAATTACTTACTAGATAAAAATTCAAGGGAATGAATGCAGATACACATACATAGTTTTAATTCATACAGATTGTTTTTCTAATTAAAAAAAAGAATGAATAACAATGGACTGAAAGTAATGAAATTGTAAAATCTTCAGGAGGTGTATACAAAACATTTACCCAATTTTAATGTACAGTTTTTTACTTTCCCTGCAATACATGGTAATGTATAGGGAAAGTATTGGAATCATGCCGGAAATCACAACTCGAGTTTTTGACGGATCTACACGTTTTGAGACCTTTAGAATATGAAAAACTATTTTTAGCGTGACGTCTGTGCAGATTTTGTATCCACTAACTAAAAAACTAATGGACCAAATTTCATAAAATTTGGTAGGTAAGTCACTTGTGGGTGAATATGGTGTTGATTAGTTTTGGTACGATTCGGAAACAAAAATAACCTGCCTTTTTTTTCAAAATGGCTCGCAAAAATTGCCAAACTCTAAAATAAAAAACTACATTTGCTCAAATATATCCATTAAATGCTTGTTTAATATGTAATTTTTAACGAAGAAAATAATAAGACTAACCCCATTACACTAGGACTAGCCGTTCTCGAGATATTTCAGTTTTTTTGTATTTTCCGTATGTCATCTTTGAAAATAAGTCAAGTTACCAAATGAGAACGAAAATTGAATTAAAAATGAATTAAATGTAATTAAAATAAAGAGAATGTGGATATAAGTCTGCAGGGAAAGTCAATTGCTGCCCACATCAGATTTTTACTATTGTATTGTTAATCTTATGTATATATATATATATAATGGATCAGACACAGGTCCCCCACATCAAATTGTGGGACAGAGTACCAGGTAAAGCCATGTGCCCCATGTAAATTAATGGCGGATTACCCCCCCCCCCCTCTGTATCCAACGTATTTTCGGCAAAGTTAACTGTAATAAAATACTTTTTGCTTAATATTTTTAAATAATTTAAAATTGCATTCTCTAGTTACAAAATAGTAAAACACAGTGGTAATAACAATCACTTAAGAAACAAAAAAATAAATGTATATTCATCAATAAAGTAAAAAAAATATATATCTATCCAAAATATCTTCCAATATCATTATTTGATCAACTTTTATTCCTATTGCCACTCTTTTAATAAAAGCAGAATATGATATTCTGACTTTGTGTATCCATCGATTTTTCGTATCAAAATCTCATGCAAAGTTTCTAGTTTTTGTGGTAAACGATATTTACTTTCCTTATATACATAGTATAATGTATAAGGAAAGTAATATGACGGAATCTAAAATTCGAATTGGCGTTTTTGACGGGAGAGCACATTTCAAGCATCCCTGATCACGAACCGAACATTTTTGAGTTGATGTATGTGTGTGTGTATGTCAGTGAGTCTGTGGAGAACAAATGAAGCAATTCAAATGAAATTTGGTACAAAAAACTACAATCCTTGAATACTGGAAATCTATTGTTTTTAAACACAATTGAATGTTCAGAACCTCCCTAAATTTGTGTGAAATTTTGAAAAAGTCATCAAAAAATCAAAACATTTAATACAGTTACGCAGACACTTCTTATGTAATTTTTCCTTAGTAAACGATTGACATAAACTTTAGAACGCTAGCATGAACCGTTCTCGAGATATTGCATATTTCTCAAATACATTTATCAAAAAATCGTATAAATTAAAAATATATTAACTGTTGAGAAACATGTTCACTTTTCATATGTAATATCATGCGCTAAATTAGGTGACATCATTCTCGTGGATCTAACTTGTTCCATTTATGAGAAACGATACTTTGAGTAATATTTTTGTATTTGAACGCCAATAATCATTTATCTGCTATAAGAATAACCTATTTCTCTATCCACAATGCTTGGCTAGGTCGTCAACTCGGCGATTTTCTTCAATGTTGCTAAATTAATGAAAAACTCGCCAAATGGATAAAAATGACGCCAAATCAATGAAATAACGACTACTTGACGAAAATTCAATATCTCGGAAAAAATATAAGTATCTACTATAAGAATAACCTATTTTATTTTTTTTTCAGTAAAAGTAGTAAATTCATTGAATTATATAAGAAAGCCATGTGCTGCCCACATCAGATTTTTTAAAAATAGGCAATAGCAGTTTGGATCTTCTATATCAGCTGATCTCTATTTCAGCACACCATAGATATACCACATAGTTAATTTTACTTAATATAAGAAGGTGTGTATTCTGTAGTGGAAAATTTAACCTGTGGACAGCGAAGGAATGCGATAGCTACTTAGGACCCGAACAAATATGACTCAGTGAATTTCTTTTTATTCGGATTAGTTTTTTAGTTATTTTATATTGAAGTTTTCATTTTAAGTATTTTAGTTATTTTATATCAAATCGGTTCTTTAACGATTTTAACGATTTTATAATTTTGTCACAGAGTTTCTATTTTAACACCATCGGAAAGATTGAATAACGTTCTTTCCAATAATATTTGAACCGAATCGAACCAGTTGGACAATTCCTTATGTTTATTTATTTATTTTAAATACATCGAAATGTGTATATTTTAGATTATTTGATACTTAATTATGTGTGTATATTTTCGTATTCTAACGAAACATTTTTTTTTAATAACTACATTATTTTAATTTTTGTGAATTTTCAAACAAAAGCATAAAAATTAAAATTGTAGGTATCCTTAATGAAGTGCATATCTACTTTTCTCCCCGGTAGACGTTTGAGTGCATGATCGTCAAAGCCTTTGAACTCACGGTGTGGTTTAAGCCACGTCTTCTCTCCTAGAGAAAGGATTCCATTTTGTTTCTTTTATTTATTTATTATATTTTCCTGCTTTCAACGGTTGCAAAGCGAAAGGAGGAAATGAGTTGGAAATTGAGGCGGTTTGAAGGCGATATGGAAATTGAGAGATTTTATCTGTAAATGTATTATTTAAGCATCGGAAGCTTATTTAGAACCTGGGCAACGTAATATAACGGTTTCATAATCAATGATTTATACATGATTAATCTTTCTTGTTAAAAATCTTGTTTATAGAACATGGTTACAAAATATGGAACAATTTCAAAAAAATTAATTCACCGTTTTCTGAACAAATGCGATTTTTTGAAGTAAACAATGCTACAATTTTCTATCAGTTTAGATTTTAGGTTTTCTAGACTATCACGTTAGTCCATGATTTTATTTATTATTTGACAAATGGAATAAATAATAGGTCTATCATTCCTGACTGAAAATATTGTATGACAGTAGTGCGATTTTACAGTTGAGATTTCAGTATGATTTGTATATTAAATAACATTATAATGGAAAATCTGTTAATTAGTAACAATAAGCATAAACTTGTTTTCGGGCAAACATCTTGTATTTATTTCAAATCGATAGTAAAAGAAAATCTGGATTTGCCCAGAAAGTACTAAATCAATTCAGATATTTTAACTAAGGATCTAAAGATTTAAACCGGTTTAAACCATTATTGAAATCTAATCTCCTTAGAACAAGCTTCCAATAGAAGAACTTTCGGATATAACGAGCATTTGTATAAAATATGGAACAACTGTCGATACATTTCTACGTGAGGAATGAACACTGGATATATTAACAAGAAAGATCAATCATGCTTAAAGCATTGATTATGAAACACTTTCCAAATTCAATGCAATTTTATTTATGCATGTCTAAAATGCAATACATTCCTCGGTAATATTTTAAAACTTATCACAATACTACATTAATTTATTATATTTGAAAACTTAAACCTTCATCGAAGAAAATGAACTTCATTCAAATGACGGCATTGAAATATAAATTGCCTGGTTTAAACATCTCTAAAATGTGATACATTCCTCGGTAATAATTTTAGAATTATCATAATACTACGATAATTTATTATATTTGAAAACTTCATCGAAAACAACTGAAATTCATTCAAATGACGTCATAGAAAAAATAAAACGCCTGGCTCTCTCTATAAAAGCAGCATTTCATTCATAAATAATTTCCCATTCATGTCATTCATCACAATACTATAATAATTTATTTTATTTAAAAATAATGACCATGGAACTACAAGTAATTAAACTCTATGCGTAAAACTTCATCGAAAAAAAATCGTCCTTCTCTTTATAAAATCAATGAATATTTCATTCATATCAGCTACGCAGACTCCATGAACTAAATTATTTTGTGTTAAAGAAATACAGCACTTCTAATACAACTCATTCTACATATTTTGCTGTTTACATTTTACATAGGTGAAAAATAGGCTTCGTTGTAGAAATAATCAAATTTGGATGAGCATTTAAACTCAAATATATTGTAATTGCGTTATTTCAGTATGCAGATGCACAGAATTTAAGCAAAAATAGAGTGGTAATTTAAGACGGATACAACACTCAATATGAATTAAAAAGAACTTTAAAAATCACGATTTTGAGACAAGATGGATGCCATATATCATTTTGAAGTGGATCACGTGATCTTTTTATATCATGATCACGTGATCGCTTCATATAAGAGGTGTCATTATTATTTTAATTTTTATTTAAAAAACTACTAAATATATTTCGCTGAATTTTTTTTTATATATTTTATGGAACAATTTGAATATTATCTAAAATTTTCGAAGCAATTTGTGAATTTTAAATCCGCTTAAAAAATGTTTGAAAAATTAGCTCAATAGGGCTCAATGTATAGGGCTCAATGTATTTCATTTTTTCAACCCGGGTTCAATCCAAAACTAATTGGATGATATTATTCAATTATGTTCCCATAGGTCCTACAGACCGTCTGAACAACATACTAAAATTTCATTTTGATTAAGTCATTTTTACGGCAGTTATCGTGCTAACGGAGACAGACAGACAGAATGAACAAAGTCATAAACACTTTTCAACTTTGTTGTAAAGTGTTAAAAATCATTGAATCATCTAAAGTAAATTACAGTACATTAGGCAATAATGTATATGGGAAAAATCTAGTAACTTTAGAATAATGCTCATGTGTACTTTGATATATATACTGAAAAATGTAACTGGTTGATATTGAAGAAATTGCATACAAAATTTATAAATAAGAGACATCATAAAATAATAAATGCACGTTCTGTAAGCACAACTATAGCCCCATCCCCAGGATGGACATATAAAAACGGTTAGCTCATAACCTGAAAATATTTGCCAAAATAGCCTCCTACAGTGTCCAATTTAATTGCATTTTACTAGCAAAATTTAGTACAATTTCAGACATAGAATATATCAAAATGTATATGGAATTTATATTACTTAATAAAGAAATAAATTATATAAATAGTGGTACGATTTCTGTATCAAATAACATTATAATGGAGAATCTGTTAATTAGTAACAGTAAGAATAAACTTCTTTTCGGACAAACATCCTGCATACATTTTACTTCGATATTAAAAAAAAAAAAAAAAAAAAAAAATCTAGACTGGCATTTGGCTAAAAGAAATATGGAAATATTTAGACAATTTCAGAGATTTTTAACTAAAAAGCCAAGAACTTGCTAACTCGAAAATTAACAAAGAGATGCTTTAGATTGAGTAAGCATACTGAAATGAAAAGATCCAGTATCTAAACCGTTTTCCACTCGCAAATCGAAATGCCTTTCCATGTCATTTGAGAACAATTTTCACACTCTTCACCCTTCTTCCTGTCATGACCACCATAAATTACACTGCTTGTACACCATAAACAACTCCCCCCCACAGGGGTCCTGTCGACCCCTGAAGGAAATAAGGAAGAGGGGAAAGCAAAGTACAATTTTTTTCAGATCAAGATTTGGTTTAACTAAAAATTGCTGGACATCTATTTATGGTAGCGGAAAAATTTAGGCATCTATCGAAAGCTAGAATTCTATTCATGTGCACTGCCTTTTTCAAATTCGAGTATTATGAAATGCAAATTGATAAAAGTCGGTTAAACTTTTAGTTTTGACTTTTTTTTAATGACTCAACTTCAATAAACTGTTAAAAATACTTAACAATAATTTAAACAAAAAGTAAAATCTAGAAGCAAACTTCAATTTCTACAGCTTTGAGATACTGAAAACAAAATCCAGCAACAAATGGCACTAAAACTGCCATACATTAACCTGGAAGATAGAAGCTTGCGACTGATGAAGCATCTTAATAACTTAGTTTTCAAAAATTAAACTCCTGTCAATTGGACATTTATCTTTTTACTTTATCTTTTAATAAACATTTTGAGTTTGGTTCAACCCTCAGGTGGATAAATTAGAAAAAAAATAATAATAGCATACAGGGTGTATAGGAAAGTCCGTATTAGAGCAAATTTCTCGGGAACGAAGAAAATTATCTTTATTCGTTTAATGCAGCTGCATAAGTCCCTTATGGCACTACACACAAGTTTGGAGGGGGGGGGGGGGGGGGCAAGGGACGATCCCCCTTCTTATGGGAGGCAAGGACGATCTAGCTCCTCTTTTAGAAATAGAGAAAAAAGTCAAATACAAAGTTGTAGAACGTTACAAAATTAGTATAAACATGTATTTGTCTGACAGAAAAACTTAAAAGAACTCTGAAAACTAGGGAATAGATATAGAACAATCTCCCTATATAGAACAGCATTACCGTATTCAAACGTTTGGGATGCCTTGCATTGGGAAACGCTATGAGAATAATCTTTTGGTTGCACTGGAATTCCGGTTACATTTTCCAAAAATAAGGACAATTTCGCAATATTCTTCATTAGTAAATATCATAAACATGGCCTATAAAATTTAAATAAAAATAAGATGAAGTAACGTACACATAGCATAAACGGGCGCGGTAGCCCATTGGTTAGCGCGCTGGAGTTGCACTCGGTGGGCCCGGGTTCGATTCCAGCCACTGCCAAAACTGCCGCCGTGTTCATGCGGAGTACCACCACGTTAAACATGTGGGTCCGAAAGTCCTTCCGAGAGGTTGGTGGTAGGGGAAGGAGGGTACGGTCCCTGTGGATGCCTCCCCCACTGGGTTCCGGTCTAAATTGGGTGGCACTTCCCGGCCGTCCATTCAGTTACCTTACACCTTTCTGGTAGGTCGGACGGTCTGGGTCTCAACAACAACAACACATAGCATAAACAATACTGCAGATGGAATGTTTTTTCAACCTCAGATTAGTTTACCACTTTCCTGGCTTCGATTACAATGATGTTTACCGACAAATCGTCTGTCAAATAAAACAGTTAGCATTCAAAATAAATTAACTAAATCGTTTGTTATACAACTGTCGCAGACGAATTTACAGTTTAAAAAATCGCATGGGTATAAAAATATATTTCGGACAATTATTTGCAGCTTTTCTGTCGGACAAACATTTTTATACTAATTTGGTAAAGCTCTACAACTTCGTAATTATCTTTTTCTCGATCTCTAAAAGGGAGCGATATCCCCTCCCCCCCCCCCCCCCCCGGGTAACATTTTGAAATTTCATATATTGTAGTACGGATATTTCTTCTAAGAAACTATAAATACTTCCGTCCGTCTGTCTCTGTGACGCTTGGTGAGGGATTTGGCAGGATATCGCCAACGTGGCGACTTTTTAATGTTGCGAAATTGATTAAAATGTTGCCAAATCGCTAAAAATGTCGGCAAAATAATGGATGCCAAATCAATAAAATTAATTTTGTTTTGAAAGGGGATAGTATTGTAATGATGTTTCGGTAGCTTTTGACTGTCAGTTCAATCATCCTACTCGACTACAAATTTGGCGACTTTTTAAAATGTGGTGAAATAGCTCAAATATCTCCAAATCGATAAAACTGTTGTCAAATTGAAAAAATGACACCAAATCAACAAAATTAATTGCGTTTTGAAAGAAGCTAGTATTATAATGATATTTCGGTAACGTTTGTCTATTAGTCGAACTGTCTCACTTTCCGAAAAATTTGGCGACTTTTTAAAATGCCGTTAAATTACTAAAAATACAACCGAATTGATAAAATGATACTAAATTAATGAAAATTCAATAATTTGCAAAATTAAGTTCAATTTCCTTTACAGTCTCTGTCGCTTTGTGGGAATTAAATAATAGTTTTTGTAAATTTGTTTACAAACGGGGATTTTCCTTCATATCTGTCTGTGAAGATAATTTCGTATAGCGAAAACAAAGATTCTTATACATATTTTTAGGAGAATTAAGTTAAATATTTTAATAAAATGTTTAGATTAACAATGTCATTTAAAATATTATAGGAATTTGCACAAAATTGAAGTTTTAATTTCTTTATATTATATATTCCGTGCGAAGAACGGGTACACTGTTAGTAAATAGTATAAATTTAATATATCGCTTTTTATATACACTAAAATAATAGCAGGCACAAAATATTGATATAACTAGAACATGAGACACCTAAAAATGTATTACAAAGCAATATATTCTAAGAATTTGAATCTGAATATAGTTTTAATGCTACATCCATGCACAACACAGCTGTTATACTAATGGTTGGAAAATGGTGGAACCTGGGCCAAATTTGGCACAGGAACTTTTATTTTATTAGGATTTATTTATTAGGCAGAAGTTAATCAAACAAAAAAATATATAAAAAATATTCCTTGTGTCAATATTAATGATAAATGAAATGATCTTAAATGATGATTTATAGTTCATTTAACTCAACATCAAAACTATACATCAAATTATTTTATTTATTATATTGCTGCAAACTTATTTCATATATTTTATTATTGAAATTTAAATATGTTATTTAAGAAAATAAAACTGTTGATATATTTAAAAAAATTACTTATTTTAAAATTTGCACATTGAGAAAAAATGACAACTAACATTTATCAACATAAACTAATTAATTTATACATAAAAAATTTGTTAGTAGCAGCATCAACAGTTGATTAAATGTATCACCTGGTTTCAAAGACAAGAAAGAGCCTTCTTCATCAAGATAAATTAGACAGCAATCACTACAATGGTAGAGAAATTTCTGTAAACAGAATAATGATATTTATGTATCCTGGGACAATAGTTGTGCCAATCCAAAAATAAATAATGAATAAAACAAAGAAAATCCAAGAGGTATACAGCAGAGTGAATAGAATAGCAGAAGATTGTAAAGAATTTGCTCAAAATGCTAAAATTAAATACGAATATACATTCTATTGTACTGCTTCATATCTCTTCAAGTTACATTTCATAACTGGTTATACCCCTAAATTTGCTTATAAATATTCTTGTGCTGCTTATATTTTCTTCTTCTCTGTTGAATCAAAGCAGTAAAAAATACACTCACAACGGTTCTGTATTAAAAAATTATTAGAATAATAAAAAAATTTAATACATATTTTGAACAAAAGCTTACATTTTCTGGTATTCTTAACTGCAGTTCTCTTCTTGATTACAGCTGTTTACATTGTTGAAACAAATCAGCCAAAAATGCATTTGCAAAGGTGAGATGTATTATCCACACTCTAAGCAAATACACATTTAGCCTCTAAAACTTCATTTACAGATATAAATATTCTTGTGCTGCTTACATTTTCTTCTTTTATAAACCAATACACGGCCCAAAATGCACTCTAAAGGTTTTCTGGATAAAAAAAATTATTAAAATAATAAGAATAAAAATTTTAATAAAATTTTAATTTTTTGTTTAATACATTACTTAAACAAAAAGCTTACCCTTTCCGGTATTCTTAACTGCAGTTCTCTTCTTGATTACAGCTGCTTCATTGTTGAAACAATTCAGCCAAAAATGCATTTGCAAAGGTGAGATATATTATCTACACTCTAAGCAAATACACATTTAGCCTTTGAAGCTTTATTTACAGATTTTCCACTTAAAAAAAGTTTGGTCTTTTATTTTCCTTATGAATGTAGAGGCTCCTAAGATAAGGACAATTGATACGTGTTTTATTATTTTGAAGCATCTTCCAAATGTGGTACATATAGTGTAATATCAAATAAATGCGTATATGATATGAAGTAGAACTAGAAGAGGTATAGTATAGTACCTAAAATCAAAACAAAACAATCCAATTGATTACGAGATAAAAATTTAAGGGAATGAATGAAGATACACATACACAGAAAAACAATCTGTATGAATTAAAACTAATTAAAAAAAAAAAAGAATGAATAACAATGGATAGAAAGTAATGACATTGTAAAATCTTCCGGAGGTGTATACAAAACATTAATCTAATTTTAATGTACAATTTTTTACTTTCCCTGCAATACATGGTAATGTATAGGAAAAGTATTGGAATCATGCTGAAAATCGCAACTCGAGTTTTAGACAGATCTAAACGTTTCAAGACCTCTAGAATAAGAAAAACAACTATTTTTTGAGTGACGTCTGTGCAGATTTTGTATCCACTCTAACTAAAAAACTAATGGACGAATTTTATAAAATTTGGTAGGTAAGTCACTTGTAGGCGAATCTGGTGTTGATTAGTTTTGGGTACGATTCGAGATAAAAGAATCTGCTTTTTTTCTTTTTTTGCGAAATGGCTAAAAAACTAATGAGCCGAATTTCACAAAATTCGGTAGATAAGTCGCTTGTGGGTCACCCTGGTGCTGATTAGATTTTGGTACGATTCGGAAAAAAAAAATCTGCCTTTTTTGAAAAATGGCCCACAAAAATCAACAAAACCTAAAATAAAAAACTATGTATGCTCACATCTCCAACAAGTAAAGACATAATGATTCTTTACTTGTTGGACTTGTTGGATAGTTGTTGTAATTCTTTACTTGTTTAGATTTAATTCTTTACTTCATCGAAAAAAATGAACTTTTATTCAAATGACGGCATTGAAATATAAATTGCCTGGTTTAAACATCTCTATAATGTGATACATTCCTCAGTAATATTTTTTAAATTATCATAATACTACAATAATTTATTATATTTGAAAACTTCATCGAAAACAACGGAAATTTATTCAAATGACGTCATCGAAATATAAATCACTTGGCTCTATATAAGCAGCATTTCATTCATAAACTTTTTTCCATTCCTTTCATTAATCACAATACTAAAATAATTTATTTTATTTAAAAACTTAAAACCATGGAGGTACAAGTAATTTAACTCTATGCTTAAAACTTCATAGAAAAAATCGGCTGCTTCTCTTTGTAAAATCAATGAATGTTTCATTCATATCAGCTATTTTGCAGACTCCATGAGCTAAATAATTTTGGATTAAAGAAATGCAGCAATTTTTATACAACTCATTCTACATCTGTTGGTGTTTACATTCTCCATAAGTAAAAATTAGGCTTTATTGTAGAAATAATCAAAGTTTGATGATCATTTAAACTCAAATATATTGTAATTGTGTTGTTTCAGGATGTAGATGCACAGAATTTAAGCAAAAATAAAGTGATTTTAGGACGGATACAACACTAAAAATGAATTAAAAAAAACTTTAAAAGTCACGATTTTAACACAAGATGGATGAGATTTTATTTTGAATTTTGAAGTGGGTCACATGATCTCTTCACATAATGGTCATGTGATCTCTTCATATAAAGGGTGTAATTATTATTTTAATTTTAATTTAAAAAACTACTAAATATATATTTTGTTGAAATTTTTTTAATATATTTTATTGGATAATTTGAATATTTCCTAAAACTTTTGAAGCAATTTGTAAATTTTAAATTTGCCGTTAGTTGGGCAGTTCATTCTTGGCAGTTATTAAGAGTGCATACTGTTCTTTTGGCCTGAAGAAGGGGCTTAAAATGACCTCAAACCAATTGTAGTCATCTAACTGACATATGCATGACTCATCCTTGCAAGTTGTTATATCTATATTGACTTTGTGAATCTTTTATATAACTATATCGGATTGTGGCTCCCCTGAGATTTTGAAAACTCTGTGCTTATGTTAGAAAGCTACACTTTTTTTATTTTTAAACGACCCCCCTTAGACAAATTTGGTCAATCAGAATTTTTTTATTTTTAATGCAACAAGATCATTAAAAAAACCTGCATATCTGTATCTTTAAAATCAACTGAATAGAATTATGATAAAGGAAAAAATCTGACTTGTGCCACTTTTCCGTACCATGTGAAGGGCTGTTTCATCAGTGAAAATAGGGATCATAAACAAATTGACGATGGAAATTGTTTAGATCAAAAATACATTAATATGTATCAAATTTTTTTATCGCAAATGCATCTAAATAAAGCATTACATAGAGATCATATAAAGCAGTAGTACTCACTACGAGGTTGGGTATCCTATGCATTATCATCTAGGTTTATCTTTTATGTGATATGTCACAAATTTACATTTTTAATTTGATATATGGGCCCTATTCACAATGTTCAATTTTCAATTAAATATAACTCGCTCAATTTTAAAGATACAGATATGCGGGTTTGTTTAATGATCTTGTTGTATTAAAAATAAAAATTTTCTGATTGACCAAATTTTTCTAAGGGGTTCGAATAAAAATGTAAAAAGTGTAATGTCTTAAAAATTAATGGGAGGACATAGTTTCATTAACGATGTTTCATTAACATAGTCATTTCTTACCTTACTTTCAACATTTTTGCAATTTACATTGCCCACTTATCTTCAAGAGGTAAAGAATTAAAGAGCATTTCAATCTTTTTGGGACACCCTGTTATGTGTGTATATACATATATATAATAAAAATATATGAAAGTCCAATGATAGATTAGAGAGAATTTAAGAATTCTCAAAATGGTTTGCACCAAGTTTCGGCAGAGACGGGGCAGTACTTTCAGGTCTATGTACCCTGTTGAAAGATCCTACACATAATCACACATAGCCATGGGCCTATGCAGGATTTTTACAGGGGGTGCTAAAATTGATTGCATTGAAAATTTAGAGATTACTATCAACCTTAAAATGTATCGTTACAAGTTAATTTAAATATATGGTATGAACATCACATTTTAAAATTAGTGTGTATAGCACTTTTAAAAATTAGTATGTATGAATTTTTAAAAATTAGTGCATATCACCTTTAAAAAGTGTCCCTCCCTTTCATAAGAGAATTCTAACCTTCCTGGAGACAGAGCAACTAAACTAACAAATTGGACATTCATAAACATACCAAATGCAATAATCTTAAGTTTTCCATTTAGGTATGAGTTTAAATTGTTTTTATTAATATGCATGTGGGAGAAAACACACTTATGCTTAAATGTTCTTAATCCAAAAGCATTTTTCTTATTTTTTTTCTCTCATATTGGCTTTTAATTAAATTAGCAATTTTTCATAGGAGTGCATTGCCCCCCCCCCCCCCCCCTAAATACACCCATGTACATAGTCTATTTAAATGTATTATTTTTTTTAAACTAATCAAAAAGGGCTATATGTAATTTGAAGAAGGGTCGAATTCCTTTGGCAGGGTACACAGACCTGAAAGTAAAGTTCCGGTTCAGTAAAACCATGGCACAAACCCATTTTAGATTTCATAAATTTTTTGGAAGGTTTTGTTTTTTGTACTTAATAGGGAGTTTTTTATGATAAAGTGGTGATTTTGTGAAATTTGAATAGTTTTCATAGAAATATGTATCAATATGTTTATACAATAGTCAATAATGATGCAGCAGGTACGGAAATTTTAATTTACCGACGAGCATCATTTATTCATGTTTTCTCAATTTTCGAAATTCTATGTCGAATGTCTTCATGTTTTAAAAGAAAATTATGTACCTCCTACCAGAATACAAAATATTATCCATTATTAATTACAATCGATTAACTAGCTTAGGTTGTATATTTTTCAACATAGAAAAAAATGACAGAAAAATCATGTTCTTACATTTTTTGAAATTCTAAATCAAATTTATCTTAAGATTAAAAATAAAGTATGTACCTACCATCAGAACACACAAAATGTGCCATCGTTAATTAAGTTTAGTTCAGTAGTTAAGGCTGTAGGTCCGTTAACATTGAAGAAGGCTGGGCCGAAAATCATAAAAAGTGCACTACACATTGTTTCTTGAGTGCTACCACACTAAGTGCAAGCTTTTTATTTGCTTTTGTTAGCTTCAAGGTCAGGTTGTATATGAAATAGATCAAGTTTCTAGCTATATGAGGGGGGGGGGGGATGACATACAGACAGTGTGTCTATCATTACTTTTTGGCCGGGGGGGGGGGGGGCGTGAATAAAATTTTAGGGGAAGCAAGTTTTCTATATATAAATATATCTAAATAGTGTTACATAAATAGAAACTAAATTAACATAAAATGTCTCTGGGGTGGGGGGCTTCGCTCTCCAGCCCGGAGGTATGCCTGAAAGAAACACTGGGATACAAATCCCTGAAAATCGGGTTTAGTCACATGTATGACATACACATATATATAATCAACAGATTCAGAAATGACAATTTAGCAGGGTAGAACACAGTCATGTTCCTAAAATGATAAATGTTAAAGTCATTCAAATAATAGTGGAGTGGGATATCAGGTCCATAGGTCATTCTTTAAAATAAAAGAAATTTTTTTATTTTCATATAAAAATATAAATTTGCAGTTCTAAAATTAGTGTTGCATATTTTCTTTTCTATCAACTCACTTGTGTAGGGTACAATTCCAGTGCTTATTGAAATATATTGATGTTCTTACGTAATAAAATGTTAAAAATATATTATTTTGTTAACAGAAATTTTATTACCTTTATCGTAATCACTGCTCTGTCATTTATCTTAACAAAGAAAGCTCTTTTGCTCTTAAATCTGGTTGATACAATTAATAACTGTTGATGCTGTTATTAACAAAAAGCTTATATTTTTAGATTATTTAATACAGTAGTTAAGAGTGAATTTATGTTATTTTGAGATTTACTTTAGGGTCATTCTCATTTTGTCCGACTGATATTACAGCAAATTATTTATACTTTTCTAAATTTATTGCATTTACAATTTAGAATAAAACAAAATAAATTATGTTAAACATATATATATATGTCACAATTTTATTTGGGTGCTGATAAAGTCTTAACTCAAATCGTTGCTATTTCTGCTTGATGTTATACTGCTCTTTACCATTTGAATATTCAACATGTATGTTAATATAGGGTGCAAGGGAGTTTAGTACCTGTATTACATATAAATGACTTTTTGGTGAGGTTTTGAAGACATTTTATTTGGGTTCTGTTACAGGCTTAACTACAATCACAGCTTTTTCTGTTTCATGTATTACAGCTCTATCATTTCTCTTGACCATTTACCTTATACATAAAAACAGGAAACAAGGAATTTAGTACCTACTTTTTTTATGTATAATCAGTAGTTGGTGGAAATGTGAAATCAACTGCTTTAACTGAAATAATTTTTCAATGTCAAAGCTGAAGAAAAGACTGGTCAACGGATGAAAAAGCAGCCAGCGATATAAAACTATAAATTATAACAAAAATTCTACTTTAAATATACATGAACAGCCTAAAAACTGATTATATTTTTGAATTAAGAATATATATTTTAAAACAAATTTAAAAATAAGTTTGATTTTATATGAATTCTGAGAAAAAGTAGACATGACTATTGACTTTGTTGATGAATAATTATGATGTAAATATGATGAAACTTAAAAAGTTCTAATTGTATATAATATCAAAGAAATATACATTTTCTGAATTTTGTGAGATGGCATGGTGTTTAGACTCATCTTAAAATAAATCATATCCATTATTTTGAATCATTTATAAAATACATCGTATAAAATATATTTATTTGTGCTAAAGGTGAAAAAGTTAGTATCAGGGGAGGTAAAAAGACAAATATCAGTATATAGCTTATGAGGAAACAGTCTTTAGTATCAAATGGCATGTTATATTGAACAAGACAAATTGCTAATTGAATGCGAGGTAAAAGAGCCTATATGACTATGTTGCTCAAATGTTCATATGCAGATGGTGATAGTGCGGAGGTATCTTGTTTAAGAAAAGAATGCACAGAAGAATTTCTAATTTTCAGAAAAACAGACAAAAAATTCATTCTAAATTTGTACAAATACCACTCTATTTTCTCATGGGTCATAAATATTAGTTAACGATGATTACAATATAATGTCTTAATGTTTACAATCCAACATTACACACAATTTACATGGTTAAATAATATTTGGAATTTTAGAAATTTTGTTTTCCCACAACCATGATAAATTTTAATTTTTTACCACTGTATTTAGGATTTTTTACAAACTGATTTGAAAATATAAACTATTCTGTCTTTGTGCATAATTAATTTTTTGATGAATATTTACATCTGTAGTTTAGCAAAATTTGCAATAAAAGGAACATATACTGAATACAATGTACAAAAAATATCTTTCCACTACTACATATTAAATTAGAATATTTAATGAAGCTACCAATTAAAAAAAAAATTTTTTGTAAGATTTTATAAGCATAAAGGTTAACTATTCAGTTCTCTCAATGCAACTATTAACTTTATTAGTTAAAATTTTGAATATACCTACTGATTCTGTTCGACAAATTTTTCTTCTGTTATTCCGGGAATCTATATTTGTTTAATTTATATTTCAAGAATATATATTGTCATTTTTTAAATAAAGTCAAATAATTACTTGATATGACGATTAATGCTGAAAGTTAAATACTCATGGCAATGTAGCATCAAATCTTTTCATTATTTGGCTTAAAGTAAAAATGCAAAAGCACTGAAATTTCATTTAAAGGCAGTAGCAAGATTTTATGAAAGTGATGCAAGTATTGTTCATTGGTGTTTGTTATGGATATTAACCAACAAGGTTCAATCCTTAAAGAAGATATTAGAAGGCTGCACATCTGGAATAATCAGAACATAAAAGAGGTGCAATTTTTGATTATAGCCCTTGTTTTTCTTTTAATTTATTAGCTTGTTGTTCAATTAGAATTCTTGAATTAGTTGTTTTACTGTAAAATATTTAACCAATGTAGTGTAACTGTAAATTAATTTTTCATTCATAAATATTTTCAAAATCTTATGATAAATGATAAAAAAGTGCACTACTATCTTGTGCTTATTTATAACTGAGAATAGAGGTATTTTATAAAACACAATTTTGGGAACGCTAACCCTACAAACTCTCCAATGTTTTCATACAATAGTACCTAATGTTAAAAAAATAAATGTATTTTACGTATTTGTTATCATCTAGCATAAGCTGTCTACAACATAAGTTTAATTTTAATGCATTTACTAAATAAGGCATTTGCAAATCTTAAGCGAAATTTTCCAGCTTATAGCATAAAATATATTAAAAAATACCCCTTTTGTATTGTCAATATGCACCACCATCTTACACTTATTTATAACTTAGAATATTGGTATTACATAAAACACAACTTTCCAATGTTTTCATGCAATGTTACCTACTTTTTAAAAAATAATAGTGTATTGCAATCAGTTTAATTTTAATTCATTTACTGATAAGGTGCAAATCTTAAAAATTTTCTAGCTTCTTTAAAATTGTCAAATACAGAAAAAAAATTCACTTTGTATTTGTAAACTGAGCGGTGAACTGAACCTAATATGCAGAATTAAAATTTTAATCTTTATACAGACATAGACATAAATTGAAATAATGGAATTGTACTAAAAATGTATTAAATATAATACTTACCCTTACTTACATTTTGATGAAGCAAAAAAATGTTTTTATTCACGTTCACAGATAGGGTTGCCATGCTACTAGCTTTACGCCAATGTTATGAGCATTGGCTGCAAATATGTCCAAAATTTCGCCAGCCACTCTAAATCGTATTACAACATATACGGGTTAATTACTGCACAGAATGTTAGAAAAATTTATGTAAATGATAAAGCTATAGCTCTATTTTCTTGTGTAGTCAGAAAATTAAAAATATCTGGCGCAGGAAATAAGAAAACGACTATTAAAGTACCCCGATAGCTGTGTGACGCCTCTATAGCGCCCTCTAGTTAGAAGCTGTAAAACTAAAACTTTATAATTTTGTTTGAGTTTTTTATTTATAGATAATTAATTAATTAATATTATACGAATTTTCTGACTACACAAGATACTACATATATCATTCTATCACTCGTACAAATTCCAAAGGGATTTGTGCAGCCGTTCTTTCGCGGTTGTTGTAATAGAAATGGCCTATACTTTAACATGGGTGGAAAGCGACCGAAATCCACCTTAAGTTAACTATATATCGACTTTCAGTCGCTACTCGAGCTGGGTAAACGTCCAGTATAGGTAACTTCTGTCTGTCATGTTCGTAGCCGTGATTTCACTCTTAGACGCTAGGGGCAGTCGTAGTTAAAACCACCTAATTTAATAGATAACCCTAACTCACATTATGGCGACCAGAGCACACTGGGAAACGTCAAATAAATCCCGCCATGTTCGTTCCAAAGATTATTGGATGCTAGGGGCGGTCGCCTGTTGAGGCAGAGTTAGAAGGAGAATCGTTGGTGTTAATTTGAAATAAGCGTTCGTTAAAACTGCAATAAAAGTCTTGTTGATTAAAAAATATATATATTGTAAAAATATAAGCAGTATATAAATTTAAGTAGTAAGTTTTTGTGTGTTATTTTTATTTATTTTAGTTTTAGAAGCATCTTTTTCCAGAAAAATTTGTCAAATGGAAAAAATATGTTATTTTGCGGTGGGGTAAATGTGTCATATACATTTAAGTATGCATTTTTTAGTCTACGTTTACTCCGCTTCACATTAAATTAATTTTAACACATACTTTATTTTTAGTTTTTAATTGATCTTATATTTATTTATTTCAGCCCATAGTAAAATGAGTGGACAAATGTAAAATGACCTTTTTGTCTTTTATGCCAACAATGCTTAACCAACGAATCAATGAAACGAGGTCGTCTTGAGGCCCATTTGAAGGCGAAATATAGTGCTCATATTAATTCAGATTTGAATTACTTTCGAACTTTAAAGAAACATTTTGAAAAAGAGCAACATTAAAATCTCTATTTACTGCTCATACTGCAACTGTTAATTGTACTCTTGAGTCTAGTTATCATATTTCCTTACTCATCGTTAAATCTGGGAAAAATCATACAATAGGAGAGAATTTAATCAAACCATCAATATCAGCATTTCTTTAAATGGTTCTGGAAAAAGATGACAAAGACGTGAAAGCTATTCCACTCAGTAACAATACTGTTAGCAGAAGAATAGACGAAATGAGTGAAGATATTGAAATACAACTTGTTGAAAAGCTAAAAACAAGAAAATGCTCAGTGCAAATGGATAAATCAACTTTGAGAGACGGTGAAGCCGTATTGATAACGTACGTAAGATATATTGATAAAGGGGATTTTGCTTAAGAAATATTGTTCTGAAAGCACCACTACCTTCAAAGATATATATAATAAGGTAAAAAAGTACTTAGATATCAATAATGTACCAATGAAAAATATAATACCTTGTGCTGCAGATGGTGCTCCTAATATGATGGGCAAGAAAAATGGCTGCTTAAAATTGATGAAAGATGAGAATCCAGAAATGCTTCTTGTGCATTGTGTTATTCATGGGGAAAACTTGGTAGCTAAAAACATTTCGCCTGTTCTAAATGAAGTACTAAATTCAGTTATAAAGTGTATCAATGCTATTAAAGCTAATGCCAAACGTCTCTTCAAGCTATTTTGTGAAGAACAAAATGCAGACCATGTGAGACTTTTACTTCACACTGAAGTAAGATGGCTCTCGAAAGGGAACTGCTTGAAAAGATTTATGGAACTATTTGATACTCTTAGTGATTTTTTAAGAAATTACCTGAAATGAAGAATCTGTTAACGGTCGATGAGCATTTGTGAGTTATTTAGCCGATATCTTTGAAAAACTAAATATATTAAATAATCAACTTCAAGGACCACATAAAACTCTTGTCGATGCAAAAGCAAAGATATTTGGTTTCATTACCTTTATTGAATTATGTCAGAAATATATTTACAACAAAAATTTTGAAAATTTTCTTTGGCTCCAAAAATGTGAAGTGACTGATTCCACTATAGTTGTTATTGTCGATCATCTGAAAATTCTATCGACTGATTTAGAAGAAAGATTTTCCGATTTGAAACAAATTGATATTCCAACTTGGATGATGCAGCCAATGTTAGTGGATTTGTCTGATATTTCAGTTATGCAGTATCAAGAACTCGCAGAAATGCAAAATGATGAGTCGGTTGAAATTTTATTTAATATAAAAGGAGTGATGGCATGGCTTTGTAAGGAAACAGAAATCAATTATCCAAATACAACCAAATGTGCAAGAAAACAATTGTTACCGTTTCCATCTTCATATTTAGCTGAATGTGAATTTAGTGCCATAAATGATTAGCTGCTAAAAAAAAGAAATCAGCTGGATATAACACAACGGGGAGACTTGAGACTAAAGCTAACTAAATTGGAACCTAACACAAAATATCTTTGCAGCAAGCGCAAGGATCTCACTACATTTAAATAATAAATAATTACTAATAATTAAAATATAGAAAAATCTTTCATTAAAATCATTTCGTACTTGAATTTCAGTTCTCCATTATATATTTTGAAAATTTACTGTGTTTCCACAACAATTTCCTAGTGATTTCTTCCTAAAACCTATCATTTAAGTTTCTTCAGTGAACAATTCAATTTTTGAATATTAAAAATTATGTATATGTTACATGGGGGGGCAGAAGAATTTTAGAAAGGCTTAGGTGGGGCATGGCGCTTACTGAGAAAATAATTCTTAATAGACTGAACACGCACCTTAGTGAGAATGATATTATCATTCCGGAGCAGTTTGGATTTCGGCCAAAACACTCCACCACTCATCAATTGCTGAGAGTGGCAGAGTACATATCTTCTGGACTTAATAGTAAGACACCCACAGCTGCGATTTTTCTTGACATACAAAAAGCATTTGATAAACTGTGGCACTGTGGATTAGCATACAAATTGATCACTCTAAAAGTCCCTGACGCACTTGTCAAACTTTTAATCTCATACCTAAATAACAGACACTTCCAAGTTAGAGTAAAAGATAACTTGTCTACACCCAAGCTCATTAAAAGTAGTGTACCGCAAGGATCCATCCTGGGCCCGACACTCTTTAACATATATCTAAATGACATCCCCAGGACCCTAGACACGGAGCTGGCACTCTATGCAGACGACAGTGCAATACTTGCAAAACATCCTTACGTCTCAGTAATGCACAGACAGCTACAACAACACTTAGACATACTCCAAACATGGCTGGAAAAATGGCGAATAAAATTAAACCCCAATAAATGTCATTGGATTTATTTCTCTAGAAAACGTAAACCTCCGCCGCCTCTGTACATAAACAACCATGCCCTAAAAGCGGAAAAATCTACTAAATACCTAGGTGTAACGATAGATTCCCACCTAACCTGGAAACAGCACGTAACGAACTTAATCAAAAAAGCGTATATGGCCACAGGAGCCTTATACCCAATGATAGGAAACGGAAATCTAAGTTATCAAAATAAACTCCTAATTTATAAATCGGTCATCCGCCCGGGAATGCTGTATGCAGCACCCGTATGGGGATATGCCTGTAAAACTACTATAGACTTACTAGAGACAAAACAAAACAAAACCCTAAGGATTATAAGGAAAGCTCCTAGATACTTAAGAAACTCGGTAATTAGGAAAGACTTCAAAATAAAAACTGTTAGAGCCCAAATTAAAAAGCTAGCGCTTAAATTCTATAAAAATCTGCCATCTGTTCCAAATGAACTACTATTCAATCTGCATGACTATGATCATCGCAAAGCCAAATCACGTAAGAGACCCCGCGCGGTACTTAATATTGAAAATCGGAATTAGGTAAGTCCCAACTTAAATAGTTGATATTAAATTAAAACTCGATCAATGTTTTGTAAAAAATGTTTTTAAACTGCCAAATCGATAGGAAATCCTTAGAACTGCATCAACTCCCCAAAATTACTCAAACTCTAAATGTGCAACAAACTGCCACACTAGGAGCTAAGTCAAATAATAAAAACAGTAAATCAAAAACCTCGAACCTCCAACTATGGGCAAATGAAATAATGTCACAGTATGAAGATAAGAACCACACCTAGAGATTGGAGATTAAAGGCGCTTCGCGCCTGGTGCTCTTTTCTGGACGAAACCCATCACTGGGTCGAGAAGGTCTACACCGAATCATTCCCCTCAATTTAGATGCTGACTCTAGTATGCTGTACTCCTCCCTTGCTTTTGGGAATTCGCGTTTTTCGTTGGCAAGCTACCTTACACAGAATACTATATTCAGAAGGCTCACTCCCATAGGATCCTATGGCAACATTTCTAACATGGGATGTCCCATAGACACTAGCGCTAGTCAGATGGACCAACTGAAGTGCGATGCGTCTGCCAGATTTGGCGCGTTATCGCTCGCTTGGCGATTTTTTTTTAAACGGGATGGGAACAAAGTGTTGAGGACTGTACTTTTATAATTTTTGAAACTATAGAAAGGATCAGGATTTAAAAATACATTAATCTGCAACATAAATATATTCATTAGTTTAAGAATATTTAAATAAACATAGTTATATATTTAATTCAAATAATCATAAAATAGATTAAAAAATACACACATTGCATTGTCTCACTATAAAACATAATGCACAAAAAATTACAAGCTAACATACTCAAAAGACTGAAATATTATATAATATTTTCAGTCTAAAAAGTATACTAGCGTGTTGATCGTTAATTACTTGATCCTTAATTTATTCTGGGATACTGATAATAGACTTTTTTTTTAAATATAAAAATATTCATAAAGTAAATATCAAATTTACATAAATGCACTATCGAAGTTGTGGAACTCAATCATTAATTACCCAAGGGGGGGGGGGGGAATTTTCCACCATAAGGCACTTAATAAAAATTTTACATAAATATATACACATACTATATCACATTCAACTAAGAAAAAGCTATCCAAATATCAATTATTTCACATTTTATAAAAATACGGAAAATATTTTTTAACTAATTATACCACTACCTCTTAAAATTTAGTCTAATCCGGCAGTAATAACACAGCACTAATATACTTATATGAACACGTGTATACTTATGAACACGTGTATACTTATAATGAACACGTATGTAGGATGGTGATAACTAAAATGATTTCAATTTTAACATAAATTACATACCCTGTAACGCAACCAGTTTTCTTTTATCAATCCATTTCTATGAAATGATCACTTAACAAATAATCCTTTTTCACGTTACTCAAACCACGCTAGTCTGTTCTAAGTTTTCGCCGAGCGAAATAGGGTTATAACATTGAAAATCGTCTTGGAACCAAACCAGACTATCGCCAAGCGCTCGGAACAAACCAGACCATCGCCAAGAGCGCGCCAACCCAATGTTTGGTCTATCTCTAATGGCCGCCACGAAAACGAAACTATCCAGAGTGACAGGTCTGTATAGTAGTCTGTGCTACCTTATATGTCCTCGCTACTAGGCACAGCTCAAGCTCAAGGCCCTGCGCAAAGCTCAAGGTCCTTGAGAATCATTCCCCTCCGAGACCTCGTACTAGGAGGATCTCTCTCTGCTGCTCTCGTCTGCCGAGGAATGGGACGTCGTTCAGGAGTGCCTAGCCACAGGGGCTGTAACCTCCGGTATGTGGATTCCTATCTGTTGTCTGTTATCACCTGAGCTTCGTATGATTTGTGAATGCGACTGTTACCATGAGCGTCCTTCCTTATTGGAAGGGAGAAAAGATGCCGCAGCAGTGCTGCCATCTAGGAGAGTGTGGGGATACCACACGCAGCCTACTCTTTTAGATATGTTTCTGGGGTGGAAATTTATGGAATTTGACGATGTCAAGATAAGTTAGATTATATTATGTTTAAAAGATGCACAATAAGCAGAATGGGATGGATAGAGAATTACAATGCTTACGGGGGATCGTACAAGATTGCCCGAGGACGCTTTCTGTTTTGCCGCGGGTCATAGTCTTCTAGATTAAATAACGTTTCGTTTGGTATGCTAGGTAGATTTTTGAAAAATTTTTTAGTTTGCTTTTTAATAATTTGCCGTAAAGTTTTGATTTTATAATCTTTCCTGATTATGTCATTACGTAGATACCTGGGAGCTTTGCGGATTATTCTTAAGATTCTATTTTGCTCGATCTGAAGTTTATTGAGGTTCGTTTTGCACGCGAATCCCCAAATGGGACACGCGTAAAGAAGGATTGGCTGTATGATACTTTTGTAGATAAGAATTTTGTTGTTTACGTCAAGATGATTAGAGAAGAGGAGATGTTTAAGGGAGCCTATCAATTTTCTGGACTTTTTGATGACATAATTAAAGTGCGTACTCCAAGTAAGTCGGCTATCCAAGTGGACGCCGAGATACTTGGCCGTACGCAGGAATGGAACGGGATGGTTGTTGATGGTGAGGGGGGGGGAGGGAACCTAACGCCTGAGAGGAAAATGGCTTGAGACTTCGCTGCGTTAATTTTAATTTTCCAATTTTTATAGTAGTTTTCTAGCAGGGTTATGTGAGTTTGGAGGTGTGCATGGAGGTAGTTTAGATTTTTATTGGTAGAAATAATGCAAGTATCGTCTGCGTACAGACAGAGGGTGGTGTGGGGAGAGCGGGGAATATCATTAATATAAAGATTAAAAAGCAGGGGGGCGAGAATTGAACCTTGGGGTACCCCTGCCTGAACCGGTTTAGTGTCTGAGAGGGTGTTAAGGGTTCTGACCTGGAATTTCCTGTCGGTTAGATAAGAATTGATAATTTGAATGAAGGGAGGGGGGATGTTGAATTTTATCAGTTTATATATTATTCCAGTTGTCCAAGTTTTATCAAACGCTTTTTCTATGTCAAGCAGCAGTGCGCCTACCGGCGATTTGTTTTGGAGGCCTTCGGCGGTGAATTCCACCACACGAAGGAGCTGATGAGTTGTCGAGTGCTTGGAGCGGAAGCCAAATTGCTCCGGGATAATTATATTATTTTCATTAATAAATTTAAGGAGCCTGGACTGGATGATGCGCTCGGTGATTTTGCTTAGGGCGGGGAGGAGAGAGATGGGACGGTATGAAACGGGCTGTTTAGGGTCGGCGCCGGGTTTTAAGCAGGGGATGACTATCGCTGATTTCCAACAGGAAGGGAAGTGACAATGTGTTAAGATTGCATTTATCATTAAGACTAAATAGAAAATTATGTTGAGAGGGAGGAATTTGAGAGCTTTATTTGATATTTTATCGATGCCCGGGGCTTTTTTGTTCTTGAGATTTCTAATAATGTCCATAATTTCTTCAACCGAGGTAGGTGGGGTGGGGTGGGGGGGGGGGGGACAGAGAGAAAATTTGTAACTGTTTGCTGGATTTGGTCATGGAAATTGGAGTTAGGGATATCGATTGCGAATTGCTTCATGTAGCAATTCGCAATAGCATTTGCTTTGTCCCTGTCGGAGAAGGCAATTCCTGAATTAGACTGGAGGGGGGGGAGCTGGGAAAAAGGCTTACGTATTCTTTTGATTTCCTTCCATATGGAACGGTCCGAAGTGGAGAGAGATTCTATATAGTGCTTCCATTGCTGTTGGTTATGCTCGTAAATTGCGTGTCTGATGTTTTTGCTAATATAAGCCCCGTTCACATGCACAATTTAAAGCCGGTATCATAGCCGCATTTCGACTGTGTCACCGTTCACATGTCCAAGCGGGGAAAATACCGGTTCGAAAGAGGGTTGAAAGGAGGTATGACTTCCTTCCTTCTTATTTGAGGGAACGAAGGGGGTGGATTGGGGATTTTTACCCACAATTCCATGCGCGCAAGCGCAACTGCGATTTCTTGAAAAACATGGCGGATACTGGGATACCTCGTGGACCTTGTTTACAAATTCTATCTGAAGATTGTACAATAACGATGAATTTATAGCTCGTTATACAGATTATTTTGCATTCATTACACGGACTTATTTACGAATTAAACGGATTGATCCTTATTATACATCAGAATTTAATAAACGGAGAATCCTACTGAAAAAGACTGATGCGGGTATGTACATTTTGTTTATTTGAACTAACTGTTATTCATGAATTAGAAATATTTGTTCCTCGATTTCAGGATAATTTTTATAGAAATGTTTGTTTCTTAATTACAAAACGTATACAATTAAGTGCTAGTTAAAAGTCGTAAGCCAGCTGATTTTCCTTTGAAGCAGCAACTTTAAAATATAATGTTCTGTTTCTTGGGCAAATTTTCTGGATTTATCTAAGCAGTTTTTAACAAATAATACAAAGATTTTCTTAGTTTTATATAAGGAGAATGTATATTAGATAAATCTATCTTAATACTCATTTATTTTATATTGCTAAAAAGGAGTATAATGTGTTTATATTTAAATGAATATATGTTGTTAATTATTGTAAATAAATTATTTATACATTATATTTCAAGTTTGATTATTTTAGTTTTGTATTCTAAGCTTTTACATATCAATGCGAAATGTTCCATAACTTGAGATGATGTGATTATGATGCCAATATTATGATTAGTAGAGAATTACGTTTCATAATTATGTATATCAATAACAAAGTAAAATGTTTCAGGCATTCAAAATAACTTTACATACATACATTTTGCAATAAACTGAACTGTGTAAATTAGCTTACAAAATGCTCTCTCCCCCCCCCCCCCCCCCCTTAAAAAAAAAAAAAAAGAATGATTGCTAGTATCAGAAATATAAATTATTTTTATATATTTTAGATACTAACTACATATGAAGACGATTTTATTTTATTAATTTTATTTTTGGATTAATTAGAGGACCACCTATTTTACATATCAATAAAACATGTCCATCATAAGTATTTTTTATACTGCTATATTAAAAACATTATTTTCAATTGCGGTATTATCAGAAATATAAATCAGTATATGAGTACATGAGATTATGTATGTTAAATCAGTATATGAGATTTTTTGTATCTGGGCCATGCAGTAAGGTCTTATGTGTTTTTAATAAAAAATGAGTTATACCGATTTTGTAATAATTAAAATGTATTCGGTATAAATATGCATATTTTTTTCTCTATGCCAACTTCTTATATCGATTTGTCTTGAATAAAGTTTCTTAAAATGGTGTTACACTTTTTCCACTAATTCAAGTTTATACGTCATAATTTAGCTTAAAAACGAAGATGAAATGAGAAAAACTTTCTTTCTTGACTTTTAAGAATGAATTCTTTAAACAGTTTCATGGAATAAAACGTTTATATATATATATATATATATATATATATATATACATATATTACAATAAGCATATATTTATAGTTTTAAAAATATATTAAATTTAATTTTGGCATATTATTTTTAATTTGATGTTTAGTTTATAAAGATCCAAGTTTAATTTATATATACATTATTTCGATTCAATTTATATATATAAGATTATTTTGTTTCTCATTTCCGCACATTTGTCATATTAAATAGATAAAATAATAACATGGGATAATGAATTAAAAATAATACGCTTTTTAAAAAAGCAATTAAAAAAAGAAAAGAAAAAGATATATTGTTTACCAAAAATGAATGTCAAAAGCATTTAAGAAAAATTGGTCCTACCCCTTTAAGCGGGAGTAATGGGGGTTGCACATGTGAACGGGTCTAGAATGGATCCCGGAAAATACCCCCTTTTTCACCCCAATGTTTCATGGCCGGAAAATACGGCCTTGCATGTGAACGGGGCTATAGTTAAGTTTGGTTTTTAATCTGGTGCTGCGGGTGGCTTGCCACATTCGGCAGATATTATTTCTTTCAAGGATTTGCTTTTGAATGTAGTACGGGAGGGAGTTATAACGGGGAGGGGGGCGGTGGGCGGAGGCTTTTGCCAGGGCTCTTTGAATTTCACTAGTAATTTTAAGGGCGGCTGGGTCGATATCAGATGAGTTATTAATTTTAGGGATGAGGAGGGTGGTTCTGTTCAGTGACTGATTTCCAACTGCTTTTCACACCATTTAACTAAAGTTAATTCTTCGCTCCAACTATATATAAACCTAACACACTTTAAGAAACTCAATTTCGATAACTCAAACTATGTGCCTTTCCAGATACTTCTTTTACTGCGACAAGTTGAAAGGTTGCAGCGCCATTGAATTTCGTTTCCGAAATACAATTTTATTTCATGATTATTATCACAAGTACCAATTTTAGACAAAATGCCTTTCGCTTGAAAGAATCTGACAGATTCTTCCTCTTTTCTGGGCAAATTCCAAATTTTCATTGGTTTTTCATCCATTTTTGACATATTAGGAAAAAGATGTGACTTATAAGAAATGGCCGCGACTTGTTTTGAAAATGTGGCGGTAAAAGGTTACCAGCGGGGATATTCCGTTTGGCATTGGTTGTAGTATTTTTGGTGACTTTATCGCCTGCACCGACGAAATGGAAAAGTACCATTGCTTTTAATTTAAAACAAAATCAGAATACCTTGATATTTAAATTCAAATAAATGAAAAATTATTTTTAATTGTTGCTAGTATTTCAATATTTTAAAGGTATTTATGTACTTGTATTGTTGTAAGGATAATGTTTTAAAATTCCTTTTTTTTATAATGTTCAAATTTATATGGGCGATCGAAATTATAATGATTGACATGGTGGTTTTATTGTTTTTAAATCAAATTCCCCTTTTGTTTACAGCTTTTGACGATTTTATCCGGTTTAAACACGGATTAAACCAATGTTACGTCCAAAATCCAACCATGAAATTAAAGGATGCAGGACTTAATCTTTTAATTTGAATGCACACATAAAAAGGGAGGAATACATATAATGAACCTTAAGTAGCCATTGATAATTACATTTACTGTTATGACTCAGCTACTTTAATGAATTAAAAATATGTGCATTTGAATTTTCAATCAAATAGCAAACATTTTCAATGCTCATTAAGTGGATTTAGGGTTAATAAAAAAAGAAGTGAAATTGTAAAGATCATGTCCTGCCAAGCTTTCATCTTGTCCTGTATGTTCCATTAGCATTGACACAGAGATAGATACTGGAAGGAAGTGGTCAATACTCTTTTGAGTCAAGATAAGTAGAAGTGATTTTTTTCATAACATTATGTTTAAGTATTCAGTTTTTAGAATTTTGTTTGTTGTACACTATATTATCAAAGGAATAAAAGACATATAGTATATAAAGTAGCTCGACAAATGTGCAAGAACATATAAGTTAGATACAAGCATCCATATTTAAAGTGTTAAAATTTCAAATATACTCCAACAACAATAAATACGTTTTACATGAATTTATTTGCTCGTTTTCTTTAATAGTTAAGAATTAAACATAAAAGAATAAATATATCATATTATGAATACATACAAAATATTAACAATTCAGGTACTGGAATTTACCAACCCATGAGCAATAGAAAGAGTTTAAAATATAGTGAGTGATGGGCACAACAAGCAAACTTATTTAAAGTGTTAAAATTTCAAATACACTTTAACAGCAGTCAATAAGTCAGCATGTCAATTTCCCATCAACACTTATATAACATAAGACTTTCATTACATTACGAACACGCATTCTACGAATTTTATTAACATTTTGAATACGTATAATATATGATTTAAATTTTATGCTTATCAGCATGAGCACGCAATAAAATCATGAATTTTATTATCAAAAGTTTCTACATACCTTTATGATAGTCCACATTTCGAATTTAACAGCCGATAAAACCAAATTCTAATTGAATGCATTTCATAACATCCGGTTTCAGGATTAATCCGGAAGTGAGCTGTGGCTACCACACATTGAACATAATTGCTGTTTGGCGCAAGGTCGGATCTCGCCAAACCTGCGATATTCAGAGCCATCTATCGGAAAAAGGTAACTTTTCGGATCGAGGTCGTCGATTTTATTGCATAAGCATGCATTTATCTATGTATCTGTGTACCGCGTGTGTTGGCTCTCCTGCTGCCCCACGCTCGGTGGTGTGCGTTGAAGTCGCCCGCGAGTATTGTGCAAAGAATTTCTAACCGTAAAGAAGGGAAGCTTCCGTAGACCCAATGTAAACAGCCTTATCGCGACTGCGGAAAATCTGTCATGCAGGAAAAGCAACATTACAGGACGAGAATCCGGGATGAAGGATTCTTTATTGTTTCTTCTCGGGTTTTTTTTTTTAATACTTTGATTTGATAATCGTGTGATAAGTGATGCAGTTTAAATGGAAAACATATTTCATTTACATAAAGATTTTTTTAAAGCAAAATAAAAAATTTTAATGCTTTTTTTTTTACCTCCAACTACATTCAAAATAAGAATTTAAATTTGCATGCTTTGTCTTTGTATAAAATTTTTTTTCAATTTAAGATATTTTTTCGTTATCATTAAAGGATATTACGGCAAAATAAAATTATATTTTATTTCATATCTAATTATACTTAAAATAAGAATTTTATTTTGCATGCATGATCTTACAAAAACTTTTACACTCAAATTGAAGTGTACTCTTATATTTAATATTAATAAAATAGAAATTATGGTCGATCGGGAGATTAGCCCACACCCCAGATTTCATGCCAACGGCCGTACCGTGCTGAAAACACCGGTTCTCGTTAGATCACCGAAGTCAAGCAGCATCGGGCGCGGTTAGTACTTGGTGGGTGACCACCTCGGAACGCCGCGTGCTGTTGGCCATCTCGGGTGCGGTATCCCCGTGGTTTGCGCGCTAGATTTGCACGCTGCCACAAATTCCGCCGTGTTCATGCGGAGTACGATCACGTTAAACATGTGGGTCCGTAAGTCCTTCCGAGAGGTTGGTGGTAGGGGAAGGAGGGTACGGTCCCTGTGGATGCCTCCCCCACTGGGTTCCGGTCTAAATTGGGTGGCACTTCCCGACCGTCCATACAGTTACCTTACACCTTTCTGGTAGGTCGGACGGTCTGGGTCTCAACAACAACAACACCCCAGATTTCAAAGTACAAAAGCGCGCCAATTCGGCGCGATGCACCGGGTTACAATTTCCGGGTTCGGCTTTCTTCGCCAATCTGGTAACCGCTTTCCGGACATCCAATCAGCACGCGGAATATTATTAGTATAGTAATCTGTGTATTTCATCACATCTTTTTGCACAGATCATTTTGCAAACTTTGTGTGCGACGAACGTGTTTTGTGGATCTCTGTGGAAACTTGGATCGTTTTGTGGATCTTATTCAATCAGTCTCCCTGATTTATTTTGCATCATTTATTTATTTCCAAGTAATTGACGAGCATAAAGAGTTTATTAATTTTTCATTATTTTGGATTTTGATTGCAGATAAAGTTTCTAAATGGCATCTGGTAAGCGGCAAATGGAATCGAGCGAATGTTCCTGAAAACGTGGTCGTATGAATGAAAGTTCTGAGTTTCTAAGTTCTGTTTTTCCATAAATTTTGTTAAAGTACAAACTTTTTTCTAAGTTCTGTTTTTCCATAAATTTTGTTAAAGTACAAACGTTTTTTAAAATTTCGTAGGAGATTTTCGTAAAGATTGGTAGGAGGAGCCTATTTTAAAACACGGGAAAACGCGCCATCTTGGCGCAAATTTTGTACTTAGAAAAATAGGGTGTGGGCTATTATCCCGATTTACCTACATGTCAACCACGTAAATGAAGTGACAAAAATATTAAATTAACAACTTAAAATTGTAATAAAGTTGCCCCACGTGGTAATACAACAGACAAACACAGTGACTTGCGAAAGAAATAACCCATTTCCAGGACAAAGAATCTCTCCATCACCCAAGATGCATTGCGCGAAATCACACCAGCGCCCATCGAGAAGGGATTTTACTCGAAGGGAATACCCCTGTACGGTTACTTCTCCTTTTAACATCTCTTCCACAGTAGCCAGATGGCGCTTCCCCCGTTTGTATTGTGTTTGGATATCGCGAGAAAAGCAGTTCCAGCTGCGCAGCTACATTTATACCACCTTATTATATACTATTATAATATTAGTCTGTGGAGCCAACCATCGCAGCTATGACGTAAAAAGAACTCGACTGCTAGATTTGGCGACTATCGCTCAATTGGCGATTTTATGTTAATGCAGCCAAAAGAAAAAAAATTACGGAACTGTACTTTTATAATTTTTTTAAACTATAAACATGATAAGCATTTAAAAATCCTTTTTCTATAATATGTGTAAATTTAAATAAGTAAGCATAGATATATATTTAATTCATGTAATCATAAATTGAATAAAAAATTGACGCATTACATCACTGTAAATCATTATACCCCAAAAATTACAAGCTAACATACCCAAAAGACTGAAATATTATATAATATTTTCAGCCTAAAAAGTATACTAGCGTGTTGTTAAATTGCTGAGTTCTTATATTATTCTGGGATGTGTTAATATATATATTTTTTTAAATGCACTTATATTCTTATAATAAATAACAAATTTACATAAATGTATTATCAAAGGTATCGAATTTCAATAACAATATCAATTTTTATACATTTTATACAAATGCGGAAAATATTGAATCATAATCCATAAATAATTGATATAATATTTTCAGCCTAAAAAGTATACTAGCGTGTTGTTAAATTGCTGAGTTCTTATATTATTCTGGGATGCTGTTAATATATATATTTTTTTAAATGCACTTATATTCTTATAATAAATAACAAATTTACATAAATGTATTATCAAAGGTATCGAATTTCAATAACAATATCAATTTTTATACATTTTATACAAATGCGGAAAAGGTTTCTGAACTTATAATACTAATACTGTACCATTTTCTAATGATGAACACGCTCATAGAATGAAATATGGGACGCAAAGCAAATAATCTTTTTATTTAAATAAAAATAAATTACTTACCTTGTAAACGTAATCTCTTCTTTTAGTAATCCATAAAAGATAAAATAATTGTTTTTAAAATACGAAATAGAAGAGAAATGTTTTACACGTATTAACATACGATCGATGATAGAATAAAGTTATTCCAAGTGTTTCGTTTCGTGCCAAATAGGGTTATATTAGCAGAACACCTTGGCGAAAACCGCCACAGACCATCGCCAAGCGTGGCAATCTTTGGTTGGCGGTTGAGGGCGCTGGGGTAGCAGTGAAACATCTGTATATATTAATCTGTGTTGCTGCAGTGATTGCCGTGCCGTGGATTTTACGAAAACGTGGTGTGTTGTAATTGCGCTTCTTTTTGTCTCTATAACATAAAAGCAATGGATTTCTCCTTCTTTCCATCGCTGAAGCACAGAGTCCTCGTTAAAGTTGCTGTTACATTATTGAATCATAATGACATTCAGGAATTAATTTTAAAATCTTATAAAATAAAGAACTGGATGAAGCCTAATATACCGTCATGTGTGGATGTGGCAAAATATCTCTTGAAAGAGGTAGAGGATGAAGTATTGAAGTATGTATTGGAACTTTCTCTACCAGATGTATTAAAAAATGATTTGTTAAGTTTTGTTTCTGCCTTGAGTTGGCAGCTGTTAAAGTATAAAGAATATTCTCTGTTCGAATGCTCTTACAATAGAAATTTTACTAAATTTCACTGGACGCCGCAAGGAACAATTGATCGGAAGAAATCAGCAGAACTATATATAAATGATGAATGCATGTCCATTGACAAGCGTTATATCGTGGCCTGTAAGGAATGCATAGTAGATTCCATTTTTGCCTTATGGAGGCAATTGACAGAACAGGATATGAGAAATTTAACTTCGTGTCTCAATGAAGTGATGGATGAGAACACAGCACTTTTAATCATATTTTGGAACCGTTATATAAAAGGGAAATTGTATCTATTGAATAGAAGTATCAGGGTCTTCTGTAGAGGTCTTAATATTTCACCTTGCTTTACTCTGAATGAGTATATGTTTCATCGCTCGGTAGAGTTTGCTAATACATCTGCAACTAGATATTTTTTTCAGAAATTAACTTCTGATGAAAAGAAAAATCTGTTGTGGAAAACTGCAAAAATGTCAGTAGAAGAACATAATAAACAGCTTCCACGTTGCTTGGTGAACAATTATGATGGAGAAAGCTTTGCAGATAATGCAGTCTTCCTAATTTCTAATATGAACAAAGAGCAACAAAAAGAGATATTCAGGCAAAATCCAATGGGTGCACTAAAGTGTTTTTTGATCTGGCCCAGGCAAATTTTCTTTGTGGAGCTAGCCAAATCCACATTTGACCGTCCCATTCAAATATCTTCCATTTATACAATACCTGAAATAGAGTATTATCATGTATTACAATTGATTGCTCTCAGTATTCTGAATAATTATACAGACTACAACTATAGAGAGTTGCTTGCAGAATTCTGGCATGGGAGTCATTCTACATATAAGGAATATGTAACAGATGTCTATGCTAGACATCCCTTTCTATCTGATATATTTGAGATTGAAGATAGAGAAAATGCTCAGTTAGTTTTCAAAGGTTCATTTACTAACAGAAAGTACAAATTCTAATTAAAAGAAAAGGTTCTAGAATGGCTAATTTATATTATGATTTGCATAATAACTGTTCAATAAGTAAAAATGATCAAATTCTAAGATACGAGATATTTTAATTATTTCAAATACTTTTTATGGAAAGTATTCTTATTTTTCTTTACTAGAAATGTTTGTAACATTGTATATTTATTTCTCTGTATATAACTGTTATTGTACAAAGATTGAAATCATCACCAAAATGCCTTCCATTTCAATTCCTTGTAAACATGCATAACAAACATCTAATTATTGGCAATACAGGTGCATTCTCAAAATTTACTATGGTCATTAATTTTGTTGTACTCTTTTCATGACAAGTTAGCAATAAGTTATGATTATTAGGTGATCGATAGAATAGCCAATGTATGTATTTCTATAGTAAAAGCCTCATTGAATTAAATATTTTTTTAAACTGTTAATTTCACAGAAGTAAATTATTAGTGCAATGTAAATTAGAACTCAATAAAGAATATTCACAAGTATAATAGTAATAATGTATTTCTATAGCACAAGACTTATTGAATTGAAAAAATGTGTGTGGAGCTCTCATGCAATGGAAGTGAAGCTTCAATTTTGGTAGATTGATAGAATAGCCCTCCCTCCAATTCAATTTTTACAAAAGTGCACCAAATTGGCATGTTTCTCAGTGTTTTTAAATTGACTCCTCCCCACTAAAGTGACATATATTCCTGTGTTTTAAAATTCTTCCTACCAGAGTGGTGAATTCTACAGTTTTATGAACTGGAATTTTGAATGTAAATGATAGTGGAATTCAATTTGAATAAAAGGTAAATTTTTAGAATAGACCCCCACTCGTTTTTCTAAGTACAAAATTGCACCAAGTTGGTGCTTTTCTCCGTATTTTGAAATTGACTTCTCCCAACTGAAGTGACGTATATTCCCGTGTTTTGAAATAGGCTCTTACCAAAATGACGTCGTATTCCTTAGTTTTATGAATTGGAATTTTGATAAATGATAGTGCAATTAATTTGGAATAAAAGTGAATAATACTCATTAAAATATTACAAAAAACGAATTTTGTGCATTATAAAAATATTGTGTAATGGCAGAATAATAAAATTTTAGAAACCATATTGAAACAACACTGGGTACTTAAAATATTTTTTTAATTTAAATCAATATCAAAAACTTATAATTCGAAACATCAAAAATTAAAAAAAAGACAATATTTTAACAAAATTGAAAGAAAAATGATACTTAGAAAAAAGATTATTCTTTAACTAAATTTAAGAAAAAGCAGTACTTAGAAAAAAGATTGTACTTTAACTAAATTTAAGAAAAAATGATACTTAGAAGAAAGTTTGTACTTTAAAACTAAATTCAAGAAAAAATGATACTTAGAAAAAAGTTTAAATTAAGAAACCCATTTTAAAAACATGAGAAAATATAAAAGACAATTTCAAAACACAGGATTAACAAATAAAAACTAACCTCATTCTTCATCATCCTCTTCTTCCTCCGAATCAGAGATATGTTGGAAATCACTTTTTTTTCTGTATCGTCATCACTTTTATGAAGAGGGAAGATGGAAACGACATTTTTCATATATTCGTTCCAAGCTTCCTCCCCAATAGAATGCCCTTGCTTCCTCTTCCACATATATACATATAAATATGAGTTGAAGTAATGTTTCACTTTTCTGCCTTTAACTTTCCTTTTGATTACAGACTAAGTTCCTTCAATGGAATTGGTATGCGCTCCTTTCTCGGGGTCTTTGAAATGGTAACTGTGATTTACCTGAAGGTGCATGAAGCCTTTATGTTGAAGACAATTATACGCCTTCCAACAGTCTGAAGTTATCAATGTCCCCTTCTCAACATATTTTTCGATCACATTCAGCAAACATTTACTTGATCTGTTAGAAACCGTTGCAAAAAAACATTTATTCATTTCACTTTCAACCCCCCCAAACACTCACTGTCCCTCCACAGGCTTTTTCCCCTTCCATACTTATTTTTCCCAAACTTACTCTCATCTATCTCCACAATCTTACTTCTATCTTTAAACAAAGCACTCTCACAAATGTCACGGCAAAACTGTTTCCAATCGGTAACATTTGCCGCTACATTCAACTGATTCATCACAACCTTGCATTCAATATTAGAAAACCACATTAAAGTTAAAATTAAAATCTCAATTATACTTAATTTACTTTTATCAAACCACGTACCCCTTCTCACACTCCTACATACTTCATGCGTATCATCACCCGATCCCTTTCTACACCTCCATTCAAAACCATCGATCAATCTCTTTCTTTCACAATTTCATCTCATCTCCACACTTAGGACATAAATATCTATCACTCATTAAACCTTTTAAAACACCCCAATCAATCGCTGCTGTCTTATCTTTAGCTTCCAGCATATAATATAATTTAAAGTTGGACTCATTTTCACCAACATCCACTCTAACACATTTTCTTGAACATTCGCTTAAATCCATTTGCCTCTTACCAGATGCCCTTTTGTAACTCAGTCTGCAATCCAAACACTACTTAAAATCTTAATAAAATTATTTCTGAGGCAAAATTTGTATAAATTGATTGCAGATTTATTCCAAATCAGTTCAAGAAATTGCATTTAGTAAAAGCGATAGAGAAAGATTTACTCCACAGACAGAAGTTTCAGAAATAACGCTGAAAATAACTTCTATCGGTTGACGAATTCGTTCAAAATAATTCTGATGAAATACACAGAGTACTACTGCCTATTAAAATGCAGAATCCCAAAAAGTCGCGTGCTGATTGGATGTCCGTTTGTGGGCTACTAGATTGGCGAGGTATACGGAATGAAATTGTAACATGAAGAATCGCACCAACTTGGTGCTGGATCGTATTTCGAAAAATGAGTGGGGGTCTATTCTAAGAATCAACCGAATAAAAGTGAATATTTATAAAAAGATTACAAAATAAAAGATTTTTGTGCATTCTAAAAATATTGCTTAACTTGCATGTTGAGACCCAGACCGTCCGACCTACCAGAAAGGTGTAAGGTAACTGTATGGACGGCCGGGAAGTGCCACCCAATTTAGACCGGAACCCAGTGGGGGAGGCATCCACAGGGACCGTACCCTCCTTCCCCTACCACCAACCTCTCGGAAGGACTTACGGACCCACATGTTTAACGTGATAACTTAACTTGCATGTGTAATTGCAGAATAAAAAACTTTTAAAATTTTAGAAAGCATATTGAAACATACAATACTTAAAATATTTTATGATTTTAAATCAATTTCAAAAACTTGAAAATTTTAAAAGGACGATCGGACTTTAACAAAATTTAAGAAAAACAATACTTAGAAAAAGTATTGTACTTCAACAAAATTAAAAAATATATATATACTTCAAAAACATATGAAATTTTAAAATATGGTTGGACTTTAACAAAATTCAAGAAAAAACGATACTTAGAAAACTGATTGGACTTTAATGAAATTTAAATAAAATGATATTTAGAAAAAGATTGTACTTTAATAAAATTCAAGAAAAAATGATACTTAGCAAAATAATTAGACTTTAATGAAATTTAAGAAAAAAGGACTTAGGAGAACCATTGGAGAACACTGGATGAATAAATAAAAGAACTAACCATTATGTAAATGCACTTATTTCCACAGTCTCACTTACATCTACACAAATATGTTTTCTTGAACATTCATGTACATTCTCCACCAAAACACATTTTCTAAAACATTCACACAAATCCATTGAAAAGTTTACTGCAATCCAATTCACAGAAAATATTAAATAAATGTATAGATATGAAAATTATGTGCAAACTGTTTAATGAAAATGCAAGATAGGTACACAGCAAAAATGCTCAACAAATCCGATTGAAAAAGATATGATGAAATACCTATTTCCTATTAAAATGCAGAATCCTAAAAAGCCACGTGTTGATTGGATGTCAGAAAGTCATGGGCAACCAGATTGACAATGGAATGTAATTGTAAGCCTGTGCTTCATGCCAACCGAACGCTTCACCAGGGTTCATCCTAGGTGTTTTTCGTGGGGCCTGCTGCCCTCAAGAATTAAAAATACTGCCCTTCCTGCCCCAGTACTACAGTTTTGCTCCCTGACATCAAAAAATACCGCCCCGGAGTCCTCTTTTTAAAATGACACCTTACCATGCATTCTCAAATTATTAAAACATTGAGAAAGGTGCGAAGTTTTTCCCACACAAATGTCACAGCAGTATTTACAAATGAAAGGGGAGTATACCAAACTGAACACTTCCTGAGGCGTCCTTCGCCCTTTGTAGGCAGCCTCCTCCCCTCAGGATGAAATCGCATCCCTCTGAGCTTGACCACTCAAGTAGGCGACACCAAAGAGCGATATACGCCTTGTTATCATAAAGGGTTTTTCATTGTCTCCCTCTGGTGAATATTCCGTAGATATCCTATTCATTTCTCC